>CM036543.1:30515373-30777873 GCA_020745685.1 Tautogolabrus adspersus
TCCGTAGGCGGCAAAAATACGGGGAATATCATACATTTGGAAAAGAGTTTGGTTACGTCAACAGCACCTTTCTGAAGAGTTTAAAGATGTTCAACTTGAGGCCTCAGAGCGGCAGCCCAACAAAGGCGAAGCGCTCAGAAAAAAAAAGATGCTGGGCGCTGCGTTTTTTTCTCCAGGCGGCCGCTTTCTTCTGCGAACGCTCTCTATTCTTTGAAAACGTTAAAAAGAAAGAAGCTGGTGCTCAGAAAAAGACGCTACATGGACACAGGGCCTTACTTGGTAGGTGGGGTGTAAGCTGGATGGCTTTAGGGGGCTTTGGGCTCTAGGGTGGCATAGGTACGCTTGGCTCCCCAACAGAAGGGCAGCAAAAAAGTCTAGGCCGGTACGGATCGGTTATGTTGCTACCATGATCAACTTTTATGAGTGGAAACGCCAATCCGATATGCGTGGAGTTTGCATGTTCTCCCTGTGCATGCGTGGGTTCTCTCCGGGTACTCCGGCTTCCTCCCACAGTCCAAACACATGCTGGTTAGGTTCACTGGTGACTCTAAATTGTCCGTAGGTGTGAATGTGAGTGTGGCTGTTTGTCTGTCTCTATATGTCAGCCCTGTGATTGATTGACTGGCGAACAGTCAGTCAAGGGTGTAACCCCGCCTCTCGCCCAATGACAGCTGGGATCAGCTCCAGCCCCCCCCGGATGTAAGGATTGTAGAGTTGTTGCATCGTGTGTCATCATACAGGTCGGTGGAGCTCCGATGTCTCTACACGTGTTGTGAGCGTCTTTAGAAATATATTCTGTTATCATCTGCTGTTAAACTCTGAAGACTTCCTTAACATGCAGAGGGCGTGCTGAAGAGGAAGTCGTCTGACAAATCCTTTCTTCCTTTTCTCACAGTCCATGACCTTGTGAGAGGAGAATCACAAAGCCATCTGATTCTCCTGTGACGTGTTAAAAAGTCTTTTTACAAGTCGAAAACCAGGTTTGAAGAGCCGGCAGCTCGATGTCTTGATGAAGGATCACATTTGGAAAAATTAGGGAGTAAAATGTTTTAGTTCATTAATCAACAAGATTGACAGAAACATGAATCTGAAACATTTTTGATAATCAAGAATCAAATCATTTGATTTATTTTTTAAGGATAAAATGAGCCGACTGCTTTGCTTCTTTATACTTCTCAAATGTGAGGTTTTGAAGATTTCTTGTAAAATCTGAGTTAAGGCCTTTTGCACACTGAGTCTGTTTTTGTGGATCCGTAATCCGGAAAAAAAACCTCACGCACAGACACCTTGCACACTGAATCCGATGCGTTTATTTTTCTATTAATTGCAGAAATTCGAAGTATAAGACAAAATGTCTCGTACTCATTACGGAGAGTGATCAAACAGTGAGAAAGATTTTGTACTAAGGGGTACGTCCATATGAGAACAAGACAAGAGCGAGGAGAGTTTCACCTGAACCTTCAAACTGGAGGAGCGTGTATCCTCATTTCATTTAGGACGTCATTGAAACTGATCACTCTCTCATTAACACACAATCTGCACTTCATACACACTCTGTGTATAAGATCATTTAACTTACATTTCCCTCAGGTCCAGACCTGCACACTTAGAAGAGCCTTAGCCTGCATTAACCTGACGGATCAACAGTCAGAGCAAACCGAACTCTGCAGGCTGCGACTGCAGGACTCTGTGTGTGTGCTGAGGATGACACGGGTCACTCTGTCCCTGCTGCCCCCGAGTCTTTAACCCACAAACGTTACGTACTTTATACGATCATTTAAGAGGGATATATTGTCCTTATTACTGCAGTGTTTATCTGGAGTTACCTGGGGTTTTAACATTTTAAGAATCAAGTGTCATTCAATTTAGAGATGGGACGGATCTGATCTCACATCTGTGTCGGGTCAGATGTTGATGTTATTTAAATATTGGATATCTGACTGACCAATCAAGCCAATCAAGAAAGATGGTTGGAGACTTTGGGTCAGAAACGTGCTCAAACTAGGATCAATATTGGAGATGCTTTTGAAAAATGGAGAGAGGTTAGAACACAGAAAGGTTTACAGACCGATGCAGAGCTGGATAAACACTGAAGCTTCAGTGTCCACCACATGGTGACCTGCGTGAGCATCCACTCTAGAGAGGAGGGGGCGGGGGGAGACAGCTCTCTGCAATGTTTAGAATTTGGACTGCAGTACCCATTTTAAACACTAGGTGTCAGAGTTACATATTGCTCCTTTACATTATAATTGGTTATTGTGTTAACGTCTTTAAACTTAATCAAATCAAGCTTCAGCCGACCTCCACAGGACGACATTTGTCAGATGTAACACGTTGGCAGTGAGAACAGGCTTTAAAAAAATCTAAAAATCCTTTTTAATTCAATTTAACAACTAACTGTTCACAAAGAGGAAGCAGAGGTGTTAATTGACAGCATTTGTCATGTATCTAATGAATGTGGCCATTGTTTTGGCTGTCATGAAGCTTCATTGATCACAAAGAGAGATGTGTCACATCGTCAGGATGAACGCCTCTGCTTCAGTATTTAACGGGGGAGTCCCTGAAAATGTGCAGAGTCCACAATCAGCTTTGCTTATTTCTATTTCCTACCAGCATACATAACCTGCAGAGTTCTTCTCAGGATAGCTGAACAGCTAAATCTCTGTTTAAACCACTTTATCAACGAGCACATGAACGCATCGTACGACCCCACAGACCTGCTCAAGAGTCCGCTTTCATTAAGACCAAATCTGTTTAAGTAGTTTGTTAAGTATGATAAATGTGCTCATATATTAGTGATTACTCGTATAATGAGGTCATAGATGTACTCAAACGGACGCTATTCCTCCTGCTTTCAACACGAGGTACTTGTCTCTGATGAAAGGGTAAGCACTCTCCCTCATTCCCAGTTACTGATCATTTACATCACCTACCATATGGACATTAGTTGCCTCCCCAACCAAAGAACCAAACAACGGGTATAAAACACAATAACAAGCACACATACGGTCATTGTTCCAACCCAAAGGCGTTGGCGAGGGCTGGACTTGCTTGGATTTGCCTCGATAGGACGGTGGATAGAGTAAAAAATCTGGAAGAGATAGAGAGTGGAGAACGACATGGGGGAAAGTTCCTTCTAGTGGGAATTCGATCCCGGTCTGCCCGCTTGGAGGACTAGAGCCTCCATACATGGGGCATGTGCACTAACCACTAGACTACTGGCTTCTACCATGTGTCAGTAAGTATTATGACGTTTTGTTGATTTAGTACAGTGAAATACGTCCTGACGCCAAACCTGAGTGTTTTATTCTGAGTGTCTGACTTCCTGTCCTGCTCGAACTTTTCTGTGGTAAATTGATGCGCCTTGCGTATCCGTTGCCGAGGGCGTCGGACTGCCGGAGCTGAGACGCAGCACAGCGGAGCCAGTGGAAGCACACATTTAGCAGTGAGGAGTAGAAGCAGATTTTCCCATGACCATGCAGACCGACTTCTCATTTGGATTAATCTCATATAAATGTAATTAATTTGACGACATAAATATCTTCATTATGAGACATTTGATGAACAGTGAAAAGTATCTGCAGCACAGTCTCTGTTTCGACAGTTAATTATGACGTCTCAGACTTTAATATTCAGCATGATGGAGTCTCGTCTGTTGTCTTATTTGAAAGTTTAATTGAGCATGTAATGAACTTATGAATCCTGGAGGGGAAATTACCCAATTAGCTGGAAAATTAAGCCTCTGAGTGTACACCAGGGAGTAAAGACAGTATACAGTATGTTTTATTATGAGCAGAGGAAGCATTCACAAACATGAAGAGGACAAATGTTCTGATGTATTTCATAACGCACGGCCCAGGTGAATTGAATTCTCTTTTCAACGCCGCTTCATCTCCTCGCTCCGGGCTCAGGCTGAACATTTCTAACGCTGTGAATCCTCCATTCTGTTTGATTTCAGGAAGTCAAAGGGTTTCTCTCTGCAGGAGCTGAAGATTGATTGGCTCATACTGGAAGCTGACGTCTGACATCAGCTGTTCATTTCTGTTGGGTTCTAGGGCAACAACGCCTCAATGATGAGGTTTGAGTCTCGGTAGGTTTCTTTGTCTTTTCAGCTGAAGTGACTTTCATTTCTTCTTCTGTTATTTTTGGGCCTTTTAGCCTTTATTTGTTAGGACAGTGGATATGAAACTGGGGAGAGGGAGTGGGGTCAGCCATGCAGGAAAGGAGCCACAGGTCAGATGAACCCACGCTGCCGGCTCAAAGGACTATAGCCTCTGTACGTAGGTTCTGACCAAACCGCTTGGCCGTCTGCACCTGTGGCTTCCACTTCTAGTTCTTTTTCTACTTAAGGATTCTATTAAGGATCCGTTTGGGCTCTTTGTACCTTTATTTTAGAGACAGGACAGTGGACAGAGTCAGAAATCAGGGAGGGAGAGAGAGTGGGGAATGACATGCCACAGGTCTGATTCTAACCTGGGCATCCCGCTTGGAGGACCACAGCCTCCGTACATGGGGCGTGAGCACTAACCACTACACCATTGCCGCCCTGAAAGTAGAGACCATTGAGCTTCAGTCAGATTTAATTGTTTGTGCTCCCACTCTTCAGGCCGAATAAGCATGTTTGGCCTCGACTTTGTTTGAATTCAAAACGGAGAATCATGAGTAAAGTTCGCTGGTGAAGTCACTTAGCAGGTTAGCCAACTAACATTTAAACTCGAATACTGTGAATGAACCTCGGTAAACCTCAGTAGTTCAAAAGTTGTAGGGCCTGTGTCCACTAAAGCCAGTGTACACTGTAAGATATCAGGCTGATGAAGAGTCATTCGACTGATTTTGATATGAGGCCGAATGTCAGTCTGTTGCACGTCGTTAGTCGTGCAGTGTACACTGAGGCCCGACAGCTGATCACAGCTGCTCCAAAAGAAAGTGTACCAGCCGTCTAGATGAAAGACAGGGGGCACAAGCAATCGGACCAGAGAGGGGAAACACCGAGTTAATGGCGAGCTAAAAACCAATTAGCTCACTTCACTTAACAACACGAAGATAAGGGGACCTTGACTGCCAGAGAGACGAAGAAAAACACTCCTCAAATAAACTTCAATGCCGCCAGGCCTTAAAAGAGAGACACAAAGACTGGGTTAGAAACAACCGGTCCAGCTCCAACAAACTAAACTCAGAGACGCTAGAAAGGCTGTGCATGTTGTTGCACACACAGGTTCATCTTTTGGCGATTCTGCAGACTCACACACCTCTACACAACATGAACGACTGAATGAACCTCTCACTGCCTCTGACGGGGAGATAACGAGTCAGCACAGAGCGCTGGAACCCAAAGGTACAAATATAGACTCCTCACACCTGGTCTTTATCAGAGACAATCAGACACCCACACACCTGACCCTAGACTCAACGAGCAGCAACAAACATTGCTCGTGGCCTTTTTCCTTTAAGTCAAGATTCAAACGTGGAGAGTTAACTTCTTTCCATAAATCACTTCAAATTAAAATACACTGCCCTTTAAGTAGCTGAGGTTTCTTAAAGGTTCTCATTTGCATGCAGTTACTTGACATTTTAAGGAGAAGCAGACATTCAGCTTTATTATTTAACAACGTAGTTTAATGTTTTACAAATCCACGAATATCCAGCTTTGCCCAGTTTCATTTTCAGCTCCAAAACCGAACAAATGCTGCTTATATACAGGAAGTCTGCACCACATACTACAAACTGCCTACTACGTACTCTAACTGCAGAGGAGGGAAGATCAGATCACAACAAACGGTGTCTCACTTTCCTGAGCTCTAGTTTAGAGACCTACCGGGACATCGGAGAGAGAGCTTGAGTTTGTGAAGACATGTCCGACAGTTTGGGCGTACCAGGTGTGTTTAAACCAGCAGCAGAAATGTGTGGCGTGTTCGTGAAGAGGTCGTTATAGAGCTGCAGCGGCCTAAACTCTCCTGAGTATTTCATAAATACACACACTCTTTTTCTTTGCTGCTCGTCTCCCTCTCCGCAGCAGAAGAAAAGTCTGGGCTTTTTTCCTACATAGTGCTGTGACAGAAGCTATTTTCCCGACTATTGTTTCGGTCACCTAGCAACGCTCGCTGTTGCTTTTTGTTCGTGTGCGCTCTCCTTCTGCTCTGAGCCCTACTCCGCGGTAAGCGCAGCGCACACTGCGTCCTATCTGAAAGGCCCCTCAGGAAGCATGCCTCAAACTCCCTTACTTGTACCACAAACTAAACGCAAATTAAAATGCATTAAAAAAAGAGTTGATGAGAATGCAAATATCTCAGGGCAACATTTAATTCTGCAGCAGAAGTTTAAAAAAAAAGATTAATGGGAGCTCGTTTTTACTTTTAACAAGTGTCACCTTCATGAAACATCATTAAAAGTCAGTCCTCCATGTCTTTCTCGGCAGTATCTACCTCATTATTCATAACTGCAAAAAGGTTAAATTACAAATTTAAATGTAACAGAACACAAAGTGATCAAGTCCGGCTGACTTAATGAGGTCAGAGCAGAGAAGAAGAAACACAGCGAGGACTCGACTCTCAAGGCTACAAACACAAAGGTCATTTTGTTTTTATATTTGTCCTAACAGAGGTGTAACCACCTGTTCAAAGACTTATGATGATTAGAGAAAGATGGACTCCTCTGACTTATTGTTGAGTAGGTGCTTTAGTCCTCGCTGGAACATGTGCAGGTTATTTTGTGTTTTCTCTTGATACAAAGAAATCTATGTTACATTTGTTCAAGTTGAAAGTTGACCTATTCTGCTGATCCTCATTTTAAAATCACATGTAGTGTTACAATGCTGGACACCCAGATCAAACGTGGGCACAGTTTGAGATCATCAGGTTAACGTATGTTGGAGTAATCCCAGGATGAGTCTGCAGAGGGCGCTAAACGGCTTGTTCTGCAAATCACGTAGTTCCACGAGATGAAACCAAGAATTTCACCAGACGTCTTCAAGCCTCTACGTAAGCTGGTGAAACCTCTTACATAGACTCTCTTGTCCGAGCACTGGAGAGCAGCCCTGCAGTGTTCTGCCCCCCTGAAAGCTTCAAGAGAGCTGACCAATAAGAGAGCATGCAAAGCTGCTCTATAGGTTTCACAGACTGACAACATGAAAGGTGAATATGGGATCC
Organism: Tautogolabrus adspersus; assembly: GCA_020745685.1. Classification (NCBI taxonomy): domain Eukaryota; kingdom Metazoa; phylum Chordata; class Actinopteri; order Labriformes; family Labridae; genus Tautogolabrus; species Tautogolabrus adspersus. Next base: position 30,522,519 of record CM036543.1, read on the forward strand.
TTAAAGACATTGGAACAGTGTGTAGAAAAATGGGTTTATGAAGCTAGCGCATAGACTGTCTAGAGCAGGACTGTCAGAACAAACTGTCAGCTGGTGCCATAACTACCTTACACTGTAGTGCACAGTGTGTGCAGGCAGAGGGCTGCACTTCTAGCTCTCTCAAGTAACAAAAGGTGTTCCTCAGGGGTCAGTCCTGGGGCCACTCCTGTTTATTCTTCGTAACAATTACAATGATCAAAACATGTCTACTGCAAAAGTAAAATAATTTATGCTGATGACTCTGTCATGTTCTGCTCAGCCCCCACCCCAGACCATGCTCTCTCCCGGTTGCTTCTTGCTTTTAATGCCAGTATACCCAGTTAAATGAGAGGACCTCTGCTCACACGTAGAACTAAGCCGTCATAACTCAAAGGCCAAAGAATTACCGAGCAGGGGAAGATCAATATCCCAGTTAGACTCAGTCCCGCTCAGAAGGGGGGCTACAATTTAGGTCAAAGTGTGCTCACAGTAATTATGAGTCCAGCTGTGAGACAGGAATAATAAGACATTATCTTTAGAAGGGAACGAGCTTCAACTAAAGGGCTGTTAAAAGTCGAAGAGAGCCGAAGATAGGAATGAAAATTAATGGATTTATAAATGAAGGACTCCGATTATTTCTGCAAGGAAGGCGACATGTTGGTGATTAACCACAGAATAAAAATAAATACAAAAGAGTCCAATAGCAATTTTAGTTATAAAGCACATTCCATTAAAGGTAACCTCAATGTGCTTTAAATTGAGGTTTAAAACACAGGAATAAGAGGCATCGGTGGCTTAGTGGTTATTTCACACACCCCATGTACGGAGGCCTCCAAGCGGGTGGCCTGGGTTTGAATGCCTCTAGATTCTTGCATGTGTTTCACTAACTCTCTGATGTCCGTTGCTCTGGATAAAAGCGTCTGGGGTATTTTGGGCAGAAAACTGCAGATCTTGCATTTGTTGGAAAACTGCATACTGCATTTTGGCCAAAACAGTACGTACGACACGTAACGTGTTCCTTCTCTTCTGTGTCAGCTTATTCTATCTTCTTGTGTTTCAGTGGTTTTCCTCGTGTTTGCTCCCTTTGTGTTTCTGCTCCTCTTCCTTTTGGATTTAAAGGGAAGCCTTGTTTTTGCCTTTTTGTTTAAATACATGTTTTGTGTTGTCTGCAATCTGGTCCAGGACCTTTCGGTTACTCACATGTGACAGAATGTGTAATTTGCTGTGGCTTTCTTTTGCTGCAGTTTCAACCTAATCTCCAACTGTTAATACTTCAGCGGCTTCATTTGTTTTTCCGGTCTCGAGACGACTTTCAGATCTCCCATCTCCACCTGTCCACCAGATGGCCTCAGACTTTTGCACTAATCATAGTCGACAACTCTCACTACACCTACTTACCTGTTCACATTTCCAAATCCTTCCCATCTGCTGACATTCCTGCGCCTAATTATCTCATTAGTGTCTCATTGTTAGTAACTAGCTCACCTGGCTGTAACCCTTGAAGGTTTGTCAGGTTGATAATGGTTCATGTGTGTTCTAGCCATTTTTCTAATTACCCAGAAGTTGGCCATCGATCCCAGAGACTGTTGGGGCGGCAGTAGCTCAGTTGGGAACCAGTGCCTTGCTGATTAAATTCCCGGTGCAGTTCCAAAGTTTGGAAGTTGGGCTGGTTGCTGGAGGGGTTCCAGGTCACTTTCCGAGTACTGCTGAGGTACCCTTGAGCAATGCACCGAACAACCAACAGCCCTGGCGTGCTCCCCAGCCCCACTCTGACATTTCTCCATTAGCGCATGTCCATAGGTCCTGTTTGTGTTTGTGTGTGAATCCCCAAATTTCCCCTCTGGGATTTAAAGAGTAAATAAATAAAATGTTGTTGTAAGATTGTGCCTGTACTTTTTTCCTGTTCTTGTTCCTGAACCAGTGGTGATTCTAGATTCTGTTGGGGCCCTCGGCACAAATCAATTGGGGGGGCCTCAACCGGCGTCCATCACCATCACGTCTGCCAGTGTCCGACAATCCGCTTCTTCTTTTTTCCTCTTTCTGTTTCCTCTCCTGTTGACGGATAATTCCTCTTACATTGCAAAGTTTGCGGACGATACAACTGTAGTGGGTCTCATTTCTAACAACGATGAGACAAACTACAGGAAGGAGGTCAGCCACCTGACCACGTGGTGCAGAGACAACAATCTCCTACTAAACGTGGGCAAGACCAAAGAGATTGTTGTCGACTTCCGCAGAGGCCACACGCAGCACCCACCGCTCACCATCAACGGCTCTGCTGTGGAGAGAGTGAGCAGCACTACATTTCTGGGGGTGCACATCAGTGAGGACCTCTCCTGGTCAAAAAACACTACATCACTGGCCAAGAAAGGACAGCAGCGACTCTACTTCCTCCGCAAACTGAAGAAGGCGAGAGCCCCCCCACCCATCATGTGCTCCTTCTACAGGGGCACCATCGAGAGTGTCCTGACCAGCTGCATCACTATGTGGTACAGGAACTGCACCGCCCACAACCGCAAGACCCTGCAACACATAGTGAACACAGCAGGAAAGATCATTGGCATCTCACTCCCCTCCCTCATGGACATCTACAACACCCGCCTCACCCGCAAAGCATCCAGCATTGTGTGTGACCCCAACCATCCATCACACAGACTCTTCAGCCTCCTGCCATCTGGGAGACGGTACCGGAGCCTCCGAGCCAGCTCCACCAGACTAATGAACAGTTTCATCCACCAAGCCGTCAGGAAGCTGAACACTCTGAACACTCTCCCCTCTACCCCCTCTCTTCCTCCCCCTGGCCCCCTCAGCTCTGTAATATTTATCTGCCAGTACTTTTAACAGATCATGGGCCCCTTCCTGATCCTAACTCTGTTACCATGCCTGTGTTTTTTCCTCTTCCTCTCAGCGTATATTACATCCTGTCATTTCCCCTTTTCCTTTATGTGTACTGGTCCCTCAACTTGTTACCTGTTCTTCTACCTCAAATTTCTCTTGGCAATAACTCAAGTCAGGGGGCAATTTTGAGTTGGTAATGATTCCAAATGAAAGGTCATAATTTTCTCTGTGGGAACAGGAAAATACTGATGACCTTGCCTTTAACTGGAAGGATGTCTGGCTCTTAAATACGTTATTTGGAGGTACACAAAAAGCCAGCGTTACAGTCTGGGATAGTTTTGGTTAGAACAAAATCCAAAGTCAGGAGGAACTAATGGGGAAACGGGAAACTTTTTAAAACCTAGCCTTCGACTGAATTACACGGGGGTAGAAGCTCCCGTTTCCTCCTTGATGGGATGTGGAACCATCTTTGAAATACAAAACAAACCAAATCAATCTTGTTTTGCAACCAAAGAGTCCTCGGGCTCACGAGAAAGGAGCAGAGTTCTCCTCCCTACACTGGAATCAGTGAGTAGAGCCATTATGTTGTCATGTCATCTGAATTATTTATTCATGAGATATCGTCTCATTTCACAGAGAGTGGGAGTCGTCATCTGTCAGATGGCAGGTATGTACCAGCCGGAGCCTGAGAGGGAAGGTAATAGGGGGATATAGCAGAATTTAATGCCCCTCCTGAGTCCATGTGAATTGATATTAAAAGTCCCCCGCTGAAACACAGCCGCTATCGCTGCTGCTCCACCAGGCCAGAGGGCTCAGAGCCTGAACCTCGCCCGCTCCGACAGCTGTGGCTTTATTGGATTTTCCCTCTGTGCCTCCAACAGCAGTAACAGCTGTTTAAACTTGCAAAAGAACAATGCTGCATAATGTAGAGTGTGGATACAGGGAGCGGTATGTGACATGATACTGCAAGAGCTGCCTGATACACTGATAGAGCAATTCTGCTGTGCGTGAATGCCATCATGGCTCGAGAGGCGTTCACTCGCAGCCTGTCACTTTTACAAATGTGGTCATTTTCTCTGTGGTTCAGCCGTGCTGTTACATAACAGATCAGATCTTATATAAAGCAGAGAGATGCCTGCTCAGTGTGGTCTGCAGCTCTGGACTCAGAGCCCTGCTGGGTCTCATTTCACACAGCTAATCACTACCTGATCACACCTGGGAGACCAGGGGGAAGGCTGGGAGCTGAGATAAACTGAAAGAAGGGACAGACAAGCTGACTTTATCCAGATACACAACAAAATGGTTGCCTGTGGATGCTCCAGTTTTACTGTTTCCCTGCTATTTTATCTGCCAGAAAAAGATTTATAACCCACAATATGGATGATGAGCATGCCAGGATGTTCCAAAACATCTGGCAGCAAGTGAGCCAGAATTTGTATGTCCTATTGTGACCTACACTCTTCTGTGCAGCAAATATTCATCGCATTGGGCGCTTACAGACTGCCATTTGAAGGTGGAATCCCTGTTACGCCTTGCATGCAGCATGCAGTGCACGGTTGCAGAAAGGTGCCACCCCCCGGGTTCGATGCCAACCTGTGGCTCCTTTTCCTGCACGTCTTACCCGCTCTTTCTCCTTGATTTCCTGCTCTGTCCACTGTCCTATCAAAATAAAGGCTCACAAGTCGGCCTCAAGTGGACACTTGAAGAACTACAGTTGTCTTGCCTGGTGTCTCGGCCTCTGAGCTTTCTGCCTGATGCCACCACAGATGCAGCCTCTTCTCCTCCTCACAGCAGACCCTCTGGGGTTAAAATGTGACGTCCCTGGTTTCCCTTTTTAGATGACTCATCAGATGTTGTGGTAGATTATCTTTTCCATCCCACTTATCTTCCACTTATTCGAGGTTGGGTCACGGTGGCAGCAAGCGCAGTAAGTCAACCCAGACTTCCTGCATCTGCAATCTTATTCTTTCAGTCACTTTCCAGAGCTCATGACCACATGTGAGGGTCGGAACGAAGATCGACCGATAAATCAAGAGGTCGGTCTTCAGGCAGAGGGGTTAAAATATGACGTCCCTGGTTTCCCTTTTAAGATGACTCATCAGATGTTGCAGTAGATTATCTTTTGTTTCATCTAATTGAATCGTGTAATGATGTAACGCCTGCAGCTCAGAGAGTGTCAGCTCACACACATGAAAACACGATGGTTCACAGATAAAGCCCTGAGGCTCAAACACTTCTGTGTTATTCCCCTGTTCATAATCAAAAATGTCAGATGCCATAAACATTGTAAAGCTCCTTCTAAAGTCACACACAGAGTGTTAACTATGCAGGCAGTGAGTGTAGACACAAAGCAGCAGTGTTTTAGGCCGCTCAGGTTCTCCCATTTATCTGCCATGTCAAATTTACATTAAACGCACTGAGCCATACACTCAGACTTTCTCTCTGAGTAAATTACCTTTTCTAATTATTCCTGCATCCAAGTGTAAATATGCATAAGACCCAGAGAGAGAATTCAAAGATGACATTGCTGTGGAGTTTTTAAGCCGTCATATTTCCGAACAGTAATGGCTTCTCTGACAGTAGAGCTGTTTAATATGCAGGTGCAGCTATAACCATCAACATCAGATTTTCTCTTTCGGCGTCCTTTTTCAGAAAATCACTGACTGCTGCACTTAAAGACATATTTGAGCTGCTTTCAGAAAGAAAAGGAAAGAAAAGGATAGAAAACCAGTGAGATGGACCTTTTTAAATGCAGCACCACCCAGTGTCTCTGTGTGTGTCGTCCCTCAAGAGAGAGAGTTAGTGCAGCTGCTGGTCACTGAGGAAACCACGGGAGTGAAATTTGGGGTCAGTAATAAAGAGAACAAGACATTTCATCATGTGGTTAGAGTCAGACTTACTTAAATCTGAAGAACGTCTAATATTCAACGCAGAGTTCATCACAGCAGTGTATGCTCACCATCATCAAACTACAACCAGGGTGCGAAATACAGGGGGGTCTGAGACCCCTTGATTGACACTTGAACCCCCCTGAAAGCCTCAACAGCAAAATTTTGGGGGGTCTCTGGAAAAAATAAATCACCTGCAATTGACTTTATACTCTGCAGTGGACCAGAGAGAGAGAGAGAGAGAAAGAGATCGATGTCCGCTGTTAGGTATTTGAATGCAAAGCACACAACTACAAACGATGTATTTCCCGTTTTGTGCAGCTGCTTGCTGCAGGATTCGACGCTCTCTTGGCTTTGCTGCATCTTAATAAGAAATCTCCCCACAAGTTTTGTTGTGTGCTTTTATACAACGACAGTAAAGTGCCTATCTGTTATAAGACGTGGATTTAAAGTCGTTTGACTCCAGCTGTTGGAACTGCAGTCTTCTTAAATCATGGACGTTGTCTCGGTGACGTCTCTTGTTGGTTTCTGAAGAGGCGTTTTGAAGCACAACGATGGCGGTGAAGATGGTGAGAGCAAGCTCATCAAGGTAACCGATTGGGCACTCGTCGTCAAGTTAGGCCCACGACGACTCGAGAAGGCTCGACTGTTAGCTCACAGTTAGTCACAGAGCCATCTCCCTCCATGCATGATCTCACAGCCCATTATACCCACATGCACAACCACATGTGATCACATCCAAGCCTAGCACAGAGATATAAGAGATTCAACCAGTACACAATGCACTGATGTATTATTTAATACACTAAGCATCTCTGAGAGCTAAATGCTAACCAGAACGGGAGCATGCTCACACCGTTAATGTATACATGGTCATGTCTAGCAGGTATTGCATAATATTTAACCCAGAGTGAGAACGGGGGAGCTCTGACCCTTTAATTACCATCTAATTACCACCATGAAGAGGTCTGAAGCTGTGCTGCTCTTCTCCCAATGATCTCATTACAGAAAACGTGAACACACAGGGTCAGTTCACGGTTACATCCTGAAGTATTCATGACGATGTCCAATATGTGAACACCTTGTGTGTTATTATGCATTGTTTTAGAAGTATGTGTGTGTGGGTTTGTGTCCGTGTGTGTGTGTGTGTGTGGGTTTGTGTGTGTTTGGTTTTGGGTTTGGGTCTGTGTTTAGGTCTGTGTGGGTTTGTGTCTGTAGGTTTTTATCTTTTATCTGTGTGTGTGTGTGTGTGTGTGTGTGTGTGTGTGTGTGTGTGTGTGTGTGTGTGTGTGTGTGTGTGTGTGTGTGTGTGTGTGTGTGTGTGTGTGTGTGTGTGTGTGTGTGTGTACGTGGGAGTTTGTGTCGTGTGTGTCTTTTTCAAATTTGTATTTCCCTCCACTTTTGTTTGGCAACGACGCAGGATTCAAGGCTGACAATGAAAAACGAAACCAAAGCGTTAGTCCCTATAAAGAGCTCTATCTTTTTGGAACTGCTTTGGATTGTTTAAAAGGGTCAATAGAGGGCGCTCAGGTTTCAATAAACATACATGCATGTACAATTCTTAAAGGGCAAGGTACATACTATGGAGTTATTGAGTAAAACGGAGATTCAAATGTTCTACGTGTCTAAAGTTTCTGATCTGTGATGTTTCCGGTCTTGGGCGATAGAGTCAAGCGCTCCGGGCCTCCATTGACTCCTGCTACAAGTTGCACATGCTCATCTGTTCCTCTTCAATACAAGAGATTGGAGCTTCAATGGATGCTGGAAAAATGTGACCATGAACGCATTACACACCACCACCCTAAAGGACGTAGCACAGAGAGACTGGCCTGTAATTATCTAGTGTGTAGCCTTAGTGTGAGGACGAGCATGTCTGAAACATCACTCATCAATAAAACCTTCACACTGGAGCTTCTTGGTGTGGGGATCTAGTTTCCTTCTCTTTAGCCAGCCTCAGTGACACCATGAATGAATCCGTTAGAAGTAAAGATATTTCTGTCTGGATTTAAAGTGACAGCCCTGTCCGTAGAGTCAGGCCACCAGCTTGAATATAATCTAAGAAAATGATTATGATTTAGGTCAGGAATGTAGTTTTCAGGTATTTATGCCGCCATCCGATTAAACCCCACCAAGGAGCCGGTTAGACAGGATCTGTATTGTTGGGAATTTCATGGAACAAAAATTCATGAGTCTCCTGAGGCTGAGAGAGAAGAGGAGATATCTCAACATGTGATTTCATTCTGCTGTTTATCCACCATTAAATGTGAATACACTGACTCAGTCCCACTCCACATTATGTTGCACGCCCTGCAGAACCCTGTCAAGGACCCCTGAGGGGCCCCTGACTCCACTGTGGGGACCTTTTCTTCTTGAAGCCGGAGCTTCCATGAAAAGAGATAAAAGAAACTTGTGAGGCAGCTTCTGTCTTTGAGAGAGAGTCGGATTTTAAATGAGAGCAGTTTTGAACTGGGTCATCCCGTCACTGGCTGCTCAGTCTCTGGGTTTGGTCCTCTGAGTGGCTGAAAGGTCTCCTCTGTCCACTCATGACTGATGCTTCTTCTAACTGGGTTAACCTTCTACATAATGCACATATAGCTTTGTAGGATATGTAGATAGAGATAGATAGATAGATACTTTATTCATCCCCTTGGGGAAATTCAGGATGGGTGTGGTGTGGATGTGGTTCTAAGCTCAGCGGTGAGCGTCTAATAATGTGAAAATCTTAAGAATTGTACTTCAAATGCAGATCTAGCAACGTCTCACGTGTGTGTGCGGGTCAGACCACCACAGCAGCTACAATCTACACATCTGTCAGACCACCACAGCAGCCACAATCTACACATCTGTCAGACCACCACAGCAGCTACAATCTACACATCTGTCAGACCACCACAGCAGCTACAATCTACACATCTGTCAGACCACCACAGCAGCTACAATCTACACATCTGTCAGACCACCACAGCAGCTACAATCTACACATCTGTCAGATCACCACAGCAGCCACAATCTACACATCTGTCAGACCACCACAGCAGCTACAATCTACACATCTGTCAGACCACCACAGCAGCTACAATCTACACATCTGTCAGATCACCACAGCAGCCACAATCTACACATCTGTCAGACCACCACAGCAGCTACAATCTACACATCTGTCAGACCACCACAGCAGCTACAATCTACACATCTGTCAGACCACCACAGCAGCCACAATCTACACATCTGTCAGACCACCACAGCAGCCACAATCTACACATCTGTCAGACCATCACAGCAGCTACAATCTACACATCTGTCAGACCACCACAGCAGCTACAATCTACACATCTGTCAGACCACCACAGCAGCTACAATCTACACATCTGTCAGACCACCACAGCAGCTACAATCTACACATCTGTCAGACCACCACAGCAGCTACAATCTACACATCTGTCAGACCACCACAGCAGCCACAATCTACACATCTGTCAGACCACCACAGCAGCTACAATCTACACATCTGTCAGACCACCACAGCAGCTACAATCTACACATCTGTCAGACCACCACAGCAGCTACAATCTACACATCTGTCAGACCACCACAGCAGCCACAATCTACACATCTGTCAGACCACCACAGCAACCACAATCTACACATCTGTCAGACCACCACAGCAGCTACAATCTTCACATCTGTCAGACCACCACAGCAGCCACAATCTACACATCTGTCAGACCACCACAGCAGCCACAATCTACACATCTGTCAGACCACCACAGCAGCTACAATCTACACATCTGTCAGACCACCACAGCAGCTACAATCTACACATCTGTCTGACCACCACAGCAGCCACAATCTACACATCTGTCAGACCACCACAGCAGCTACAATCTACACATCTGTCCGACCACCACAGCAGCCACAATCTACACATCTGTCAGACCACCACAGCAGCTACAATCTACACATCTGTCAGACCACCACAGCAGCCACAATCTACACATCTGTCAGACCACCACAGCAGCCACAATCTACACATCTGTCAGACCACCACAGCAGCTACAATCTTCACATCCATGGACTGCTTCAGATTTACCTCCGTTATTCTGCTGACCTTTTGATGACACCTCATAACAGCCTATAAAAACCAATGAGAGCCTTTATTGAAAGGCGGTGCCTCTTCCTGTTCTGACGGCCAATTGTGCGCGACTGTGCCGATGACTGACATCTCTTGTAGCCAATGAAATTCTCTTAACATGGATCTGCTTCTTGTTATAAATACTTAGGTAGGTAACTTGATGGGTTGCATCGTTTACCCCGTCGTGATTACCAAGAATAATAAAGACAATGAGACGCGTAGCCAACTCACAGGTAGATTCAGGCCCTGCTACCTGATGTCTACGCCCTCTGTGAACTGATGACCTTTGATTCATTTTCTAACGCCTGAAAGTGCTGCTCAGAAGATGCTTGTGCATAACTATTTGGATGCATCATGAAAATTATTGGAAAGCATGCAGTGGGAGAGCTCTCCTGTTTGTTTTTCCCTTCAAGGTTTTTAAATCCAGGCCTTAATGAGTCTCTTCTCTTGATCTTCGGGGATCTTCTGAGCTCAGTGCGATCCGTCTGGTACACTTCGCAGCTGTCAGAGAGATGAATTACCACTCCTCGGGGTGAGAAGCAGGAGGTAAATGTAGAAGTAACCTCCGGCCCTGTTTCAGCCCAGTTTCCCCAACACCACCATGGATTTATAAAACTCTCCGACTTCTAAAACTTCTTCCTGCTGCATTAGTGTGACCACCTGGAGGAGGGCAGAGAGAGAGAGAGAGTCCTTTATTTCTTCATCCTCAGAAGGCTCCTGATGAGCTGAATGTGCTGTTTCTGAGTACATACGGAGGAGTAACCTTAAGAGAAAAAGATAATGACCAGAAAGTCCCAAACCTGCAAAGAGTTAGAGAAAAAAGTTTATCTTAGTCAATGAATTACACTTTTGCAAATAAGCGCTTTTGAAAGGGACTCTAGGCGACATGCTGTACGGAGCTCAGCGTTAGATCAAGCAGGAAGACGGTGTTACGGCTCTGTGCTCCCTGATCCGTCAACAACAGGCTGCGTTCTCAGAGCGCAGCATGGAGCAGAGCAGCACCGCTGGACAGCTGGAGTGTCGAGACAAAGGAGTTCCTGCGGTAATTACAGATTCACTCGTGACAGCGCAAGATAATACGATGTTTGTGGTTTAAAACCATAAGATCGTTGTTCTCAACCATCAAAATGTAGTTTTATTCTGAAAATAAACCGGATGTTTTAATGTTGTTTCGGTGTTTGACTTCCTATCCTGCTCGATCAGCTCTGTGGTAAATTGATGGCAGAGCACGACGCTTCAATTATAAAAAAGAAACCTTGCGTTTCTGCTGCAGAGGGCTCCGGACTGACGGAGCTGGTACATGGTAAATGAACTTACACTTGTTTAGTTCTTTTCTAGTCTTCAGACTACTCAAAGCTCTTTTACACCGCAGGTCACACCTCCACATTCACACACTGATGGTAGAGGCTGCTGTAAAGAGTCCATCAGAAATAATGAATCCATTCAAACACATTCATACGCCGCCCCTGAAGCAGCGGGAGCAACTTGGGGTTAAGTGTCTTGCCCACGAACACATCGGACATGTAGCTGCAGGAGCTGGGGAACGAACCCTCGACCTTCCGGTTAGGAGACGACAACTCTAACAATTGAGCCACGGCCGCCTCCTCTGGGATGGAGCTGAGACGCAGGGCAGCAGAGCCACATGAAGCACACAATTAAATAAAGTAAAAACCTATCGCTCCGCTGCCGTAACGGACCGAGGATGCATCTGGGGGAATTTAGCAGTAACGGCTGTCATGACCATCGCACAGAAAACATCTCTGTGACCCACTGTTAGCGAATTTTATATTTAATGACACAAACAATGAAGTGATGGGCATAGATAAATGCAAGCAGACATATAATAGTGAGAAATAAATATTTCTTACAGGCTGAATTCAGCTCTATAATGTCAGCGCTTCAGATCGTGTCCTGACCTCTGTCGTCTGTCCTCTCTGTAATTTCCTGCCTCTCTCGTCCTCGTACGCTCATTTCTAATAAAACTGCAGTAAAGCTTTAAAAATAGATCCGGGCAACGGTCCCAGAGCACTGCCAAACTCTCCCCGACTGCAGTCTGTGTGTATAATTGAATTATTAAAGTGAACAGCGATTAAAAACACAAATGTTCCCCCTGCTATCGTTTGAAATGTGAATAAATCCCATTATGAGATAACTGAGATGTGTTTGTGGCATCGTTGGTAAGCAGCAGCTGTAGTGGCCGTTAACAGCTCCACTCCACGACCAATCACACACACACTTGTGCTCCCTCTCACACACACAGCTGCTAAGGTCTCAATCGCACATTTTGAAGGCACATGCTGCACATTGCTGCTGAGTCATTGTGAGAATTTCAGAAAATTCTTGAGTCATGAAGTCCAAGAGCGACCTTTGAAGACATGTCTGAACATTTTTCTGAATCGTTTTCACTCTGAGGTCCGTATAGGAAATGTCTGCAGGTTGACTTAGTCTTCAGGACATGAAACCCATGCACTCATTGTTTAATATAAAGCCTACAAGATCACAGGAGAACTACAAGATCACAGGAGAACTACAAGATCACAGGAGAACTACAAGATCTCAGGAGAACTACAAGATTACAGGAGAACTACAAGATTACAGGAGAACTACAAGATCACAGGAGAACTACAAGATCACAGGAGAACTACAAGATCACAGGAGAACTACAAGACCTCAGGAGAACTACAAGATTACAGGAGAACTACAAGATCACAGGAGAACTACAAGATCTCACGAGAACTACAAGATCACAGGAGAACTACAAGATCACAGGAGAACTTCAAGATCACAGGAGAACTACAAGATCACAGGAGAACTACAAGATCACAGGAGAACTACAAGATCTCAGGAGAACTACAAAATCTCATATCAGCCTCTGCCTGCAAACAGTTCTTTCCAGATGCTGTCTCTTTATGGCCCCCCTCCCCAGGTGTCCACTTTCTTCTGATTGGCCAGCTCTCTGGAAGTCTTTCAGGGGGGCAGAACGCTGCAGGGCTGCCAGGGGAGGGCTGCTCTCCAGTGCTGGGAGAAGAGAGTCTATGTCAGAGGTTTCAACAGCTTTCAGGGAATTTGTTAACCAATGCAAATGAGAGCAATTCAACCTACCTGGTTGTGAACACAGGTGAACATTGTTCCCCTCACACTTTCAGTTGCTTTGTCCCCAGGATATTCATGCTGTTCATACACGCCTCCAACAGTTGGATACCTCACATTATTTTAAAGAAAATACTTTTATCTTCAAACCCTCTGGAGGCCTTGGACAACTCAAACTTTTCACAAAGCTGCTCAGGTATTCTGAAGTTCAAGACACATCAAGAGGGACTCAACCTTGATGTCCTGAATGTCGTCTGTGGCCGAGGATTGTGCAGGAATGTTTGACTAATGTGTTCTAATGTGTTCTGTTTTTCTCTTATTGTAGAGCTGAAATGTAAAAAAAAAAAAAGAAAATCAGCTTCACCGCCGGCTCCTGCTTTCTTTGTGTTCTCAAGGTTTTTCATACAAACCTTCAGTGGCGCCGCCGCCGCTCAGACGTCCATCTGATGAATTTTATCTGCTCGATAAGAGCCTTTCTTCTCCCTGAGAGCGGCTCGACGACAGGCTGCAGATGTGACTTGGTTTCAGAGTGCTGCCTGCTCGGCTGTGTGACATGTGTAGGAGCAGCACGTTTCATCTCCAGGTGAATAATGAATCACAGGAAGAGGGCTTCATAAAAGTTTTGCACCACAGGAGGCCTCCCAGTTTGTCGTAAAGCGCCGTCGAGCCTGCAGGGGTCCGGGAGAATCACTCCGCAATGCATGAGGATCAATTATGTTCATGTGAAAAGATGGAAATGTTTTATCAAGCAGATTCTGGCTCCCATAGATTGCAGGAGTGGAGATGAAAGTGGGGCCGCAGATGTGGGAAAATGTGCTTTCGTCTGATTTATACGTGCAGTATATCCCCTAGGCAACGGGTGGTCAGGAGAGCGGCGCGTTGCATGACAATGATGCGTTTGAAATTCAACATTTGGCATGCGCATGCTTTGTTATTGCATTCAGTGTGAATCTTTGTGGGTCAGCATGAGGTCTGTTTACAGCAAATATCTGTAATGTTCAGGCTGATTATGTGTAAAAATGTCAGATGTGATTTTATCGTCACTTCTGAGGGAAGATTTCATCAGCAGAATGTTTGTTTGGAGTTTCTTTTTCGATTCGTCTCGCTGACTCTGGAAGCAGGGAAACATTTATTCCAGGACTGATGATTGAAATGATGCACTTGGACACGGTTCAGTCCAAACAGAGCGAGTGTGCATGATGAAATGTTGGGAGTGTGGAGGAGGGGATCGGCCTCACTTTTATGTGAGTCCCACACATACACACACACACGCGCACGCACACACACACATACACACACACAGAGGAATCAGCGGGGACGGTCGCTCTGTTGCTCTCCGTCTCCCTTCATGCTCGTTTTCATTTCCACGTTATCAATCTGTGCCGTTTTTCAGTCTGCCGACGGAGACGACAGGCAATTATGTAAACGTTAGCGTGGCTAATGTGGTGACAGGCTAACAGGAATGTGAAATAGATGATTCTGTTTGGTTCGGCAGACGCTTAAAAGGCTGTGAAACTTCTCAAATCTGTGAATGAGAATCTGTGAGAGGAGGACAATTTATCTCCCGTGTATGAACGAGTCTGCAAAGGATTATTTGCAATCACAGCTGTACACCTTCTCCTCACCTCGATACTTAAAAATTAAAGTCATTAGTCGTCCTTTTGATCCTTTATGTGTTCATCACAAACTCCTAACAGGCTCATTACAGTTCAATCAGGAGAGACTTAAGTAAGAGTTCATTATTTATTAAAGGAACGTCCTGTTTACCTGTCACTGTGACTACCCCTGACCCCTGTGTCAGTGCTCCTCCTGTTGCCTTGTATCTCTCCACTCAGGTTGCCTTCAGGTAGAAAGGGGCAGAGCCAATTAATTTGATATCATTCACCTGGGCAGGCTGGGCCTGGGTATTTAAGTCGGCTTCTCAGTCTCTATTGCTCTCTCTCATTCAATTCAAACCTGTATTTATTCTCAAAGAGACACTGAGGTTTCCCTCACTTTCAATGCCGTCGAGATTACAAGCACAGTAAAACAAGCAAAGGAAATTAAACTCCTAAACTCTGGAAGAGAGGGAAGAACTCTGATCTTTAGAGTCTGCTGGAGAGCGTTGATTTACTGAGTCCAGTGAAAAGCTCGAGGGACTTTAAGAACGAGCCGATCAGAAGAACGAGTCATGTAGGTGTCTGAACTCCACTCCAACAGGTCTGTGATGTGAGGTGGAAGTTTACCAATAAGAGCCTTGAAAATATAAAAACCAATGTTTGTTGCGCCTCTCTTCAAGAGAAGGCCGACCGACCTTCTCGTACAGCTCACAGTGAAGAGCGCCGAATCGATCAGCAGTTATAAACCTGAGGGTGGAGTGGTGACGGCGTCCAGAGGCTTCAGAGTTGAAGCTGCAGCGTGTTTATAAATGACATCGCCGTCATCCAGAACTGAAGAACACAGCTTCAACGATTCTTTTTCTGCACGATAAAGAAAAACTTGATCCGACTCTTATCAACACTCCACAACACCACACACATTCACCATTACGATCACCGCTGACTCACAGACTGAAGATCCTTTTATTAGGATGTTTTACCTCAGTTTTGCTTAAATGACTTTAAAACAGTGTGGTTTGTCTAACTCACTGAGCCTGGGTTGTGACACACACACACGCACACGCACACACACCAGTCTGACCTCCACAGCCTCACAGGAGCTTTAATTTCATCTCCACCTGCTGTCGGAGGAATGTCACTTTTTGTTAGCAGCCTCGGCTTCATGCCATGCGTTCATAACACGGGCTTAAAGCTAACACGGTTTTCTCCTTTCATGTCACATTTTCCATTTGTCTCTGCAGAATTACAATAATCCAGTGATGGGAAATATGTGCGACACTCTTCTCTTGTAAATCGAATATCACTCAAAGCTTCCTCCTCACATCAATTGTTTTCGTCTTCGTCTTTAGTTTTCTGCGTCGAGTGACCTCCGTTAAAACCCGGCAGGTGTCGTTTGAATCTTAGAGAAACATCTGTCCTTGTTTCACTTCTCGTTCAGACACTTCAGGTCACTTTTAAACAGCACCATGAGTCACTTTCAATGACTTCACGATCGCAGAGAATCACTGAGGTTATTTCTTTAAGACTCTCCGCTGACTCTCAGATCATCATGGAGCTCATCTTCATGATCTTCATCTATTAGGAAAAAACCGTTATGTCATTAACCGTGGCTTTGATTGAATGTTCTGCCTCAGCCGTTTGGTATTCTCCAGTGATTCAGTGACAGAGGAATCGAAAGATTAATTTAAGGCTCCATTCTTGAAGCAGAAATCAGAACTCTGCTCCACTTGCACAACTTTCTCTAAAATAATTCAAACAATAACGATTTTTAACTTTCTACAGATTGTTTGGGAGCAAGCCGATCATTTATAAACTCTTTGTTTTACATCATTACAAAAACAAAAACAAAGGTACTGGTTGAGGCGGCCATGTTTTTACTTTAACTTGTTGCTAACTCAGGTGTGACATCATTCCTAGATCCGAGTTCAGAGGTAAGTGGAACGCACCGTAAGGCCCGCCTTAACTCACAATCTTTGTTTGCTTCTTGATGGATAACATTTCCAACATGTTGACCGCCATCGTTTAGCTTCAAAACTCCCCGTCAGGAACCAATAGGTGACATCCATGTTTCATACAGTCTGTGGCTTTTTGCGGAGCTTCTCCTGCTCGGAAATATCGAAGCTGTGACCGTCGTGCTGCAGCAGATATTTCTTCCCCTGGTTGAAACGGTGGATATTTCCTCGCTGCTATCTCGACCCTGCTGAGCAGAATATTTCCTCGCCGCTGGCTCTATGAAAACAGGAGCCTCAAACTCTGCATGCAAATCTGCCTCTAAACAAGTACTTATTCAGCCATCAATTTCTTTCATGGTTCCCTACTGCTCAAGGTTTTCAGAGACAAAAGAGGTTTGTAGCCCGGGGCGATGGAACTTTCTGCCAAAGCTCTCAAACCCTGCATCTACGTCTACAACTTCATGCTAGGTTGTTGTTTGAGATTACAACACTCGTAAAGACATCAAGGCTATGAACTACAAGCTCAGGGAGGAAATATCTATGTATCACCTGTGTCATTGTAAAACCAGGAAAACAAGCAGGAGCCTTGATTCCAGCGAGCCCAGAACAACCTTTCCCACCTGCTGAGAAAAAAAACAACATTTGATCATCCAGGAGGAAATTGTCACATTCCTCCTTCCTGATAAAAAAACAAGCCTCTATTCAAGCTGCTTTCCATCCAACAAAAGCAAAAAGCAGCACTTGAAAAGCCATTATCCGGCCCGTGGTGTGATTACGCTGTGGCGTGTGCAGGAGCATTCAGGTGGAGGGAAACTGAAGTCTCCTCTGTCTCTTCTGCAGCTGTCCGTCCGTCCGTCTTTCTGCCTGTCTGACCTCGAAACAACAAACTGAAACTGCAAAAATCAAACATGCATCCTTTCCCCGGTGAGTTTCTCCTGAAGGTGAGATGTTTCCTGTCTCACACCTGACGCTGCTGAGGTCACAAATAACAACAATATCCCCCTCATGTGCAGACCTGATATATTAAAACACATAAGCACTCTCTCCTGGTGAGGGTTTGTTTACTACGGGAGAGAGTGGATGGAGGGTGTACATAAATTATTTCCAGATAAGGGTACCACTCTGAGGGATGAAAATGTGCTGGTCTGATTTTTTATAGATTTTAAGGTTTGTTACCCAACAAAAGACCTCAACAAACAACAAACAGTTCACTGATTGTTAATGGTGCTACACGAGGATGGATGCCAGAGAGAGTGAGACGTTAACAGCCCGGTCTTAAATAGCCTGCACCTGGGAGACTGGCCACGTCCACCCAGGAGCGGCGATACACCGCCCACCAGCAACCTGCAGGGACACAAGACACACAGCAGGCCCTGCTGGCGGGAGGACCGTCACACGCCAATTCATAACGAGTGTTATCTCTTTACAAAAAGCAGGTAAAAAGACCTTACTCTTTGTTATGTTACTCAGCGTTAATCCATCGTGAGCACTCAGCAACATTTAGCAAAAGTTACAGTGGCAAGAAAAAACGTCAAATCCAGGCTCATGATGAACAGTCGAAACTGCGTCAGGAAAAATGGGATAGGAGGAGACGGGATAAGACGCGGCTGTGGCTCAGTTGGTAGAGTCGTCGTCTCTCAACTGGAAGGTTGGGGGTTCGATCCCCAGCTCCTGCAGCCACATGCCTCGGGCGAGACACTTAACCCGGAATTGCTCCCGCTGCTTCTTCAGTGGTGTGTAAAGTTGTATGAATGGATAACTTAATACTGATGGTCACTTTACAGCAGCCTCTATCATCAGTGTGTGAATGTGCAGGTGTAAAAGAGCTTTGAGCTGGTCCAGTCCAGGGCCAGCCGCACAACTGCTGTGACGTCATCATGACATCATCTACTCCATACTGGTCAATATCGTCACTCATGGAGGCCTCCTGTCCAATCAGATTGCTTGATTGGAGTTAACTGTTGCATAAGAACTTTAAGAGGATTTGATATTCAGCTCCGAGTCCTTCGATGTACTCGGAGCTCCGTCTTTCATGTTTGGTGCATCTGGAGAAACAGAAACGACACATTATGATGATTATTTTTCACTTGTGTGTCGTGCATTTAAATGATCCCGTATGACGGAAACGGTCACAGTGGACGCGTGCACTGGAGTATTTAGCACTATATATTTTCTGGCTTCATTAGCGAGCGATTTTTTTGTAATTGCACATCAGCGAGAGCTTAATGTTCTGTCTGTTGGAGGATCGACGGTGGAAACGGCTGTAAGGATAATTAATGTGTCGGTCGATAGCAGAGAGGAGGAGGCCTGCAGCGTGTGTGTGTGTGTGTGTGTGTGTGTGTGTGTGTGTGTGTGTGTGTGTGTGTGTGTGTGTGTGTGTGTGTGTGTGTGTGTGTGTGTGACCACTGACTGCACACACAAGAAGAAGATTTGTCCTTAAGTTCCTGTTTGTAACATGAATTTAACAAAAAGTGAGTGAAGTTAATCCAGGGACTTTGTGGTTTTGTGG
Source organism: Tautogolabrus adspersus (assembly GCA_020745685.1). Taxonomy (NCBI): domain Eukaryota; kingdom Metazoa; phylum Chordata; class Actinopteri; order Labriformes; family Labridae; genus Tautogolabrus; species Tautogolabrus adspersus. Next base: position 30,541,544 of record CM036543.1, read on the forward strand.
CTTTTCTATTGAATTATTAAAAAAGATTAAGCAGGATTATAGCCTGTAATCTCTTTACTGATGTCTGCGTCGGCTCTTTGAACTGAGCTAATTGTCTTTAGAAACACAATGGATTATAAAGATGAAGGGCTGCAAATAATAACTGCATCAGGAGATGGAAGAACAGATCACTCACTGAAATACAAACAGAGATACTGCAGAGTGCAAACCTCAAAAAACCCTGCATCTAAAGTCAGGATGCAAATTACTTTTTGTGATTATTTATACATACAACTATCATGTAAACATTGATCTTATTTGAATTCATTCCTACACTGGTAGGCCTTAAAATCCTTCACTGAAAGGTCACATATCCTCCTCCTCTTCAGTGTAAATAAGTCTCAGAGCTCCTCTAAACATGTGTGTGAAGTGTCTTGTTCTAAATCCACTCTGATCGTGTATTTGATCATGCCTATAAACCCCTCTATTTCAGCCCTGCTCAGAACAGGCTGTTTCTGTGTCTGTAGCTTTAAATGTAAATGAGCTGTGTCTGACCACGCCCCTCTCTGGAAGGACTTGGGTGTCTCGGGCTTTCTCGCTCCATGTCCTATTGTTTACGGTGAGAAGGCAGACTCAGAGGGCAGAACAAACACCTAGCTGTGGGAGTGTCACCCACCTGGGGGAGGGGTTACTGCCCTTTGTGATGTCATGAAGGGAAAATCTCCAAACGGCCTGTTTGAGCACACATTTTCTAAAAAGTGGAGCAGGTAAAAGATGGAGAGGATGGACTTTTCTCATCATTGGGGGGTTTGTAGACGGACTAGAGACACATGTTAGAGTTAGAGAAACATGGCGAAGTGACCTTGAATCTAAAGAATGCTTTAGTATTTAATAATGGATGATCTCGATCTGTACAGTATGAAATAACAGAAAAGGAAACACTCAGGAAGGCTTGTTAATGTCTCCATTTTGTTGATTTGTTGTTTTATTTTTCAGGGCCCTGGTCTGCAGTGTGTGCCGTTCTAAACAAGTCCCAAAGAAACTTGAACTCAGAAGCTGAGCCTTAACCACAAAGGAGCAGTCGATTGTTTTCCCTGTAGAGAAACATGGCTTCAGACTTCGAGGTGTTGACCCTCATCCCAATTCACACTTTGCTGCAAACCAACAAAGTGCCTGCTTCGTCATCTGCACGATATCGCCTGCAAGAAATAGAGATGCACCGAACATCCTCCTCTCCCCGGCTGTGCCTCCGCTAGGGATGACAAGGTGCACCCCTAGCGGAGGTCTTAAAGCACAGGGAATGTGTTAAACGTTGTGCCCGGGGTGCGGACACAGCTTTCACTCTGTGCAGACTGCCTCTCCTAAGCATACTGTGTTCTTTAAATGCCATCCCATGAGGTCAGATTGATGAAACAGAGGCACCATCAGCGCACGAGTACATGCAGCGCGCGTGGTATTAAAAATCAACAGAAGACTATTTTGGAAAGCCTCCCTGCACCTTTGCATTAACACTTACTCAACAGTTTCTTCTTATTGATCTCTTAAATGGTTCTTAGAGAGTGAGTCTGCAGCAGAGCGAAGTGTTATCAGGATCAGATTAGACCTGCTGCTTCACTGAGCTAAATCACCGAGACAGCATGAAAGAGCAGCTTGGTGTTGCTCCCAGATAGATAAAATCAGATCATGCTGGGATTTATTAAGATTTGAGATAAACATAAAGTGTGTAAGAGGGAAGACGGTCGGCTGTCCAACAGAAATGTGTGTTTTAAATCTCCCTCTCGTTCTGCACAGAGACAGAGAGAGGTTTCTTGAGGACACTCGGAGGTGAAGATGCCGTCTCATAAGAGTGAATTTGCTCTGCTGTGACTGACAGATTCACGGCCTTAAACACACAGAGAGAATCTCACACTGATAGGAACACACACACACACGCACGCAGACAGGTGGACACACAGATAGGCTCTTTATTAATAGCAGAGCTCTCCTGTGTGATTTGGAAGAAATTGCTCCGTACAGCAAATCCCTCTGGAGCGCGCTTGCGAGACGGCACTGCGGATGGAGGAGAAAAAAAAACACATAATAAGGTGCCAAAGTGGTAAAGACCGAAAACAGGCCAATTAAAAAATGATTTAAAAAACAATTTGAGTGTGCATCAGGGGCTTGTAAACACCATTAGTCTGTGGACAAATAGCTGCTGTGTAGTGGTGACACCAGGCGTGTTGTTACAGCGGGGAAGCCGGAGAGGAGGTCGACGGTGATCCTGAGCCGCTGCAGGAGGACACAAACACCTGACTGAAGCTTAAAGAGACACGTAACGAGTGTGGAAATGGAATAATTATGGTTTTAATTATAAGCAATTAATACATGTCACTAGTGTTATCTCTTTACGGCTCACTTTTCTTAGTTTAAGGCGGAGTTTCTCATTAACAGCATCGGTTTGATTCTTATTTACTCAGTGTTTCTGCCTCTCAGGGTAGTTATTGTTGAAAGGCTGTTGAAGCTGTCTATATTTTTGGTTTTGTAGAATGAGTATTATCATCCTCTACTGTAGCCAGCTTTGGCTGTCCATCCATCCATCAGAGGCGCTGCTTCTCAACAGGCAAGGCAGGCAACTGCTTGGCGCCCCAGACCAGTAGGGGGTCCCTGAGGGCTGACAAACTTTCAACCACAGCAGCTGCCCAAAATGTGCACATTTTGCAATGACAGTAGGAAACCTCCCTAAGGGGCCCCATTTGACAGCACTCGCTCTCATTGCCTTGCTAAGCTTTGCATGCATCATTTCTGTGAAAACCAAAGTTTGTCAATGAAAGTCAACAAAGGAAAATGTAACAGGAAGAAAGAGGAAGCAGAGTAAGCGTCGGGACACTGGCGGACATAATGGGGATACATGCAGGTTGTAGGACCCCCCAAATATGTCTTGCCTGGGGCCCCAACAGACTCTAGAAATGCCACTTCATCCATCGATCCATTTTCTTCCATTTATCTGAGATCAGGTCACGGTGGCAACAGGTGAAGTAAGTCAACCCAGACTTTCCTCTCCTCAGCAACGTTTTCCAGCTCCTCCTGGGGGATCCCGAGGCTTCCCAGGCCAGATGGGATATATAATCCCTCCAGTGTGTTCTGGGTCTACCCTGGGGTTTCCTCCCAGTTTTGGGCACCTCTGCAGTCCTCTGGAAGTGCCCTGGCACCTCTCCAGCTACCAGACCAACCAGGACTTGAAACGTCGCCACTCCGGTTCCCAACCAAAGTCCCCACAGACTGAGCTTCTGTCGCCCCCAAACATGTTGTGTGGCGTGTCATGTGACCCCTTTTTTGCATCATCATTGGTTAGCATATGAGTTCCCCTCTCCTGAGACAATTAAATGGGTGTCTCATTTTATTTAAAGGTCACATCTTCTCCTCCTCTTCAGTGTAAATAAGTCTCAGAGCTCCTCAAAACATGTGTGTGAAGTGTCTTGTTCTAAATCCACTCTGATCCTGTATTTGATCATGTCTATAAACCCCTCTATTTCAGCCCTGCTCAGAACAGGCTGTTTCTGTGTCTGTAGCTTTAAATGTAAATGAGCTGTGTCTGACCACGCCCCTCTCTGGAAGGGCTTGGGTGGCTCGGTCTTTCTCGCTCCATGCCCTATTGTTTACGGTGAGAAGGCAGACTCAGAGGGCAGAACAAACACCTAGCTGTGGGAGTGTCACCCACCTGGGGGAGGGGTTACTGCCCTTTGTGATGTCATGAAGGGAAAATCTCCAAACGGCCTGTTTGAGCACACATTTTCTGAAAAGTGGAGCAGGCAAAGAAAAACATGGTGAAAAGTATTTTGTATAATAAGTGACCTTTAAAGAAGCTTAGATAGGCTGGGGGTGACACGACACCACAGAGGTTTCATTTCACATAATATTAAAGCTATGGTTGCAAACTCCATTTAAGACATTCAGGACCTTTAATCAGCTCATTAATTATCCTGCATGTTGATGTTGTTAAAAACTATTAATGCCTACAGAGCAGCTCGAGTATTTAATGAACCCTCAGGGGAGGTTACAGTGCATAAAGCCTCTTCTTCTTTCTGCACACTTAGCTGATGCATTTATTTCTGTGTTTTTGTTTTACATGCAGTTTCAGCTGTTATTAAGAGTCTACAGCAGCAAAGTGACCAGAAGGCAGACGAGCCAACTCATCATCTGCTAAACTAAATAAATAATCCTGAAACACTGCTTGATATCTTCTCTTTTTTGCAAACTTCAGTCGACTCGAGGCCTCGCTCCGCCCGGGAGACGAGAGCGGACACAGTTTTTAATCTATTTTTTTCGCCTGTCATCTCAAGATCAAGACCTAATTATCTCGTAACCTCCAGATAAGAAACCGTGTCCTTGTTGTTATGACTTCATTAACCACATTTTTCAATAACAATGGCTCATGACTTATTTCATTATCTGGATGTTATGATTTCAGGATGAGAAGCGACTCTGGTCCACACTGTGACGGACAGAAGCCTGAGAAGAGAGTTAAAGCTGTGATCAGGAGACAACAATCAGAGTTTGATGACTCAAGGATAACCTCCTTACCTGAACTCTCTCATCCAGGTCTACACTCCCTCCCGCCCACTACGCTCTGCCAATGAAAGGCGTCTGATCCAACCTTCACAACAGGGTCCTAAGTCCCTAACTAGACTCTTCTCCTCTGTCGCCCCCCGGTGGTGGAACAAACCAAACTCCATTTGATCTGCAGAGTCCCTTTGCACCTTTAAAAAAAAGCTAAAGACCCAGCTCTTTGTGAACACCTGCAACCTTCATGATGATGATGATGATATTTAGGATGGTTTTGATGCTGATTAGAACTCTCAATACCAGCTGTCCATGTTGTGCTTTGCCTCTGGGCTGACCATTACTCGTCCAACAGTTAACGCAGGAACACTTATGGCCGTTCACACTAGGCAACCCGTACCATGTCTAAGCACGATTCACCCCTACAGTCCAGTTTGTCTGACTAGTGTGATTGCTCCGGTCCGTTCTCAAGAACGGTACACTTCCTTGGTCCTGGCAAGCTTGGAAGAGGTGTGCTTCGGCACGGTACACTTCATGCACGAGCACAAGGAGGAGTACACAACGTGGACTTCATTCAGGAGAAATCCCGGAGTGTTCTGTCTGTATTTGACTAACATGACTCAAAATAAGACACACAGTCAGTGAAGTAGCCGTCATGTTCTCCGTGTTGTTCTCTGATGTGCGGACGCGGACTCGACCGCGCGTCCCTTTTATTTATTTTGAGTCCGCCTGTCTTGCAAACTAAGCACGTAAAGCCATGCATGTGTTGTATTACGACGTTATGTACAAGAGGTTACCGTGCTCAGGCCCGGTCAGGTTAAAGCACGGTACAGGACACTGGGCCTCGTGTGAGAGCAGCCTTAGACGAAGAGCACACAAACATAGCTGCTCAAGCTTCAGTCATATTAACACGGGAGTCTTGCAGCGATAGTTGAAGTCTTTTAATAGCTTTAATTGTGTTAAAATACAGGAGGATGAAAATACAGTGAATGTAGTTATCTCCCGGGGCGACCTGAAACAGCCTCTTCATAAAGACTGTTAAATATAGTGAAAGCACTTTAATATCGGACGTCTTAATCTCTCACGTTAAGCTGTATAAAGTTTGGGTTTAGGTCGTTATCAGGAGAGAATAATTTATCTCAATATAACGAGCGTAATTATTAATATTAACCAGCCTCGCTCTCTCTCTCTCTCTCGCTCTCTCGCTCTCTCTCGGTTCTCTCGTGATAAAATGTAATTGGCCTTTCTTGCCTCTTCTGCCGTCTTGATTTCCTGTTTCCCAGAATGCCTTTCTTTCTCTAACTGTCTCCAAGCTGACTTGTAATCGGCTCCATTTCCTTCCCCCACTGGGAGAAGAAATTGGTTTCTGTGCTTCTCCCTCTCAGATGGATTTCTCTGTGTGTGACAGTCGAGGGTCAGGATGAAATGAGGCTTCAGGCAGAATCCTGATCCAGAGTGAGGCTCTCCGACACAAATCAGGAGACAGAACGCAAGCTCAGCTCGTAAACAGTCAAGTAAATTAGGTCAGAAAAGGTTTTTTCCTCTAAATGAAGAGAGGTCAATATTCAAGAAATCAATCACATGGGGTCCAGTGATCAGGCAGAGGTTAAGACAAGTAGAATCAGGAACCAGAAGATGACGCTAACGTGTGATTACTGACAGCAGAAAGAACTCTCATAATTCCCCGCCAGCCTCGACGCCATCTTTTGTTATTGTATTATTGATTGAGAGCCCTCCGGTGTGAAAACGCCTGTTAGAGTCTGTGACTAAAATGTCTTTGGATATGAGATGGTGTCTTTTATAAATCTCTCTGTGCAGGAACATGTGACGGGACGGGCTGGCACAGAAAGAAGCAGGTGTGTGATATGTTGAGGCAGACCAGGTGAGGGACAGGAGGTTATTAGAGGCCATCTTTCTGAAATGACAGCTACTAACTAAACAAAAGAAAATAAGGACTTTAAGGAGGATGTTCAACATCCTTAGCCATCGACACAATTATTCAAGATTACTGAATCACTTTCTGATACAAGACAGGACAGACTAAATGACAGAATGGATGCAGGAACAGCTGCTGCAGTCACACAGGACTGAACGTCGAACTGTACAAAGCTGCTCTTTCTTTTTCGGTTAAAGCCGACAAAGGGAAGCAGCCTGAGGCGGTGACATGCTGGAGACACTCACACAAACAGGTTAAGTAAAGACACCAAAGTCAACGATGAGAAGTGTTGTAGTCGAGTCCGGCCGTCCAGAACCTTTGGTCCAGTGAGAGATTTCTTCAGACTGAAGTCAGAAATATCATCCATGACCCCTTCAGTCCGCTGATCCTTCCTCACGTTCCCTCTAGTGCTGATTAATGGACAATATTTCCACCTGTGCAGCAAATAAATGAACATTTAACGAGGAGATGAGGGCTGATTAGAAACCAGACACGTGAAACCTCTGGGTATTTATCTGTGCTGAAGTCTGTCCGGGTTGATTTGACTTTGGGAAAATGCCAAACATCAGACAACATTTTAAAGAGTTCAGACCAAAAGGGAAGCAAATCTTTCACCCAGTGTGTTTTCAAACAAAGTCAACGGCGAGATGTGAATCCAACAACAGTACGGTGGCTGAACAACATTTTTGTTAACCAGGCTTTAACACGCTCCGCAGACGGACTGCGGCGCTCACTGTGGAAACACAATCATTGACTTAAGTGGCAGTGAACGGCGGTGGGCACAGAGTTTGTGGAAATCGGGAGCGAGTCAACACAGCAGCAGAGACACTGATGGTAAAAAGTTTTAAAGACTGTTTGAAGTTAGCAATTATCCACATGGGGAGGGTGAGTTATCACCAATGCACAGAGACACACGTCTGTCACAATAACGGGGACAGATAATATCCTGTTTAGAAGTGGAAGTGGAAATCAGAAGAACTAAATGGAAACAAGTGTTGGACCGTCACGTCCCTACATGGAGGACAATGTTGGAGAAACAGAGTGAGGATGATGTTGACGTTTTGTTTAAGTTGAAATCAAGCAGAAAACTCCGGTGTTGAAAAATGAAGCCGATGCTGAAGTGTGTAAACTCCTGCAGTTCCTCGAGTGTCCACTAGAGGCTGGCTGCAGAAGCACAGGAAGTCACATACACACCCATTCAAAAAAGCCTGTTTTTACAGCAGACATAAACATGTTTACAGCCTGGTTCAAAAATGTTTCGATGACTCATCAGCTTTGATTTGATGAAGGATAAGAGTTATTCACAATAAGGCGTGCAGCTGACCTGATTGACAGGTGGGCGCGGTGTAACGGTTTGTCAGGAGGCTTAAAACCCGCCTCAGCTCCAGCTCTCAGCCTGTCGTTAGGTTGACTGAAAGTTAGGCTGAGACAGCATTTCCAGCATGGAGACCGCCATTGATGGGACTCCAGCGCCCCCTGCAGGAACAGACGGGGGACGCCACTCAGGCTTCATCCATAAAACCTGCAGAAACACTGAGTCTGAATATGAATATCTTATGAATATTGAATGGACCCATCAAAACTGGCAAATGTCCTCAATATTTAAACACACAATAATAAGTGTGGAGAAATTGAGCATTCCTGTAATTAAGATCGATTTCAATTCTTCCTGCAGACTCAGGCAGATTTTAGAAAGTTAGATGCAGAGCAGCTTTCTTCAACATTAAAAAAAAGTCTTGTTGAATTGATCTGTGGCTCGGAGGTAGAAGAAGAAGATATATTTTATTAATCATGACCATGACGGGAAATTACTTTAACGATCTGCTATTTAGACAGAATACACACCAATATGCACCAACAGGATCCTCTGGACATGCACTAAAATAAAAGAGTATGAGCGCATGTCCACTTTTTGAAGGTCTCGTCTCGGAATCCAAAGCATTTTTACTCGGTCTTGTCTCGGTCTCAGACTGGGCGGACTCCAGATTTGAAATCAAGACCACGACTGATCGGCTATTTATCCACGTCATCACTGTGATCAGAAGGAAAGCGCCTCTTTCTAAAAGAACAAATAACTTCAATTCATTCATAATTTAATTTGTATCCCCCGGTTACGTCTGCAACCTTCCCGGTGTTACGGTCTAAGTGAGTGACACGCCCCCTAAACACAAGATGGTGATTCAGTGATATTTATGGTCTTGGTCTTGTCTAGGGCTCGCCCTGCCTTGGTCTCGATTCCTAAATGTCTTGGTTTAGTCTCGGTCTCTGAGCACTCTGGTCTTGGGTCTGTCTTGGTCTCGGTTAGCGTGCTCTTGACTACAAAAACACTGTTGTCATGTACAAACAGCCAAAACGTAACAAAAGGTGTGGTTTTTTTCGGCTGAAATCGTTGTCGTGTAAACGTGGCACAGGAAAGATAAATGAGATTGGTAACGTGCAGAACTACTCCATGCATAGCAGTGACTCTCTATGCAGTGGTTTCCTTCGTCTCTGTGCTGCTCAGAGTGACTCAGGGCTGACTCAAAGAGAAACACGAGTACAGATGGACAGAGGCGAGCACGCTGCTGAGTCTCAGAGAAACGAGCTTCACTGTAAAACCTGCGCCTTGTTAAAGTGTGTAGAGACGTCACCATCAGCCTGAAGCAGAGTTTGTACATTTTTGTGAAGCTGTCTTCTTTCTGTTTCTCATGATATCTAACCGTAAAGATGTGAGACTACTCTGTGACCCTGACTTTCAGCAGGTTGTTTGTTTGTAATCCCTCTGATGGAGGGTCTCTGTCTCTCTCTCGCTCTGGATAAGTGAGCCAGTTAACCGCCTTAAAGGGTCCAAGTTTAATGCGTTATTGTGCTTTTTGACAGCACTCTGCAGCTACCTTTGATTCCTCTTACATTAGCTCCTTTTAAGAGTAAAAAAACAGCCACAGAGAGAGGCCTCGACCTGCAGCTCAGCACGCATCAATGTCTCCACGGAGCAGAGGAGGAGACGTAAATTACAGATGTCTTTACCGGCATGCATTAGAAAGGCCATTAGAGATGTTAGTGTGACATTTTCACTTAACGCAGCATTTCTAATTTCACCGTTGCATGCAGAGAATCAAACACGTCAGCGCATTGTTCCCCCAGAAGCACCGCCGCGGTAGCTCGTTTGAAATGTCTTGCCATGAATTCAAAATGGGCTGTTTGTAATCCTCAGCGGCGGAGGAGGGGTCAGAGGATAATCACTCCTACATTATTCCTGCAAATTGCGTGTCACGAGAGTCCGAGCTAAATCGAGACGAGTTCGAGACTCGGGCTGGAAATTAGCGCCCGAGGACCTTCAAGTAGAAATAAATGAACCCTCTCTTCGTTTTTTTTTTATCTTGCTGTTGACGAGGATAAAATCTGAATCACTTAACGAGAGAGTGTCCTGGTGACTTCTTCTTTTTACAGCTACGGAGCGAGATGCTCTTTTGACACACGTGATGAACAGTTATTGATCCCTGTGGGAAAATGATGAATTCTCAGCGACATATTGAAGCAGTTCAGACAGTTTGAAGTCAAAGACGTCCCTCAAATGTGCTTTCATCTCAGGGAACAGACTGATCTTTGAATTTTAATTAGAAACACCTCCAACGTTTCACAGGCACATTATGAGTATGTCTAAAAGATTCATCATCAGAGAAAAAACTGCATCATGAATATGCAATTAAGTGCATGTCTTTTTGGGCCTGTGTTTCGATCATCCTTCACTTCAGTGTCTTTAGCGGTAGGTGGAGAAGTAGGGTGAGTACTGATGTCACACCTGAGGGGGGTGTGGTGGCTCGGACTCTTCAACCTTCATCAGCAGCACCTGCGGAGGAGTGGTAATTGTGAGTTGAATGGACGCCACGAGGGAGACGCCAAGACGCCTGCCTGCAGCGTTCTCTGTTGAAAATTGACTCCCAGCTATTTGAAATGGAGCAGAGCGTATTGGAGCTGGAGGCACCCTCCAGAGACAGACCGCTGTGGAAACACAATGATTGAATGGAGTTGCAGTGAACTACGCCGTAGTGCGTGGCGCTGAATATGTGGAATTTGGGGGTTAGCCTAACCCATTATACGGCAGCACTCAGTTTATTACTTTATTCGTGTACAACGTGTGTGCTTCCACTGGCTCTGCTCCGCTGCGTCTCAGCTCCGTCAGTCCAGAGTCCTCTGCAGCGGATACACAAGGCTTCTATTTCTGCAGGATGCCGGAGGACGGTGCATCAATTTAGCACAGAGCAGATCGAGCGGGACAGGAAGTCAGACGCTGAAAGAACATTAAAACATCGGGTTTATTTTCAGAATAAAACACTCCGTATGTGTGTTTGTTGATGTGTTGATAAGGTTTTATACAGTTTTACACTAACGCGAGTGTAATCTATAATTACTGCGGGAACTACGTGGTCTCAGCACTCCACCTGTCCGGCTGTGCTGCACTCTGGGAAGGCCGGCTGTAGGTGTTGACGGACGAGGCTGCACCGAGCCGTAACGGAGCGGAGCGGACATGCAATGCACACGTATCTGGTGGAAGTTCTGGGTTAGAAAGTGTGCATTATCAGGAATATAATTGAGACCCTGCATCCAATCAGAATCAAGTATTCACACTTGTATGAATATGAATAAACTCCAGCGTAACTCCTGTAAACTTCAACAAAAGTATGTCTCGACACCTTCACTTTTCCGACAGGTGTAAACTGGAATGATGGATGAATTAAATATCGACAATGGACGACAAATATGTGGACGGTCTCAGTTTAATCCTGCAGAGCGTAAAATCAGGGGGACGGCAGACACCACATCTAATAAAAGCAAAACAAAAATTACATTTTTTTGTCTCGTCCCTCGGCGGCTGTCGCATCCTCTTCAGGATTCTGTCAGTGTGACGGCTCTGTCTCGTCCTCTGGCTCTGGTTCCCTTCTTGTTTATGAAAAATTTAAGCATGACTGCGGAAATGTGCTCACCTCAGAGCTCTCATAATATCCAGGTCCCCATGCACACAGAGAGAAATAGCTGTTTAAAAAAAAGTTACACATTGATTTGAAATCCTCAATTTACTTTCTGCTCGTAGGTCTCCCATTTCCTTTCAATTACAGGATATTGGATGCTGTCCTCCGTCGCAGCCTCTTGTGATATGAGCTGGCTTTCTGCAGATGAAACAGAATGTTTGGAGCTCCTGCCCTCACACACACCTTTGAAACGTGCAGAGGAAGTGTTAAAGAGTGTTTTTATCCTGCCATCGACAAAGAGATGAACCTTATTAAGCTCCAAATCCCTCCACCTGTCAGGACATCTTTTCTTCTTCTTCAAACTTAACTCGTCTACCCGCCTCTTGATATCCGTCTTTCACAAAAGCCTCGTCTTGTCCACAGGATGTAACACTTCAACAATCCTCCAGGAGGTCCTTCAAACTGTCAGTCACAATTCAATCTTTTCTCCAGCACTCTTTTCTGGAAGTTCTTTTTCCAGCCTTTCAGAAATAACAGGATGAGAGAGTTTAGGATGTTAATCACACAGCTAACCATCACGCTGTGTGCAACAATATGCTTTTATTTAAAATGTAATCTGTTAAATACTAGGCCTGGCATGAGCATGAAAGTACACCAAAGGGATGCACCATCAACTAACGTCCAAGCGGCAACCTCCGGTGTTAAAAATGAAGCAAACGTTAAAGTGCAAAAAACTGCAGTACCTTGAGTGTCCACTTGAGGCTGGCTGCAAAAGCCTAAGAAACCCATTTGGTCCATGTTTACAAGGAGCACACACCGAACATGGGGATGAATATTTCTTTTAAGGGGTGATGTGAACAGGTGGACTTGTACCTGAGGCTTAATGCTGCGTTCATGTGCTCCACGGATGGTCCCAGTTTCAGAGTCTTGGTAAATGGACTTGTAAGAGGGTCGTTATTAGCGTCTCAGAAATAACAAAAACATCCACAGTTAGCAGGATGGACTCAGCCCGGGAGTGGTTGCCATGGTTCTTCCTTCATCTTCTTAGAAGATTTGCAAACCAACTATGTGCATACCGCCTCCTGCTGTAACGGACTGTGTGCATACACAAGTGTACTCGGGTACAGAAGGATGTGACTGATGTGAACGCAGACTAGCGGTGGAGAAGAGAGGGGGGAGCATTGGGCTCCGGCACAACGAAACAATCGTACCTAATGTGAAAACGCCCTTACTAACCTTCCCCTGGTGTAGAGTTAAACACTGGCCCAAACAAATCGAGTAATTTTCCCTTAGAAAGTAAAACTGTTGAAGTCATATTCTTTTGCAGGAGGCAGAGTTTGATTGACTGTTTTTCACACAGTGTTACATGGAGCGTAACATTTCTTCTCAGCACAATTACGGCCTGTCTCTTCAAGCTTTGACAGCATTAATACGACTTTTTCTGAATCGTTTGGACATTAGCCGTTACGTAGAAGCTGTTCAATAATAATTAAAGGACACAAAAGGCTTCAGAACTTGCTTGAGTGCTTGTTTCTCTCGGGGTTTCTTTGAGGTTTCATGTTGACTAAAGGTCCTCCCTGTGTGCTTGTGTGTGTGTCCTCAGTAATATTTTGAATTTTGTGGTTAATAGTCTACAGAACTGGTATATTTGTTCATGAGTGGTTACAAAACAAAGAATTCCAGCGTCTCTTGAGACAGATTTGTGCCTTCCCTGGTGTGATTGGATGCTAATTTGGTCGAAACAAATAAATAAAGAGCGAGTGGATTATTCCTCTGCTTTGCTCTTTCGAAGAATCTGTTTGTTTTTACCCTCTTGGCATGTTTTTCCCCTCCCTCCGTCGCTGCTTTTCTTTATCTTTCACTGCTCAGACATAACTCCCAGTGAGGAACCATTTAGCACATCAAAAAACGGCTGCTTTTCAGATAAAAGTTCCTCCATCAAGGCGTGTTTTCAGACGGAGGCTCCCTGCAATATCATGACATTTACTGTCCACAATCCTGAGCGAAGCCGGACAGATAAGCAGGCAGAGACGTGCCGGCTGAGCGGGTCTTTATCCGCGGCCGGGAGCTGTGACGGACTGAGCCGGGCTGCTGCATTGTGGAGCCGTGCTGAATCACCCTGGAGATATCTGAACCTCAAACAGCCGGGGGGAAATTGCTCTGTGAAGCTGCATGAAAAACGCTCGATTTCAAGAGTGATGCTTGGAAAGAGCCAATATGCAATTGATTTTTTTTTCTTCTTCTTTCCCCTTTCTCCTCGATGAGACGACAGAAATGGAGTTTCAGGATGTTTGAGGCACAAAGTCTCACACGAAATCAGGGAAATGTGGCTCCTTTGAGGGCGAAATGTTCATCCGCCAACGCACAAAAAATGTTTCCCTTGTATGAGGAAACAGCTCTGGATAAAACACTGTTACTAATTATTACACCATGGTGATCTCAGCAGTTGGCAAAACTAAAACCAGATGTTTGAATCAGAGGTGGTCACTCAGGCTACGTCCACTATCAACAGAAGAAGACGGCCAACACTGCAGCAGAGACTTCAAGTGGCGCATATCCTAACAAAGCACAAGAAGCAGGATGGTGAAGAAGCGATCGCAGTGGTCTAGACGTTATTCAGAGTTAGAGTGAAATAATGTCTGATCGTGATGTACAGTTTGGTGCTGACACAGTGGCACAAAGAGTCTCTGTGCTTCATCAGCCTTAGGTGTAGATCATAGACTGTAAATATTAACGATGAAGTGACATCACCCGTCTGTTCCTGCAGGGGGCGCTGGAGTCCCATCGATGGCGGTCTCCATGCTGGAAATGCTGTCTCAGCCTAACTTTCAGTCAACCTAACGACAGGCTGAGAGCTGGAGCTGAGGCGGGTTTTAAGCCTCCTGACAAACCGTTACACCGCGCCCACCTGTCAATCAGGTCAGCTACACCCCTTATTGTGAATAACTCTTATCCTTCATCAAATCAAAACTGATGAGTCATCAAAACATTCACCCCCCGTACAGTGTGTGCTGATCGAGACATGAGCTAATCAGAACCAGGCTGTAAACATGTTAATGTCTGCTGTAAAAACAGGCTTTTTAGAATGGGTGTGTATGTGACTTCCTGTGCTTCTGCAGCCAGCCTCTAGTGGACACTTGAGGAACTGCAGGATTTTGCACTTCCACACTGGCTTCATTTATCAACACTGGAGGTTGCCGTTGAGTGTGGCCAAGAGGTTAACAAGCTAGCTAGCTGATAGCTCTGATTCTCCTTTCACGCAAAGGTTAGCAATGTCAACACAGTTAGCTGTAAGTCTGCGATGCTAATTGTTAACGTCAAAGTACTGAAATCGCTGCCATAGCTACTGTTTCAGTTCTCTAGGAGGTTGCAGCTTGGTGTACATTTGACACGTGTATACAAGAAGTAGCTTCCTTCAGCTGTTTCCTTTGTTTTGATACTCAGCTCTCAGGTAAATTGTTTGGAGGCCACTGATCTACACAATTATGGTGCAGAGTGGATTAAAATGCAGATTCTGTTATTTCCCTCCTCGGTCTCGCTGCATCACACTTAATTGAATAAATAAAGGTTCAGAGAACAACACAAACACGGCATGATGATATATATTGTGTTGTAATAAGCTCTGCAGAGAAGGAAACAAGCAGTGGGACTGACCCTTTGTTGTCTCTGAGTGAGCTCAGCGAGGACCAGCTGAAGTGAAATGTCCGAACCCATTTAGTGATGTTCATTTTAAACATGATCCTGATTTCCCTGCTGAATCCGCAGCGTCTCCCTCCGCTCTGCAGCTCGCTTTGTGTCTCCCTATATCAAACTGTTTCATTGTCTGCAAACTTCCCCTACCCTGCAGAACATTGTTACAGAATTAAAGGACGGGAATGAAAAGAAAAGGGACTTTTTATGCTAATTTAATAGGTTTCGTGCGGCAGGTTTTGCAGCATGTTCCTCTGGGATTCACTGACCTGGATCTGCATGTTCAGGTCTGCAGGAGAAGTTTTCTTCAAGAATTCATTGAGCTGAAGGCACGGCAACACTGACTGCACATAGTCCGTGTTTAAAGGAACATGCTGTAATATGATCAATAACCGGGACGCTCCGTATATGATAAGAGCGGACAGCAAGTCAATACGTTCTAACGTCTGAATCAACAAAAAATCACGCTTTATATCAAGTGGTGCAAATCTGCAGCAAATAGCGTCCTAGAGGCCGTGTGGTTAGGGTGTGTGCCCCACGTACAGAGGCTGTAGTCCTCCAGGCTTGCGGCTAAGGTTCAAATCCGTCCTGTGGCTGCTTTCCTGCATGTCATTCTCAACTCTCTCTCCACGGTTTTTCTCCTTCGAACTGCTCCTAGTAAAGTTAAAGATCAGAGTTCTTTCATCTCTTCCTGTGCTACTCTCACTTCATACTATTTGATTTTATAAAATATAAAAGTGATTTGAACTCTTACAAGTGCAACTACAACAACTCATCGTTTTCTTTTATTTTATTTAAACTGTATTTCAGGACTTGGCTTTGCATGCTTAATATTTCATCCCTTGCAATCCTGAGCAACATATCTGCAAAACTGCAGGCTAATAACGGCTTGTGCACAAACTCCACCCTGCGTTCTTGCTCTTGCATCAAAACCTTCGCACACCCCGTCTCATTGCTTTCTTCCTCAGCTCACTTTATGAATTATGAATTAACACCACTTTCTTTCAAATTTTGCAAAGAATATGTGGACATTTTGCTGATTTAGAGTTTTCTTTAGTCTTTCCCTGGACAAATTCAGATTAAAAAGATCCAACAGCAGCTCCCTGATTCTGTACCGAGTCCTCCGGCCCGCACACTCAGCTCCAAACTCACCTCATTCCTCACAATTACACGGCTGGTTTAAGGCATCGATGTGAGGGACCGCTGTGGAAGCAAGAAGACACTTTCCTGAGTGTTAAGGCTTAATCAGGTCTGCTTGTGTGCACGGCATCGACAAAAGAGCGAGAAAACATCAAACCTGCACAAAGGAGGCAGTTCTGAGCCTGTAAGTGCTCATTTAGCAGACGGATCGGTTTGTTTTTTAGTCGCAGTTTGAGCTGAAAATTCATCGATTGTTTACAGACGTATTTCTACTCATTTCATCCACAGAGAAAACAGAAATGTTTCTCTTAGTAGAACCATTTCTGAGACAAACTGTGTCTCTTCTGCATCCATTATTTATTTGCAAGTTGTTGAACATCGCATAATCTCCTAAAAGCACAAGAATGTATGCCTTTTCCTTTACTTACTATTCTCATTTTTCACTTTTAACCACCAGATGTAAGCGTAGGCAATTTCAAAGAGGACTGGAGGAACTGAATCACTTTTACTCGTGTTTACTAAATCAAGCAGCCACTAAAACACAGATTAAAGAAGGTACAACTCCACTTAAACTCGTGAAAAGTAAGAAATAAATGTGTGTGAGCTGCAGACTTTTCCATGAGGTGAAAAACAGATGCTCTCTGAGAAGAAAAAAGCCAAAAAGAGTATTTTCCTCGCTGCCGAAGATGAACTCCTGTAGCATGAGATGATCTTTTATCATCAGCTGTGTGTATCTGTGTTTTGAGGTAGTTTCTTGGACCGCAGCCAGGTTTTGCCCCTCGAGCTTCGATCGATACTCCGAGGACTCGCCGTGTTGAAAGCCTGCGAGGTGACGGGTGTGAGTGAGGAAGTGATCCGGAGTTACTCCTCTGTGGTGGTGCTTCAGAGGAGGCGAAATCAAAATGAGAAGCAGAAATCACTCAGGCGATATTTATTCTGCTAGATGTTCAGGTATGTTTAATGGGATTCTGCATCAAAATACCCCTCATCTGTACTGGAATATCAGGATTTATTATGGATTAACAGAAGGAACACAAACTCCAATAAATATGGTCATATAGGTTTTTAGGAAAAGCTTTAACTGGACATGATATTTACTACACCAGCAAAGGAGGGAGAATACGGACTAAGAGATCTGGTTTAGAGAACAAGAGGCAACATTAGGGGCTGGAAAATGAAGGAAAAGTACAGAAAGCTGCAGTTCCTCCAGTGTCCACTAGAGTCGGTCTCCTGCAGTGAGTCAGTCCCCATAGAGCCCCATGTTAAAATGTCCAACTTTACAGCTGCAGTTCCTCCAGTGTCCACTAGAGTCTGTCTCCTGCAGTGAGTCAGTCCCCATAGAGCCCCATGTTAAAATGTCCAACTTTACAGCTGCAGTTCCTCCAGTGTCCACTAGAGTCTGTCTCCTGCAGTGAGTCAGTCTCCATAGAGCCCCATGTTAAAATGTCCAACTTTACAGCTGCAGTTCCTCCAGTGTCCACTAGAGTCTGTCTCCTGCAGTGAGTCAGTCCTCATAGAGCTCCATGTTAAAATGTCCAACTTTACAGCTGCAGTTCCTCCAGTGTCCACTAGAGTCTGTCTCCTGCAGTGAGTCAGTCCCCATAGAGCCCCATGTTAAAATGTCCAACTTTACAGCTGCAGTTCCTCCAGTGTCCACTAGAGTCTGTCTCCAGCAGTGAGTCAGTCCTCATAGAGCCCCATGTTAAAATGTCCAACTTTACAGCTGCAGTTCCCCCAGTGTCCACTAGAGTCTGTCTCCTGCAGTGAGTCAGTCCCCATAGAGCCCCATGTTAAAATGTCCAACTTTACAGCTGCAGTTCCTCCAGTGTCCACTAGAGTCTGTCTCCTGCAGTGAGTCAGTCCCCATAGAGCCCCATGTTAAAATGTCCAACTTTACAGCTGCAGTTCCTCCAGAGTCCACTAGGTGGACACGGGACTTTTTTTCCCCAAATGATGCATCATGGTTCATTTTAGTACATGCAAACTGGCACAGAGAGACGCTGTTTGCTCTGCAGTGCAGTTTGGGGAGCATTTAACCCTTTGCGTCTCTAACACATTTGCACAGGTTTAGCTTGCGCCAAAGTTTCGCAATCCTTTTGAGAATCAGGCCCTCTGTGACGTTCTTTGCTCTTTGCGTTGAACGTTGAGTGTGCTTTGTTCCACAAACTCTTCAGGCTTTCTATCGTAAAAAAGAACTTCCTGTTTGTTTATAAAGTGATCTAATTATTTTGTCAAAGAAAGCACGCCAAATTATCAGGCCAAGTCTGCTGTTTTACCTTTTAGCCCCTTTATTTTTTATGTAAATTGACATTTCTTTTGTCTCAGGAGTTTCTGCTGGAGGCCAAGAGATGTCTACGCTTGAAAGATTTTGTCATTTGTTTTTTTATCAAGTATTATAATAGTTGTTGCTGCTGTTTGGAGAATAAATGACTTAAAGACAATCAGGAGACGTGTGCTGTCTGACTCACTAAACCTACACTGATACTAATAAAAGTGTCTATTTCAGAGATACACACCACAGGAGGCAGATTTCAGGTGAACGTAGCCATGAATCATTTGAATCCTTTGTCTCTGATGAGGAGGATCCAAACCAGCAATATTTCAGGTCTTCTCCGTCTTCCTTGTTCACCCTCTGTGCCTGAATCTTCCCCAGCTGCTCCTAAATTTGTTCTGGCAACTTCTCAGAGAGTCGCAGCCTCTCTCCTCTTCTCTCCTCTCCTCTCAGAGCTCGGGGCTGTTGCTGAAAACAACTTCAGCTTAGTTTGCCAGGAGGAGTGACATGTTTTTCCTGAGATGAGGGTATCATTACACCCACTCTCCCAGTCGCCGCCCCGCCAAGCCAGCGGTCTGTCTAGCACATCGCCTCCTCTCACTCATCAGCGCGCCTCTCCTCTTACCCATGCAGCCCCGCTCTCGCTGCCACGAAGCAATGCAGCAGAGACTGTTATGCAAACAGGTCTGCTGCTTGTTTGCCTCTGAATCATCTCCAGCTGAAGGCCTGATGGGCCCTATTTTCCAAAATAAACATGACATTATGTATCGCTGCTGCTCCTCCGTAACCACAAAAACAACAGTGATATTTGGGGATTTATTTCTGCAGGTAATCTTTGTACATTTGTCTTCATTTGTCAGTAGACTTACTTTGAGCATTTTTAGGCATTTACAAGTTTTTAATGAAGATTGAAGTTATGTGAGGCGCAGATGGTCAAGCGGTTAGTTCGCACCCAGGGGCGATTTCAGAGCAAAAAACAATCAGTTGGGGGGCCCTCCAACCAGCGTTCATCGCCATCATGTCTGCCAGAGTCCCGACTCTTACTCCTCTTCCTCTTTTTTAAAGTTTTTTTCTTTCTCCTATAGACGGATAATTCCTCTTCATTTTTTATTAGTTATTAGTTAATTGACAAACTTTGGTTTTCACATCAATAATGCATGCAAAGTTTAGCAGGGAAAGAGAATGAGTGCTGTCAGATAGGGCCCCCTTAGGGAGGTTTCCTACTGTTGTTGCAAAAAATGCACATTTTGGGCCACTGCTTTGGTTTAAGTTTGTGAGCCCTCAGTGGCCCCCCTACTGGTTTGGGACCCCAAGCAGTTGCCTGCCTTGCCTGTTGAGAAGCAGCCCCTCTATGCGCACCCCATGTACGGAATAGGAAGCTGTAGTCCTCCAAGTGGGCGGCCCGGGTTCAAGTCCAACATGCGTCTCTTTTCCCCCACGTCATTAACCACTCTCTCCCTCCGAATTCCTACTCAGTCTAATTGAAGTAATGTGCCGTGACAGCAACATCCAACAGTTTTTATATCTTTTTTTTTTGTGTGGCAAATTTAGGTAAACGTTTGTCCATGTTGTTGATGTTGTTGCATGTGTACAGATGGGGGGTAGCAGAGAGAATCACTCCCATGATTCCCCGCCAACCTTGACGTCATGTTTTGTTAATGTTTGGAATGAGAGCCCCCTGGTGGCAGAATTTACACACTGTGCCTTTAAACCCTGCTCTTTAAACCCTGCTCATGTTTGCCGACTTTCATGTTCCAGGTCAAATGAAGACTGACATGTGTGTACTGTAACAGTTGACCCGATCAGCTCTGTGCTGATAGGTCAGCCGGTGCTTCCGTCCACTTCTGCACCCTGTAAAGAATTTATCACAGTAATGCATTTATCATGTCCTCTCAGTGCTGTCCACGGCCCAAAGACAAAACTCACATTAAACATGCATGAAGAGTAATTCTGCAGACCCATCGGCGTCCTCGTCTCCTCCATCTGAAGCTCCGTCTTTATTTCGGATTTGAATGTCTGTGAATTTCTACAAATCTGTAAAAAGAGAACGCAGGTGGCTCTTCTCTTTTGATTTGATGATTTGTAATTTCCTGTAAGTAAAAAAAAACACAGCAACAAGTTCATTCATTTATTTGTCTCAATAAAGTCTGAGCATCGCCTCCTTCCTGGGCCTCACGGGGAGATCGGGCTTCCTGCCTCGTCCACAATCTGAATTATTATTTTAATCATTGCTGTGCTCGCTTTTATAATGTGTCTGCTGTCACCTTAAGTAATGGCCTACAATGAAAGGTGCTATTAGAGCCATTTATTATGCTGGGGCTGCTGCCTTTTTTTAGACGCCAATTTTCCTCTCTTTGCACCTGTGACTTCTCTAAAACTGTGGGATAAATATTCACGACCGGAGCCGGAGCGGCAGATCAGAGACGCTGTGACCTCGAGGTCTTAAAAAAAGGGGGGACTTGTAGTGTGGAGGAAACGTTTATTGGATTTTAAGCTGTCGGCCTTTTACAGACAGTCCTAGATGGAGGTTGTGTTTACTCGGTTAGTATTCAAGTTAACGAGGTGATAACAAACGTAAACACCGGCCGTACAATAGTTATTTAATTGAGCTCTGGGAACTTTTAGGGATTGTAAGCACCACTGAGTTTTTGTGGGCAGAAACCACAGACTGAATAAAACATGGACATGGTCTCAGTGGCGTTAGGAAGACAAGCAACACAAAAATGTCACTCGGCTGTTCATCTCCCTCCACCGGCTCTCACTTACTGCTCACATCAAATTTAAAACTCTGCTGCTCGCTTACAAAACAGCCACAAAAACGGCTCCTCCTAACCTGAGCTCTATAATCCAGGTCTACACTCCCCCCCGCCCACTTGAACACACCGCAAAGACTACAGCCGACGGCCAACCACCACGTACGTTCTGCGCAGGCGTGAGAGTAAATAACTCTCCATGCCAGCAGGCGGCGGTAGTCCGTTGTTATGATACGAGAAGACCATTTTCACACCGCTGTCACTCACCACTCGTAATATAGGTACTTCTAATCCAGAATAATGTCTGATAAAAAGTAGAAAATGGCGCTGGCGTTGTCAGCCCTTGGTCTTTTAGTGGAAAAAGAAAAGAAGAGGCGGAGGCGACAAATAAGGAGAAACCCACTAATGGGTGAAAGCATGGATACTACAGCGGCAGGCTCAAGAGGCTTTTCTGAACCTGTGAGAGCTGGAGATAAATGAAACCTCCAAACAGCCAATCAGAGAGATTCCTCTCACGGACCGCGCAGACCGAGGAGTATTCAACATGTCCAATTGGCCAAAAAAAGGCCGACAGGTAGCGACGGGGCCGGACACACCGCAAAAACTAGGGCAATGACCGCTCACCAGCCGACGGTCTCCTTGGTGTGTCAGGGCCTTTAATGTCTTAATTAACTTCAGTGAATCCAGGATCCTCAGCGGTTCTGGTCCTCCTGGTTCATGTCTGACATGTTTCAATCTTCAGCTTTCGTTTCAGCTGTGCAGGAATGGTTTCACACATGCAGCAGCTCGTCTGCTCTCTTATAGGACGGATGTGGAGCGCACGTTCAAGGTCAATTATTTATCATGAGCGTGTTTTCACTACCAGTTCATCTCGTAACCAAGCTCATGCAACATTCAAACAGGAGGGCGTGTGTCGGTGGTGATGAGGGAACACTCAGAGAATCTGAAGCGTGTATCTTACAGAACAAATACACACACATCCTCCCACTAACACACACACGCACACACGCACACACACACACACACACACGCACACACACTCCTCTGTGTGTGTGTGTGTGTATAAATTAATTCTCATGTTGTATGTTGTCGTGTTTTGTTGTTTCGTGTGCTGCGAAGTCGTGTCTGACAGATTCTGTTCTAATATGTTGTGTGTGTGTGTGTGTGTGTGTGTGTGTGTGTGTGTGTGTGTGTGTGTGTGTGTGTGTGTGTGTGTGTGTGTGTGCGTTTGTTTGGGAGTGGGCTGTTTCTCTGAGCTTTACATCGCCCACACACACCATCACATGCTTCTTCCTCCTGTGTGTCTGTCATTTAGCTTTTATCCATTGAACTCCATCAGCAGCACTCTGATCTAACCTGCTGGTGAAAAAAAGCGATCTTTGATAAAAAATAAAATCAACTGCACAAACAAAAACACACTAAATGATTTGATCCTGAGTGGGGGAATGTAACTAAGAAACTGTAGTCAAGAATATAGGAATGATTTTTAACATACACTTGTAGGCTTCCTTATTTAAAGGAGCAATATGTAACTCTGACCCCTAGTGTTTAAAATGGGTACTGCAGTCCAAATTCAAAACATTAGAGAGCTGTCCCCCCCCCCCCCCCCTCCTCTCTAGAGTGGATGCTCACGCAGGTCACCATGTGGTGGACACTGAAGCTTCAGTGTTTATCCAGCTCTGCATCGGTCTGTAAACCTTTCTGCGTTCTAACCTCTCTCCATTTTTCAAAAGCATCTCCAATATTGATCCTAGTTTGAGCACGTTTCTGCTCGTGGAGCTTATTAGAAACATGCAGAGGCTTTTTAGGTCGGGTACAATCACTTCTATCTGAACCAGTTCTCTTGCCCGCTTCCATCGCTGCAACACCTGTTGGTTTGACCTGATAACTGCTCTCATATCTGGCAAACCGAGGGGCGTCCAAAACGGCCGTGTGGGGGTGCCTTAAAACCGCCTACCTTCTCTGGTCCAAACAAATCCAGACCATTCAGGACCAGAATCTAAAGTTAGAAGGAGGACATACTGGCTGCTGCATTGTTGTCAGAGAAGCCAGCACTTCAACATAGCATGTTTCCTTAATGTCTGATCATAGAGTAAGCTCACTTTATCATTTCAATCACTGCTTTTTCAGGCACCCATAATGCCATTACTGCTGCTCCGTACTGCCTCCTGTGTTGTAAAGACAAAAAGGCACCGACATAAAAATGCACGTTGCTCTTAAAGACGACACACAGAATGAACAAGAAGTGCCCCAACATGAAATCTGTGAACATCAACAGTTCCCTGACAGACGGAGCACACGCCATCTGCTGAAGAATAAAGGGAGGTTTGGTTCACTCTTCTTAAAAGAGTTTTTGTTGAAAAGACTTTAAGACTTCAATAAAAGACAGTAATGACTTGATAAGATTGACTTTTTTTTTTGCAGAGTGAGCATTGGAACAATGGAGGGAAAAATGTGAAAGGAGCCGTTTTAACAATCGTCACATTCAGCTTCATTCAGAGTGGGACGCTGTGTTCACAGCCGCCTTCAAGGCCAGAACACCAGAGAGCAAAAAAAATCAAAACGTGTGATTCCATAGAGAGGAGAGAATCTGCAGAGAGACGAGCTGCGGAGAGAGGGAAGCTGAGGACGTTTTCATGTTCAGCATCGACGCTTGTAGTGTGAAATAAACTTCATCATCACCTGGAAAGTGTTTGTCCTTGTTTTTTTGTTTCTGATTTAATTCTGCAGAACAGGCTGGAAAATTAGATCCTTCAGTTTCACGAATGTTGCTTTGAGATTTGTGACAGGAGAAATATTCTCCGATGAATCTCAGTCACAGCCGGGCTCCGTTTGCTGCAAAAAAACAACATGTAGCTCCCTGTTTTTTAATCTGAATCTGCTGATGATTTAGGAAGAAGGTACACCTCTCTCCGCCTTCATCTAAATTCCAGCCGATGTGTTCGTTTGGCTTCGGCAGCGTGACACGTTTCCAGCAGAGCCGTTGTTGCCATGGTTTAGCCGAGCATCAAACCATGGAAACGGTAATCAGAGGGGCCACAGCGGTCTGATCGATTTCAAAGGGAGCCAGCAATATTCATTTCGGACTAAAGGAAAGAATGACGCTGGCTCACAGTTTGTTGTCTGTCTCAGAGACGAGTATTTCTCTGACAGGATGAAGATTCGATGGATTTGTCAGCGCTGGACTCTTTCAACATGTTGGCAAACTTCATGTTTGGCTGCAAATTAATAAATCCAACATTTCTTAAAAAGTGTCATTTTCATTGAACACCTGCAGCTCAGAGTTTTAGTCTAATGTAGCTGAAGGAGGCTTCACAAAGCATCCATTATCTAAACCGATTTTCCTGTTCGGGGTTGCGGGGGGCTGGAGCCAATCCCAGCTGTCCTTGGGGAAGAGGCGGGGTTACACCCTGGACTGGTCGTCAGTCAATCAGAGAGCTGACACACAGAGACAGACAACCAGCCACACTCACATTCACACCTACGGACAATTTAGAGTCACCAGTTAACCTAACGAGCATGTCTTTGGACTGTGGGAGGACGCTGGAGTACCCGGAGAGAACCCACACATGCACGGGGAGAACATGCAAACTCCACACAGAGAGGCTCCTGTCAGACGGGGATTCAAACCAGGGACCTCCTTGCTGTGAAGCCACAGCGCTAACAGTCAGAAGTGTACCTGAGGCGTGTCATAAGTCTCCTGGCAAACAGCTACACTGTGCCCGCTGTCAATCAGCAGGTAACAGGAAGAGCGTTTCTAACACCAATCAAATTGTAATCTGTGAAGTACGTCTGCCTCGTTTCAACAGCAGTACACATGTTTTAATGACTTTTATGAAGAATTACAACACATGCTAAAACTGCAGGTTGTTAGCTTTCAGAAGAGACCTTATGTGATCTTGTAGTCCAACTGTTTCAAGTACAGCATTCACTTTCCTCGGGGTATACCTGGTTAGGTGTTTGAGGCACATTGGATAGGATCCTTAACGTGTGTTTTAAATAGTGGGGTCATTTCTTCACGCACACACTACGAAGATTGGTTTAGAAGTAGGAGCTATTGTCAGAACTGCATTAAAAGTTGATATTTATACCAAGTTAATCTATGAGTCATGATTTTGTTGATTTATAAGACATTGAGCTCCCCCATAGCTGGTATGGATCGATCCTTGTTTCATAAGCAGATGTTCCACTCTGACATTGGGAACATTCGACCATTTGGGGTCACTCCTAATCCGTATGAACTTATACGTTTTCTCACTTTAACAGTATAAAAACTGCACAAACAATCTCTGGATAATCTTTCAGAACCGAATTGGGAATACAGATACTCAAATGTAGACGAGACGTCCCTTTAAAGGAAGAATGTGCGACTTTTTGATCCAGTAGATGTCGCCCTTGAGCACCAGCATGAAACCAAAACAAACTGCTGTTTGGCCACACCTCCTCCATACTGAAGCCTCCGCTCTCCTCCAGCGACACGCCTCCAACCCCCCTCCACTGTCCTTTGCTCGAGCTGCAACAGCCTGTGGTCGGCAATGTTGTGTTAGCATGCTAATGTTAGTGCTCTTTAGCTAGCTCGTAGCTTCATGTAAACTGACACAGAATGAGCATCCAAATAATCAGTGAGTATGTTCTTCTTCTTCTCTCTAGTCCTTGACTAAAACAGCTTTTATACACAAGGGGAGGAGCCGGCCGTCCCGTCCATGTAAACACGGCTCTGACAACAACACAGCCAGCGGGACTCGAGCTTCTCACTCATTGTAGACAGTCATGACTCAGAGCCACATTTACACAGGAGAGACTTGTGTCTGCTGTATTTATGTGTAACGTCGCACGTTCTGCCTTTGAAGTATAGTTTTCTGCTTCAATAAACCTGGTCCTAATACAAGAATTCCACTTATCCAGCACACTGTCTCATGGTTCTACTGCATGCATGCTCATTATACAGCATACAGAGATGTGCATATTCATATACCGTCGCCCTAATGGATGCAAATGCTGCAGAAGGAAGCAGGCGTGCATTTCATCAGGCATTCAAACTGACATTTTCCCGAGATAGATTTTCCCCTTATGGAGAGTTAAGTACATCCAACACATCCATCAACATCACATCTGTGAAATCATCCATCGTGAGCAGGAAGACCAGACACCACAGCAGATTCTGAGAACGATAACGGAAATGTCACCTCTTTTTCTCACATTAGAATCACATTAGAAACCGGTGTGGAATTAAGAAAGAGAGAATGTGGGCCAGCTTTCATAACCTCATGATGCCATAGACCTTTTTATTGATATTTTTTCACAACAGCAGCAGTGCTTTTTTTTGTGCTCCAGGTGTGTAGGACTTCATCCTTTCAGAGCAGAGCAGTTACAGTGCATCGCCGATGTGTGCAGAAGCGTTGTACAGCAGAAGCTTACCTGGATGAAATGCAACTTCCATTTGGATTGACAGAGCCAACCGTAGAGATTCACACTGAGCTGATCAATACTGTACACAAAGAGGCTATTCACCACAGAGCAGCGACCGAGCACGAGGGCGACGGTGCACACACACTGAAATCTGGCTCACACATCAAACATGGCTGCCATGAGAAAAGTGACAAGGAGGGAGCTGTGTGCCCAAGATTCTCTGGCAGCCATATTTGATGATTTGCTATTGTGCAGGACTCTCTGGCATGAATAATATTCTTTCTCTTTTTTTTTTAACAGAGACTCATTCTGTTTCTCCTGATGCAACAAAAATCCATGCAGCTGTTTTAACACTGTTTCCTCTTTGATGTCCAAACAGATGTTCAGAAGAGTCTTATTAATGGATATTTTGTGACATAAGATTTAAGCTTTCTTGCTAAGGAGTAGATGAAAAGATTGATACCACTCACACTCGTAGGTTAGAGGTCAAACTAGAGCCAGCTTAAGCAGGCCACACACTAGGCAATTTTAAGGCCCCTAAAAAACAGGCCGGGGGGGGGGGGCTGATTCGAGGTTTGTCGCAAGCAATTATTTGTCCGAATCAACCTCAAGTGTTTGGTGTCAATACTAATCGTATTGACATACTGCTGGAGTCCGATCTGGAATCATAAATATCAAACATGCCTTCGACGCTCAATAGCCAATGAGAGCAAGCAGACCAGGAAGCGTCAATAATCGGGTGTTGCGTCACTTTAACAGCTCATGGCAGCGAACATAAACACAACTGAGCCCGAGCCGAGTGGGATTGAGGGATAATGGCAACAACAAGATTGACGTCGATCGTCCTCCATATTTGTTTTTCTTCTGAAGTCACATTTGATCACGTGAGTTTCTGTGAGATCTCTTTCGTCTGTGGAATCGTGACTACAAACTTCAGGTGTGTGGTCTCGTTGTCTCGCAGAATAGTCTAGTGTGTGCGTTTGGTGGATATTTAGTTAAAATCTGTTGAAACTGTCCTGATGTCTGTGGTCTCCGACGTTTTTAAATTCAGTTTAGATTTGAAAAGCGTCTCGTGTGTCGCCAGCCTTAGCTTACCTTTAAGATGGAAACAAAGCGCAAAGACAGGTAACAAACTATTTTCAAATGACGACAATTCCTTTTAAATACAGATCGAAACCCTGGCAACATTTAGCCTAGCTTAGCATAGACAAGGAAAGCTCGGAGCAACAGCTGGCTTGGCTTTCATCAAGGTTTTAAATGACCTATCCAAAGCGCCGGAGCTTACAAACAACATCATATTTGTTTTGATTTGTAATATACATGTTTAACATCATGAAATTTTAGTTTACAGGGAAATTACTTCTCTTTAAATATTTCTTGCACGTCCTTGTTCTTTTTAAAACATGACTTTTGGTGCAAATAAAATGATAAACTTTTCCAGGCTTTAGAGGCATGGTTTAGGTGTATTATTTAACCAGGCTAGTGGTTTCCCCCTGCTTCCAATCTTTATGCTAAGCTAGGCTAATCATATAATTGCCCTACAGCTCTGAATTTAAAAAGGACACATTTTACACGTCATAATTTGTGTCCAGCAGTTTGTGAAACAAGTATTATACGGTCTGAAGTGTCCCCGGGTAAGGCTTTCTAAGGTCTAAATAATATCCTCAAGTGATGTCACTCGAGTCATCGTTGGTCGGAGCTGAAGACTACGAGTTCGGAGATGAAAACTACTTAAAGAGCGATGCTTGAAATCCGAAGTTATGGGATCTTGGCAGCCTGCAGCGCTTCTCCTGGCTGTACCAGCCGCTGCTTGCATGACACCTGAACCTAACGCTGAACAGTCAAATTGCATTGTGGGTAATGTAGGGTTTTGACATGATGAGAAACATGTTGTATCTCTGGTTGTGCTACATCGATTTGAATCCTTGAAAAATAATAACTATCATGAGTGTGACGGCGTTAAAGGAGAGCGATGATAAATCTGTGGAGGGATCGTTTACAGGGCGCAGGCGTGAGATTGGTATCAACCGTCACATCTAATGCTCAGTTAGAACGCAAATGAGTCAATTTCCTCAAACTCGCCCGACAAAGGATAAGCAGGGTTCCTACACGTTCAAAGGGAGTACTCTACACGTTCAGAAGGCAGTTTCCCCCATACCCTCTCCTATATATGTTTCTGTGTCTTTAAATTTTACAGCAAATCACTTCTACTGTAAACCCATACAAGCATTATTCCTGTTCTCTTTGAACCTAGGCCTTACAATCACATATGTTGTGCTCTAAATGTCAAAACAACACATTTGAAATGGCTACAGGAGACTTTCTTTTCAAACCTGCAGCAAAACTATGGGCTGTAATGAAGTCAATGTAACCCTTTGGGGGCGAATTTGTCTGATCAAAGTAGATTTTTTGGGGACAGTGGATAGAGTAGGACATCAGGGAGAGACACAGTGGAGGATGACATGCAGGAAAGGAGCCAGGCCTGTCTGCTTCAAGGGCTTTGCCACCGTACATGGGGCATGACCTGACCGCTAGGCCAGCTGCACCCTAAAGTAGAAGGTTTTGTGTCGCTGACAGGCCTCAGATTGTTATTCTAAGCTTGTGACAACGTTACAGAGAGGATCCCAGCAGAGATAGATGAGGAAGATGATTTTTTAAAACCAGAAGCAGCTGCTACATCATTCTCTACAAACCCACCAGCATTGTTTGTTTGTCCACAGCTACCTCAATTTGTTGGTATTGTTTCACACACGTTGTGTTGGCTGCAAACTAGTCCTGTAAGAACAGTAAACTACCGTAAAACTTCGAAGCTTGATCCAAAAGCAACTGGATTTGGTTGAAGATCTTCAAATTCAAGATCTTCAACCAGTCCAGTTTCCTTTGGATCAAGCTTAACATTTACCATGACCTGGATGACTGAGAGCTACACAAGTACCGTAAAACTTCAAATGAAAGCCCATCCCAGTTTAAGGCTCGGCCCCTTTTACTAGCATGGTGTTGCTGCACGTTTTGACAAATAAAGGCAGCTGAGGGACACCCATCTCGTATTGACGCCTGTCCCAAATAAAGGCGGGGTCATTTTATAGACTGAAGTAAATAAAAGCATGCTGGGCTAGTTTTACGGTAACATAAGCCCTTTTCAGACCGCCTCTTTCGCTGAAGATCGGCATCACGTCTTCTTACATTTATACTGATTCCTCGACTACATAATATTGGTGTCCCAGTCTGTGCGTTCACATTACATTTCGGGGTTGTGGAAGCAAGGCACAGCGGGGGCTTCACATACACACCATCACATAACTGTTTCGCCTCTGTTACTATCTCTGAAGACGGTACAGAGGGGGGATCACTTCGTCCCCCCATCACGCCTCCACAACATTCAGACTGAAGGCGAAACATCACAGACGCGAACATATCATGGATTGGAACGGCAGTCTGAATAGAGTAGGAGGAGCAGGACTCTCACGTCCTGCAGAGTGAAAGGACTGTTTTTGTTAACAGAGTTTGGTGTCTTTAAACGGAGCAATGAAACGTCTTTCTCTGGTGTGAAATTAAAAAGCGCTTTCTCTGCAGGGATCCTTTCTGTGATGTTGTCAGACACCGAACCTGTCAGTGACAAAAACAAGCAATTTAGGCCGACGTGCTTTGACTGAGATCTCCGTTCCCCCCCCGAGGCATTACATCCCAACCATTACACTCTGTCCAGCTGCTGCAGGCTGAAGTAGGGCTCAGATTTTAAAATGAATTAAATTAACATTCATTCTAAATATGATCTCTACCTCAAAAGCAATCAAATATGAGAATTTTATCCCTGATGTATTTCCGAATGGGCCTTTTTTAAGCATCCAAGGAGTGATTTGTGTGTACATTTAATCTCCTGACGCTGCTTATCCACAGATATCCAGAAATAATGCTAACTGAGTGTCCTCAATGCTGCAGCCATGGACATGTTTGCAGCTTTTCCTGACAACGTGCAGGGACTAGATGTGTTTTTTTACTTTTCAGTGGAATTTATTTCCTTTTAAAATGTGTTTTTAAGGTTTCAGCAGCAGCCAAAGCTTGACATTTAACATGTGATGCTTTGGTGGGAGGTAAAACGGTGATTTGAATCAGAATACCGTGACATTTTCTCTACGGTTTAAAAGTTCTCTTCCACAGTGGAAGAAACAAAATGCCAGATTCCAGGAGGTGACTGTACGCAGCGTGCTCGCTCAGCCCTGTTTGATCAGATCTGGAGTTGGATTTAGCCTGACATGAAATGGAACATCAAAGCTAGTATTCACAGTTAAGAATGCATCTTTAACTAGAGGTCAGGTGGATCGAATCAGCTCTTCATCCCCTCTGAATCGTGACGTTTCTCTTTTGTTTTTTTTTACAGTGTGATACTCATTCAACCAAGCAGGATCCTCGCTCTGTTGCAAATCAAGGTAAAAATCACACTGATGCATACAACATTTACACTCATGTTGGAGCCTTATTTAAAGTGATATCAGACGCAGCAAGAAAAGAAAAAGAAATCACAAACACTGGCCACAAGAATAAACCAAACCTGAATCTTTTGTCTCTAACTAAAGTCATGCTTTTTCTCCATCTGGGCCAGGCACGTCTGAAGAACTGAACTGAACTTGTTAGGCACCAATATTTCCCCTTATTGAGACAGGAAAATGAAACACAAAACTTATTTTTTGCCCGCAGGGCTCATGGTAGCTTAGTCTTAAGCTGTTTGTGCTTACAAGCCAACTGACGTTGACTGTCAAACTCATATGGCAAAGTGAGTCTGTAGGCTGCGGTCCAGTGCAGCACGTACAGGCGGGGCCCCTGCATCCGGGGGGCCATGGGCTTTCTCCAAAGTCGCTATAACATCACTATGAAACCTGTCTCAGAGCTTCAACATGGTAACATCCACCGACATGTCTCCTCTGCACCAGCATCATAGCCTTTTTCCTTTAAAAAACAACACATCCTCATGGTGAAGGAGTGCCAGCCATTCAGAAAACACTAAGCAGACTGGATGGCAGGTCAATACATTCCCACAGTCCTTTGCTCCATCTATCAGCTGCATGCTCGATAATGCAGCCACATTATCATAAACAATCTGGGTGTTGCCCTCAGGGAGAACCTGGGGAGTGAAGTATATGTGGGTGGTGCAGGTTTGATTCAATTCTGGCATTATACAGATGATTACATATGAAGGGAGAGGGGGGAGAGGAGGGAAGGAGGGGGGGAATTATGGCTGGTAATCATCGTTCATGCCCTGCAGCATTTAAACCGTATTAGTTTGTGGAAAGCCTGTTTGAAGTCCTCGTTGGACATGGTGTAAATGATGGGGTTGATTAACGAGTTGAGGTAACCGAGCCAGGTGAAAATGTCAAATAACTCCGGGTGGAAGCAGGACTCGCAGACAGGCACTAAGAGAGTGTAAATGAAAAACGGCAGCCAGCAGATGATGTAGGCTCCCAGGATTATTCCCAAAGTTTTGGTCGCCTTTCTCTCGCGCGCGGCGGAGATGCGCTTCTTCTCCAGCAGCGCATCAGACACAGTGACTTTGACTTGGTTCGCGGACGAGGTAGTGTCACAGGAGGAGGTGTCATTCGTCCCGTAGTTCAAGGAGGTGGTGGACGCCACCGAGCCGGGGGAGTTGGTGATCAGGTGCGCGGAGGTGAGTCTCTTCCCCGGTTTGCTGCTCGACTGCTTCAGGATGCGCTTCCGTGCCTCCACGTAGATCCTCCCGTAGAGCGCGATGAGCAGCAGCGTGGGGATGTAGAACGCGCCGAAGGTGGAGTAGATGGTGTAGAAAATGTGGTCAGTGTTCACGTTACAAGTCGTCACCTCCTCTGCTTTCACCTGTCGCCAGAAGAAAGGCGGCAGGGAGATGGAGATGGCGATTACCCAGGCGGTGGCTACCATCCCGGCTGCGCGCGCCGGCGTGCGTTTCTTGGAGTACTCCACCGCGTCCGTGATGGCCCAGTAGCGGTCAAGCGCAATTACGCACAGGTGGAGGATGGACGCGGTGCAGCACGTTATATCCGAGGAGAGCCAGATGTCACACATCACCTGCCCCAGAGTCCACGTCTGACTGACGGTGTAGAGCGCGCTGATGGGCATCACCAGGATGGACACGAGCAGGTCCGTGACGGCCAGGGAGGCGATCAGAAAGTTGGCCGGGGTGTGGAGTTTGCGGGATTGGTAAATGGTGGCGATGACGAACGCGTTGGAGAGCGTCGTGGCGAAAGTTATGAGCGCTAAGGTCACGGCTACACCCGCCTGGAAAGCCAGGTTAGCGTCCTTCTCCTCCGCTTTCGACGTGAAATTCTCATGGCTGTAGTTGGAGGAGATGTTCAACAGCTCTCCGTAGGTGACAGGCGTTGGTTTGAGCTGGCTGGCATTCTCCATCCCTCCACCTTCCTCCGTCAGACCCCCCCTGTCATTGAGCTCAAATGAAAGCCTGGAGATCACTCTGAAATCACTCAAATATCCATCCGCAACGCGCGTGTCTCGTCTCCTGGAGGAGAAAAGCAGCTCCATCCCCAGCAACACTTATCCAACAATCAGACGACAGGTGTTTCCTTAGAGACACATTTCTGCCTCCTCTTCTTCATCGTATCACTTCACCCGCAGCATTGTAGACAATTCAATATCCCAAAAATATAAATAAAACGTCGCCAAATAAAACCACTCCATCATCCACCATGAATCTCTTTCTGTGACATTTCACACACGCATCCAGTTTTAGGGGTAAAAATAAAATAAAAACTCTTCTCTGTCTCTATTTGCTGCTTTTGAATCCCTTCAGAGTCTCCTCACAAGTTCAGAGCTGCTCAAGTCTGAGTCCTGCTTTTATACTGCTCTCTTTCTCTCTCTCTCTCTCTCTCTCTCTCTCTCTCTCTCTCTCTCTGTCTCTCTCCACACCTCTCTCTCTCCACACCTCTCTCTCTCTCCACACCTCTCTGCACATCTCTCTCACTCTCTATGGTTTAAAGGAATCTCACAATACTTTTCTATTATTTGTCTCTTTATCTCTTTTCCTTTTTAAATTTTCTATAAATGCTTCCAGACAGAAATTTGAAGCCAATCCTCATATTGATTTATTTAAATTGTCTATATGTTTGACTGCTGGGTGTCACCTTAGCCATCTGTCACTCAAAGAGGCCACGCCCCAAATTATACATCACTATATGCCTCAATGGCATCGTGTGGCGCTGCTCTGGTTGTGACCCGGACATGCGTGCTGCTGCTTCCTGTCTGTTTTGAAGGCGCCTAAATGTGTGCAGCACTTAGGCTAAAGCATTTTTACTCAAGGGGATAATAAAGAGTATCGTATCATTCAGTTTTATATCGTATTTGTATCATTGCATATTGTTCCATTCCATTGTAGCATATCGTAGCACATCGTATCTTTCAGTTTCACGTTGTATTGTATTGATCAGTTTTGTATGGTATCATAGCTTAGCATAATGTATCATATTGTATCATAGCTTAGCATAATGTATCATATTGTATCATAGCTTAGCATAATGTATCGTATTGTATCATAGCTTAGCATAATGTATCATATTGTATCATAGTTTAGCGTATCGTATTGTATCATAGCTTAGCATAATGTATTGTATTGTATCATAGCATTGCGTAACGTATCCTATTGTATCATAGCTTAGCATAATGTATCATATTGTATCATAGTGTAGCATAATGTATCGTATTGTATCATAGCGTAGCATAATGTATCGTATCGTATTGTATCATAGCTTAGAATAATGTATCATATTGTATCATAGCGTTGCGTAACGTATCATATTGTATCATAGCTTAGCATAATGTATCGTATTGTATCATAGCGTAGCATAATGTATCGTATGGTATCATAGCGTAGCATAATGTATCGTATTGTATCATAGCGTAGCATAATGTATCGTATTGTATCATAGCGTAGCGTAGCGTATCGTATCGTATTGTATCATAGCTTAGCATAATGTATCGCATTGTATCATAGCGTAGCGTATCGTATCGTATTGTATCATAGCTTAGCATAATGTATCGTATTGTATCATAGCGTTGCGTAACGTATCGTATTGTATCATAGCTTAGCATAATGTATCGTATTGTATCATAGCGTTGCGTAACGTATCGTATTGTATCATAGCTTAGCATAATGTATCGTATTGTATCATAGCGTAGCGTATCGTATCGTATTGTATCATAGCTTAGCATAATGTATGGTATTGTATCATAGCGTTGCGTAACGTATCGTATTGTATCATAGCTTAGCATAATGTATCGTATTGTATCATAGCGTTGCGTAACGTATCGTATTGTATCATAGCTTAGCATAATGTATCGTATTGTATCATAGCGTTGCGTAACGTATCGTATTGTATCATAGCTTAGCATAATGTATCGTATTGTATCATAGCGTTGCGTAACGTATCGTATTGTATCATAGCTTAGCATAATGTATCGTATTGTCCATGCATTGTAATGAGATATCCTCCTGTTAAAACAAAGACAGGGATGAAGACAGCAGGGCTCTTGTATCTCACATTTATGTTCCTGCTAACTGCAACAGATAACCAACATTTAATGGCGTGTTAACAGCAAAGGAAAGCTGCCAATACCAACAAACCTGCAGCTGGCTTCAACTGGAATGTACAAATTTCCCATCAGGAGAGTCTTAATGCTCTTAAAAACAAAGAGCTCCTCCCCTCTGACATAAACATGCATTCCAGCTCAGAAACACAGAATTCCTGTAATTTTCTCTTTTCTGACACAATAATTGTAACTCGAGGTCCTCTTGCCGGCTTTTCTTCTTGAGGGAATTGCATCTCTTGGTCTCAAACAGCAATTTTCTTAAATGGTCAAACCAAACCAAAGCACAGAGAGAGATTATAGATTTTAAGGAGCCACTTATTGGACACTTAGGAAGATTGTTGTCTCCATTTTAACCGAGCAAACTCGACGTGGCGATAAAGACTTTAATGTGCTGTAGAAAGCTCCAGAAACAGCTCGCACCTTGAGTGAAGATGGTCAAAACAAACTGTCACAGTCATCGTAACATGTAAGTGAAAAAAAACTAGATTCAACTCTTTAAATTCTCATCATTGTTTAATATCAGACCGCCCCCCTTCAGGTCTCAAACATCCATGAACTCGCAACCAATCACAAACAGAGGACACGACCTCACCTGTCCTCAGAGATGTGTTATCTGTGATGAGATAAAATCAGGTGATGATATCGGCTCTGTCTCTGGATCAGTCAGTTTCTACTCGGCTGTGAATCACGTCTTTTGTTTCTGTGTGTGTCCAATAAAAAGAGCTCTTTAAAATTAAACGACTTCCTGTGTCACGTTCACATTTCTTTCACTCAAAAAGAAGGCTGCAATGAACGATAACCTTGTGTAGATTTAATTCACCTTTATATGTTAGAAAAAAAGCAGCAACAAGGTGACGTGATGTTTAAAAACAAAAAAAATAAAGATATTCAGCTTTTGCACAAAAGTGAAGCTGCAGATAATCACATGTAAGAAGCTTCAATCAGAGACTGTATGACTGGATGACAGGTTGCTTCTCTTGCTGGATTGTTAGAAAATAACTTTTTTTTTAATGAAATTGCACGATGCTTTGTAAAAGAGGGGAAAGGTAATTAGGAACTGTGAAGGTTATAAGTGGCAGTAGCTCAGTCTGTAGGGACTTAGGTTGGGAACTGGAGCATTGCCAGTTCCAGTCCCGGTGCGGACCAAATTTGGAAATTGGTCTGGTAGCTGGAGAGGTGCCAGTTCACTTCCTGAGCACTGCAGAGGTGCCCTTGAGCAAGGCATCGAACCCCCCCACCAGCTCAAGAGCGCTCACTTTGTGCAGCCCCCCTCACTCTGACAACTCTCCATTATTGCATGTCCAGAGGATCCTGTTTGTGCATGTGTGTGTGTAGCATGTTCAACAACAGAGTGTAAAACTGAATTTCCCCTCTCAGGATTAATAAAGTATCTTCTTCTCTTCTTCTTCTTCTTCTTCTTCTTCTTCTTCTTCTTCTTCTCCTTCTTCTCCTTCTTCTTCTTCTTCTTCTTCTTCTTCTTCTTCTTCTTCTTCTTCTCTTCTTCTTCTTCTTCTTCTTCTTCTTCTTCTTCTTCTTCTTCTTCTTCTTCTTCTTCTCCTTCTTCTTCTTCTTCTTCTCCTTCTTCTTCTTCTTCTCCTTCATCTCTTCTTCTTCTTCTTTTTCTTCTTCTCCTTCTTCTTCTTCTCCTTCTTCTTCTTCTTCTCCTTCTTCTCTTCTTCTTCTTCTTCTTCTTCTTCTTCTTCTTCTCCTTCTTCTTCTTCTTCTCCTTCTTCTCTTCTTCTTCTTCTTCTTCTTCTTCTTCTTCTTCTTCTTCTTCTTCTCCTTCTTCTTCTTCTTCTCCTTCTTCTTCTTCTTCTTCTTCTTCTTCTTCTTCTTCTATATTGGCGAAGAAAAACCCCAATTTAAAAATTACCAAAAAAAACAACAACACAGTTCTGTTTTAACGCTCTCTCTCTCTCTCTCTCTCTCTCTCTCTCTCTCTCTCTCTCTCTCTCTCTCTCTCTCTCTCTCTCTCTCTCTCTCTCTCTCTCACAGAGGCCCTCTGCTGGATCATAACGCCCGCGGTGTTTCCTGACTCCTGAGAGTAATGAGTGAAGTCCGCTGAGTGGAGACATTTCAACACCATGGACAGCTCCCTGACCTCAGCACAGCCGAGGAGGCTCCGAACTCTCCCCACGGCTGACTTCTTCTTCTTTGAATATCAGTGTTCCTGTTCTTTAACCCCTCAGTCCAACTTTAATCAGACTGTGAACACTGGTGGAGAAGTAATAGCACCAATACCACGCTGTAGAGTTGCCCTGTTCCAATTAAAATCTTGCATAAGGAACAGTTTTTCTGTCTGTTTTAAATTTCCTCCT
Organism: Tautogolabrus adspersus; assembly: GCA_020745685.1. NCBI lineage: Eukaryota > Metazoa > Chordata > Actinopteri > Labriformes > Labridae > Tautogolabrus > Tautogolabrus adspersus. The sequence continues at coordinate 30,579,115 of CM036543.1, forward strand.
GTTTGTGGGTCCTTCATGTACCTGGACGTGAATGAAGAAATGACATTTGTGCATGTCTTGATTGAATTGACTGTGCCCTGGGAAGAACGTATTAAGGAGGCAACAGTGGGCTACAGAGGCTTTGCAGGCCGCTCTCTCCACAGAGTCTACACCCTGCTGGGCATGAGAGGGTTGCTGAGGAGAACAGCCACCAGGACTGCAAAAGAGGTAGCAAAGAAAGCCGCCAGGTGGCTGTGGATGAAAAGGAGGGGATTTGTGGTCTAATGTTTCTGGGACGCAAGTCGGGGCTTGTTCAACCCCTAAGGTGTGTGATGTTGCAAGACCAGAAACACTCAATGAACCCAGGCATCAGACATCACTGATGATGCATCCCAGTGCATCCTTAAAGGAAGAATCTTTCATGTCCTTGCCCCTATGTCTGGGAATTTGTCTTGCACAGAGACCATGATAACATAAAAGAGACAAAAGACATCAACAGCCATACTAGACAGCACATAATCACTTTAATGCATCAATAAAGCATCACCTAATTACATGTAAGGGATGTTAGTAGCAGGGTCAGTGAAGTGCAGCATGCCGAGTTCATACAGTTCTCTTTTTGTCCTCATCGTCCTGAGAATTCTGTACCTGCACCCTGAAGACAAGAGTTCATACTCGGACCAGAGAGGGTGCAGCTAGTCTGCTATGATCCTGGATCCTGTGGACTCTTTTGTTTCAGGTAAGAAGTTCTGAACATTTGTAGTATAACAAACGTAACAGTTCGTTTTTAAGTGTATACGGACAATGCTCTCCCCAAAGACCTGCCTGGCGTGTCAGCCGCTGAGCAGCGCCACCAGTCGCTTTGTAAATTGTTTGTTGTGTGCAATTTAACGCGTCAGGATTTCCAAAGGACCAATATGTAGCTCTGACACCTAGTGTTTAAAATGGGTACTGCAGACCAAACTCTAAACATTAGAGAGCTGTTTCCCCCCGCCCCCTCCTCTCTAGAGTGGATGCTCACGCAGGTCACCATGTGGTGGACACTGAAGCTTCAGTGTTTAGCCAGCTCTGCATCGGTCTGTAAACCTTTCTGCGTTCTAACCTCTCTCCATTTTTCAAAAGCATCTTTATAGAGCCATAAGACAAATTAAATGAAAAAAGACAGAGACGGGAGATAAAGGCGCAAACACAGAGACAGTACAAACAATAAAAAGGAACAACAAATTGGGAATAAAGTTAGTAAAACGTTTTTTGTATCCGTATCTTTATATTTGAGGAATCATATTCGTATTCAGAGTCACATGAAGCGCTGTAAAGGTATCCCTGCACCTCTAAAGTTTCTGTTAATATTTGGAGTAAATTATCGGCCTACTGAGTAAATATTTGTCGTGCATTAAGGATGCTGTGATGCCTGAAGCAGTCGACTCTTTCCATTTCAAAAGCAATCAAACCGGAAGGTTCTGCCGAGCATCGAGAGTGTTTTTTCTGTGAACTCAGTGACCAGAATTCATCACAGCCATGATGCAGAAGACACCAAGCGAGACACAAAAAGTCTGCTGCAGTCACACGGGAAGAAGAAATAAGAGCCAACAACCACGCTGAAGTCGAGTATTTATATAACACCTTTTCTCTGCAAGGTTAAAAGGAGCAGCACAAAGTGAAAACAAACAAACAGATGGAGGAGGAACGCAGTCACCAAAGAAATCACACAGTTAAATCAGAAACATCTGTGCAGTGTTCATCATGATGACCTCAGGTGTGACTGTAGGACGGAGAGTGGACAACATTTAAACGCTCAAAGATTTCTGGAGCCCGTCGAGGGAAAGCTAGAACGGTTTCTGTTTCTGTTTCTGTTTCCAGCATCAGGACCACAGCTGTGTTTTATACCAGCTGTAAACTCGGCAGCTGTTTGGGCAGAAACCAGATTAAGATGTGTCACAAAAATGTGTTTACTACTGTTGCTTTTTTATTTTCAGCCGTGTTTGCAGCACGGATCTGAGTCTGTCGTCCACCGAAATTCGGCAGATTAGAATGAGACACTCGTGGTTACAGAGGCCCTAAGCGGACATACATCCATACGTTGAGTCTTGAGTCTCATGGTGCTGATAGGGTGACCACATTTTCAAACCTTCAAATTTGGACACTTGAACTTTACCACAAAGCCACGTTTCCTCCTGAGCAGCTCATGTAAGTCGGTTGTCTCCGACATTTGCATCACTGAAGTAGATCGTCACTGTTCTACTTCCAGCCTGAACCACCGTTTGTGTTTGCTCGCTTTTTTATTTTAATTTCATTTTTAGATAGTTTTTGGGGGCATTTTTGCCTTCATTGAATAGGACAGCTGAAGAGACAGGAAACATTGGGAGGAGAGAGCGGGGGGATTACACACTTTAAAGGGCTGAGGTCAGATTCTAACCCCTAGCCGCTGCCACAATGACTTATAGCCTTTGTACATGGGGCACAAAAGTGGGATACTTAAGAAACAAATCATAACCCAGATACATAAGTCCATGCAAACACATTCATTTTATTTTACTCTGTTTTCTCGTGACAACAAGTCACTTTCGTTTGTATTTTTGATATCTCGACTTATTTACGAGTTAATTTTGCACCCTGAATCAATACACAGAAGTAATGTAAAGCTGCTGCAACACTGCAGGACCCCAAAGGATTGAAAATGATGCTGCTGAAAGACTTCATTCTGAATGAGTCACTCACAAGCCGAGGATCCCCTGGATGAGGTGAAATTAACCGACACATGATCCGCGTAGAGTTTAAGTACAGGCCTTTTGAAATGCAAATGTTGTGCAGTCAGAAACAGCAGGCTTCTGAAAAGTCCTGAACTCTGAGGGGGATGGAGAGCCGGATGGTCCAAAATAGACGGAACTAACATAGCTTCTAATCTGTGTTTCAATATCCAGTATTATATAACCTCCTCTGTCAGAGTCTGAGCTGTAACACAGGAGACTTGATGATGGAAATATTCCTCATAAACATTCACATGATAAGAGTTCAACACATTTGAATGCAGGACGTGCACCCAGAGTATTTTTATTTCTCGTGGGATATTTCCACCGCTTACTTTCCTGGTCAGTCAGGTCCGATAAGAACGTGGTTTCATGCATTAATAATTCATCACACTTCATTTCACCCTCCATACGTTCACCATTCATTCTTTGTGCAGCTGAAGCGGTCGCTGTATCGATCCCGCCGCTGAGTCACAAAGCAACATCTCCCCGCTCTCCACCAGAGCTCCTCCTGACCTTCACCTGCAGGCTCTACTATGACGGAGGGAATCACGTCATCGACAACTCCAGGATTAGACAAGATATAAATATATGTATAAATGTATGCAGAAGTGGTACAGAGGCATCAGAAGTATCTTTCACATTCACTATCCTCTTTCATTGACAGGACAGATTATTAAAGAAATATTTATATTATTATGACCACATTCATTAAAAGTTAATAAGTTTGAGAAAAGATGCTCCACTGAGGGCATAAACACACACACACACACACACACACACACACACACACACACACACACACACACACACACACACACACACACGCACGCACTCACACACATGCATTAATATGGATGCTCTACAATGTGTCATAACGCTGGCTTGTGGGTCGTGCCAAAAACGAATAAAGGAATAATTTCTTACACAATGAGGTAAATAAATGATCAATAACAAGCACTATGGGGTGTGTTTAACCTGTATCATCAGTGGTGAACGTGTGTGAAAGCATTATGTGTTGGGAGGAGAGTAAGCTAACATAAAGAGCAATGGGCCCTGGTCCTACAGATCCCTAGAGTGGATGCTCACGCAGGTCACCATGTGGTGGACACTGAAGCTTCAGTGTTTATCCAGCTCTGCATCGGTCTGTAAACCTCTCTGCGTTCTAACCTCTCTCCATTTTTCAAAAGCATCTCCAATGTTGATCCTAGTTTGAGCACGTTTCTGCTCGTGGAGCTTATTAGAAACATGCAGAGGCTTTTTAGGTCGGGTACAATCACTTCTATCTGAACCAGTTCTCTTGCCCGCTTCCATCGCTGCAACACCTGTTGGTTTGACCTGATAACTGCTCTCATATCTGTTGCTATATGTGGGTCCTTGGTGTGGCAGAGTTTAGGAACCCCTGGTCTAACTGACCCTTGAGTTGCCCCCACACCCACAATCTGGATGTAAATGAAGAGGACCAACAGATGAATTTGGCCGGCTGTTAAAACTGATGTATGCACAATGCATAAATAAATAAATAAAAGCAAACAAAGCGTGGTGGGTTGCCTGGCATCACATCTGGATGAGATCCGCCTGTTGCTGCTGATAATGAGCCGCTGATTCTGTCGAGGCTCGTTGAAACAGTTGGACGTGTTTCGACAACGGCGCTCTTACATTTGGAGGACACTCGAAAATGTCATTCAGGAAACTTTCCCAAAGGTTAACAATCACAGAATGCAAATTCTGACAATTTGCAGTAGATTAGACCACCATTAGTTTAACCCAGCGAGAGACACACAAACACGAAAATGACTCCCCCTCCCCCTCTCCTCGTTGGCTGGAAACCTGCCTGAGGAAGAAACATTAAAATATTATAATGATGCTGCACCATAGTCTCCGTCTGTGTGTACCCATTAGATAGTGAGTGTGTTGTGAACTTGTGCTACCTGATGTTTTATTCCTCTTCTGTCTGGTTTCAGCAGGTTTCATTAAGAGTGAAATTACTTAACTGCCACAAAAGGTAACTATCATGTATCCATTAAGCTAACTATTTAGCCCCATATCATGTCTTCCAGGCTTACAATTGTAACCACATGATCATGACTCTTTCACCTGTTTATTTGTGATGTTTAATCTTATATTCTAACCTTGCCCATACCTTTTTTGCCTGTTTATCCCGGGAAGCAATGTGGAAGTGGATAAAACTGCAGTTCCTTGAATGTCGACTTGAGGCTGGCTGCAAAAAGCCCCACACGACACATACACACCCATTTAAAAACTGTTAACAGCCTGGTACAAAAAGCGGGTTTGACACCCATGTCAGAAAGCAGGTTTGTGCAAACCCTGAGTCTGCTGACCCCGAAATGAAGGGAATTCTGGGGTTTTTAGGTGTCACTCAAGCCCGAGAAAGAGACTCAAGCCTGTTCCAAAAGGAGTAGTGACTTAAGCTCTAAGTTTGTTACTATGGTAACCAAGTCTGTGAACATAACCTGGTCAGGAGTAGGTGTTCTTCAATAAACCACAAGTTTCAATGAATCTTCTCCGTCTCCTCCCTCTTCCAGAGCCAGTAACGTGGTTCTATTTTTCAGATTTTTTCATTCAGCCTGTATCATATATGCTTCAATTGAGATTCACTGTCCGAGTAAAAATCCAGGTTGTTTTTTATAGTCTGTTGTTAGGTATAGCTACGTTTTAAACATATTTTTTGGGGCTTTTTATGCCTTTATTTAGATATAGGACAGTGGATAAAAATGGGTAGAAATGGGGGAGAGAGAGAGAGTAGGGAATGACATGTGGGAAAGGAGCCACAGGTTGGATTCGAACCTGGGCCGCCTGCTTGGAGGACGATACATTCTCCATTAATTAAAATGTTTAACTACTGGTTTTTAACAAGTTTTGTGTATATATTCAAAAAGAATGACAAAAAAAGCCAATTATAAAATCAATTGAAAGCAGTCACATCCTTTTTAAATAGGCTTATGACAAGTCTGAGGCAAACCATGAAATTCTACTTCCGGTTTCCAAAAAGAAATGTATATTTTTTAATTTAAAATGGATTTGAAATATTTATTATGATGCTCTTTCGTCATCTTTAATAGTCATCATGTTTTTAAGGTTTTTAACGGGGTCATGTCCTCCTACAGATGTGATGACAAGTTTGAACGTCATTCTTGAATCTGAACGAAGCTAACCGCTACACCGAGTGTCACCGAATAGACGGGTCACCGTTTCATGCGTAACACCTGTGAGGCCGGAGAAGCTAAAAGTCTGAAAGTTAACGAGGGGAGATGAAGTGAACAGGAGCCGAGTAATGGAAAACCAACAGGACAGTTCGAGAGGTGAGTGGTTACTTGTACACCTGATGTTTACAACCTGAAGCTGTGACGTCTTTTAAAACAGTTAAATTAACGTAACGTCCGTTAGCCGCGCATAATGCTCACTTTAGCTAGCTTACGTCATGGTTAGCTTCAGTTTGTTGAGAAGCTAAGTGAGTTGACATTTATTTATTTAATCACGGATTTGGATTAAAGATAAAAGATAAAGATTTATTAGTCAAAGATGACATGTCAGGAAAATAAAACTTTAAAGACCTCAGAGCTAGCTTGTGATTATTTGGCTTTTAGTCTATTAAATACGATTTGGCTCAGTAATTTAATATTAACTGTAAAAGCTGCTTTTTAGGGAATAATTAAAAACGTCACTGTGTCCATTTAACAACCTATTAAAGCCTTAATTAACTATTCTTAATTATTCAGTTGTTTTGGTTGGAGTCAGCAGGATGTAAAAATTAGAAAAAGTTGATTAGAAAAGTTCTGCTGTTGTATATTTGATTGTATTATTTAACTGTACGGTTATATATATTTGAATATTCTGTATATTGGCAGGTATTCTGTATATTTTGGGTTTAAAGTGTTTTGCTGCGTTCCAGTTACCTCGGAACTGGGAAGTCGGAGCTGGGAATGACGTCACACCCGAGTTGAGCGTGTTCCAGTTGCAAGTCGGAAAAGCAACATGGACACCTCCAGGAGTACCTTTGACGGGCTACTTTTTTTCCTCCGAGTTTCCGACTAGTAAATACGACTTCAGGGGGCGTTCCAGTTGACACTTCCGACTGGGAACTCGGATTTTCCCACTTCCCAGTTCAACTGGAACGCAGCATTAGTATATTTTTCAGTATTTAGTTGTATGAGGAACTCTTTTATATGACTCTCTTCCAATCTGTCTCAGGAGCTCGTCAGGCAGCGTGGATTCTCCAGAAATACAGAGCGGCCCTGGCAGTGGCAATAATAAGGAACAGGCCCCCGGGTATGAGTGGCAGAGAGCACGCTGAGGCTTTAGGCTGCAAGCTGAGGAGTCAGGATGAAAGCTGGAAGAAAAAAGCCCAGGAGCTGCAGCAGGAGGTGCTGAGTCTGCGTCAGGAATCACTGATCAACAGAGTGACGTCCAGCACAAAGAGCTCCACCGAGGCAGCAGGTAGGACTCTGCTGTGCATGTGTGCAGAGCACCTGCTGAGGAGAAGTGTTCAGATGGGTTAGACTAGCACAAGTATGCATACCAGACTTTAAATAATACTTACAAGTCAAATATTCTTTTGGAAGTTTAAGCTTTTTTCTAAAGTGTAATATAACTACTTCAAGCCTTCAGCATAATTGAATGTATTTGAACTGCTGACGAGCTACAGCAACATGTAGTGACATGATTGGTTTCATCACACATTGGAAACGCTACTCCACGGTAAGATTCATTTGCAAAGTAACTTTGGTAGTGGGATATTTTCCTCTGATAAGAAGAGAAGGAGAAGAAAAATGTGGCATGAAAACTGAAGTCGAATTAAACCAAACTTCCAGCAGTGTAGGATAAAAAAGGGTAGACAGTAAGTCATATCAGAATAATGATCATAGCAGCAGGAGCATCTCTGACTGCACTCCGAGTCCGACTTGTCTGTGAAAACTTTGGTATTCATCATGAAATGTTGTTTTCACCCTTGAGAAGTCAAAGTTTAAGAATAATTCATGCCGTGACCTGCACACTGGCTGCTTTTCAACAGAGGAAGGTGAGCTGCTGTTAAAACAGAGCAGACAGTTTATAAAGATACGGGAGCACACAGTGTGACTGTGCTGATGCCTTTAGTGTGAGGAGAGGATATCTCAAGGACGGGAACATCCTGACACGAGTCCTCAGAGGAGCTCAGACAGCGAGCGGACCGTCCTGACGTTATCTCGCAGGCTGCTAATGATCACATAAACGCACTGCTCGTGATGGAGACAGGTTTTATCACTGCTGCTGCTGCTTCCTCCTTTTGGCCCGCTCACCATGGTTACTATGAACACCAGCTTTAAGTTCTAGCAGGTGCATTATTTATCTGATGTTATCATGTGCCACACATTTCTCCCTCATTGCTGCATGCCTCTGTTTGAGACGCTGGAATGAAAGATTAGATGAATTTTACCACGGACAGTTTACTCAAGACCGGACGCTGTGAAACAGAACTCTTGTAGACGAACAACGGGTCTTTTTTATTTTTAAACAAACGCCTCACCTTTAACTTGTTATATTACCTGCAAATGAAGATGACTCTCCCATTACTGTGAGCAACTAGAGCTCGAAAAGGCAGGAGTGACTCCGAACCTTAAAAGTGAAATCACTTTTTTAGAATCGTCCCTAAGCTGATGGCGCGAGTGGTTGCCATGTTTGCTTTTTCGTCTTTCTTCTTCTTCTCCGATCTGCAAACCAACTACGTGTATACCGCCACCTGCTGTATCCGACTGTCTACATACTGGGGCTGTCATTTCATATCCTAAATTCGAACACGCAATCGAACCTGAGGGAGAAAGTTCACATTCCAACTGTAATGAGCTGTTCAAATTCAAAATATTCAGTCTGAAGTAGTTTGCAGTTTGATCCAGCAGAGGGCGCTCTCAGCGTAACTTGACCATTGCAGTTCCACCTCAGTAATTGAAGACTACTGATTAATGTTGTAGCAAAAGAAACGAGCGTGATTCAGGAGACGCAAACTTACATGACGGAGACTCCTCCCTCTGCAGACAGCAGCTCAATGTTTTGGTGCACACAGGGCGCACGAGATACCCGCAACTCTCCAAGCTGGCTCGCAAATACTTGTGTGCTCTGAACGGGTGTTATCGTCAGCAGGTAATATTGTCAATAAAAAGAGAGCTGCACTAGTGGGTTCTTTAGGATTGTCAACAGGCTGTTGGTTTTAGGCTCAAAAAAGAAGTAATGAAAATGTTTTGCGTCTGTGTGGTGGAGGTGTCATATTCTGAATTAATTCAAAGTTGTTTTATTGAAAAAGTGACAGCCCTACTACCTTTCCAAGTGCTCTGACAAGGAGCTAAAGCATACCAGCAGGGGAGAGGGGAGGGGGCATCAATCGTGACTAATGTGAAAACGCCCCGTGTCAACCTTCGTGTGAATGGTTGAAATTATCCAGTAAAGTGCCCTTGTCGCTGAAAGACCAGAATAACTACATGAGTCAGTTTACTGTATTTATTTTAATGTTGACCTCTGTAGAAACCCTGTCTCCTGGAAAAGTGCACATCTCATGAATGATGGGCACAGTATGTACTTAAGTCTGCCTTTATGTCTTGTTTTCAGAGGTTACTCTTTCTATTTGCCAGTGCAGAACTTACTTCTGTCTGCTTGTTGCCAGATATGACAGGTTTAAATTATTTTGTCATTTATTTCTGTGGTAAAGGCAGCCAAGTTTCCCAGTAGATAATCTGTCATTTTGAAACAACTCTCCACTTTGTGTAAAAACACGCACACAGTGAAAATCAGTGAAGTCTTTATGGCAGCATCGGCTTCAGGGAAAACACTCGTCCTCCTAAATGTAAAAGCTGGAGGGCCGAGGGGAGACGTTCAGGAGAACAGCCGGAGAAAATAATAACCAAGGTCCACCTGTTCAGAGAATTATGAGCTGCAGCCTCCATCATCATGATTTTAGTACCCCACTGAGGAGATGCATGGACTTGAAATACAGCAAAGAATCATGGTCTTTCCTAAAAACGGAGAAATACTTCTTTACCTTCAAATATGCTCGTCGAAAGCACCTCTGCTGACTTCTCCTCGATGTTTTCCTTTTTAATATTCTTCCTTTTTTGTCCTCCGTGAATCAGAGCCACAGAAAACAAACAAACGATTTACATACAGAGAAAATGTGAGAGAATAATTTAGCACAATATCCCTCCAGAATATGAAGAGGGGTCCTGATGTGTTTGTGGTTATGAAAATGAAAATATTAATTTTCAGAAAAGAACTAAACACTGGATGAGACACATTTGCAAATTTCCAGGGTGATTAAAAAATGTCCCACAGGGGTCATAGTGGACACGTTTGACTGTAATTACGTGTTAATATAATGCTCATGGTGTTATTATATAATATTCATTCAGGAGGATGACTCATATGTTGTTGGATTTTTACTCTCCTGACGATATTGGATGTTTTATCATCGATACGCTGGTGTCCTTGAGTCCCAGAGCCCCTTCATGAACGAGGGCATCTCTGACCTCCGTTCTGTCCTTTGATTGTGTGAGCATGAAACCAGAATTTATAATCGTTGCGTTGCTGTCAAGGCTCTCTCCTAAAAAATAGGGATGTTCCAGTTTAAATTCAGCACTGTAAGTCCAAGGGTAAGAAAACTGTCAACATTAGGCACAGATTATTTAAAAGTTCAGAGCTGGCTGCTTTAATTATCACCTCGACCTTAACGAAGGGTACTTCTGACGTCAGACAGAGTTGACTCTGTGCCGGAGTTTAAGTGTGGAGGAAGTGGTTCGAGAAAGTCCCTATCTGTTCACTGGACTTGTTTACATCTTGGTTGTAGAGCGGGGAGAGCAGGCCCATTAACTGGAGTTACAGCCAGACTATGGCTACAGCACCAGCTACTGTCAGGTGGCCCCAAAGTAAGCTACAACGTTGAGCCTGGAGCCGACAAACAAGTCTTCCCTGTGATGTCTGAGTCAATCCGGACACTCGAGCAGGGAAATGTTACATGTATAATTGAGTAGTGTTGAGGATGAAATGCTGCCTGAGTTCACAAGTTTAGGACATGTTGGTGTCGCATCAGCCAACGCCATTTTGTTATGTTTTGTTTACCTGTCATGTCACCGTCTCGAGATATTGAGGAAGCAGGATTTCTCCATTCTCAGCAACTCAGCTCTGGAAAAGAAGATGTCCACACACCTTGGGGTCGACGATATTTGTTTTTCAGGGCTGATACCAGTACAGATTATTAGAAGTTAATGAGACTGATAACAGATATTTGGCACCAATATGCATTTACAGTAAAAATCAAAATCTACTGTAAATATTTAGAATTTAGAATATTAGGAACACAAACACAAGACTTGCTGCTCTCATCTCTGTGCGTGTTAGTGGCACCCAGGCTTCAGTGTTGATTGGCAATTACATGTGAGATGTCTAGCCAATCAGATAGTGTTGTGGGCAAGACGTTAGGTGAGGCAGAGTGGTGAGTGAAAACAGACGCAGAGGGGAAGACACACCTGCAGTGGCGCCAAAGTAGCACACTTTTTAATTCATCAATTTTATCGGGGATCGGTAAAACAAAAAGCATTCACATAATCAGGCGAATGCTGAATGTCAGCCCCCAATAATCGTCCAGGGCGATAATCGGTCGACCACTACCACACAAGAAAAGCGTGTGCAATGACGTCACCAAGTAATTATAGAAAGTTTTATTCATTTCCAGTGTAAAAATGCAAAATTGTGAACGTTAGCTAGAATTCAACAGTCAAGTAAACTGATACACAATTACAATACATGAAAATAAAAAAAACAAAATACATTGTGAACTATTCTGATGAATATGTGGTCTAGATAGAACAAAAAAAATGTCCTGCTCGCTGTTGTTTTTTAATCTAAATTTCTCTGTTTTTAAATCTCTCAGGTCAGGACAGCTCAATGGATGTTTCTCAGGATCTGTTCGGTCCAGGAAGTGTGGCGCTCAGTTCAGACCTTCAACCAGGCTTCGACTCAGAGACCCCTGAACTCATGCTGAAGGAACCACAACCTGCCATCACTCCCCCTCCGCCTCCCGTCCCCTCCAGTCTTCAGGAAACTCCTCGTAGCAGAGCCGTCCTTCCTCATGTACACTTCCTGCAGTCTCTGTGCGCTCTGCACCGAGTGGAGGGGAACAGCAGAGGTCTGGAGTCGCTCTGGTTCTGTTCCGCAGGGGACTCAGGGTTGGTGCTTGTGGACTCTGTGTGCCAACTCCTTGACTCGGTGGTGTCGGCGTGCAGGGATCCCCCTCCGCTGGGACCTGGCGACCTTGTCCTGCAGGGCTGCCAGGTGGCGGCTCGAGCGATGGACCTGTTCTGCTCCCAGAGGCTGCCATCTGTGGAGTTCATAAGAAGGGTGGAGGAGTCACTGAAGGAGCTGACGGGGATGCTGCTGCTCGGTCATCAGAACAGCCAGGTGAGTAACGTGACCAGAGGGGAGAGGGTTTCTGCATGATCACAACTGTTCCTTACCTGGTACTGAATCTGATACCTGCTCCATCAGCTGGAGCTGAGGCGGGTTTTAAGCCTCAAATCATTACATCACACCCACCTGTCAATCATGTCAGCTACGCGCCTAACCAATGGTGATTCTAGAGTCTGTGGGGGCCCCAGGCAAAAATGAATTGGGGGCCCCTCCAACCACTATCATATCTTTATTTTTTCACTCCCAGACAGATATCTCCTCTTCATCTTCCTTCAGTGATTTTCTCTGACAAACGTTGGTTTTCACAGGTGTAATATATGAGATGCTAAGCAGGGCAATGAGAGTGAGTACTGTCAGATGGGGCCCCCTTAGGGAGGTTTCCCACTGTCATTGCAAAATTTGCAAATTTGGAGCTACTGCTGTGGTTTAAAGATTGTCAGCCCTCAGTTGCCTACCTTGCCTGTTGACAAGCAGCGTCTCTGCACCTAACTGTGGATAACGTGTATCGTTATCAAAATCAAAACAGAGCTGTTTTAAGAAAATTCACCCCCGTACAGTGTGTGCCAGTGATGACGAGAACTAATCACACTTATTTGTTGTTTTGTACCAGGCTGTAAACATGTTAATTTATGCTGTAAAAACAGCTTTTCAACCAGTCATGTGTCTGTGACTACCGGTTTTCCTGGAGCCAGCCTCAAGCAGACACTCGACTAACTGGCTTCATTTTTCAACACCGGAGGTTGCTGCTTGGTTTGAACAAGAAGAATTGATTTTTGGGGATAAAAGTTCAGGAAAACATAAATGTGCACCGCGCCCCTCTTGGGGAAACACACTAAGGCTGTCATTTAAAAAAAATAAAAGAACATTAAATGAATTTAGACCCCACACCACGTTTTTGTTAACTGAGTTTATCCTTTGAAAAGTTAATGAAAGATTTACAATGTTTTAAAGGGATATAGCGTAAAAACATTTTTTCTAAAGTTTTATTTGTGGGCTTTTTGTGCCTTTATTGGACAGATAGGACAGTGGATAGAGATGGAAATCAGGGAGAGAGAGTGGGGGTTGACATGCGGGAAAGGAGCCCCTATAGCGTAACATTTAAAGTGGCACTTGCTTTAGTACCTGATGCTGGTCACCTGCCTTTTATTTTCTCTCTGTCTGTTCCTGGTGTTTCATCTGCCTAGCAGGAACAAAATTACAAGACTGTGTTTAATCAAATTCTTATAAATGTGAATTTTCAATCTCATCAAACTGGCATTAGGATCCCAATGGGGCGTCCAGTTTAAGCTGAACAGAAAAACGACCTCACAAGAAGAGCGCAAACACAGATCATAGTGGGTGGTGGTGATGTAATGGAAAAATCAGAAGGTGTTTTTATTAGTTTACCCATCATTTATTTTAATGGGGTGGAGAAAATATATAAAACACCTCTTAATACAGAGCAGTGAAGTTCAACAGCACAGCAAACTACATTCTTTACGTGAGCAGAGGAGAATGATGTCCCTTCTTACAGTGTCAGCAAAAGTCTTTAGTCAGTAAGCCTTTCATCCCTTTGTGACGATTAAAGGACCAATCAGTGAGATGTGTAGTGAGTGAAATGATAAAGTGAGCTTCCTCTATGATCAGACATTAAGGAAACATGCTATGTTGAAGTGCTGGCTTCTCTGACAACAATGCAGCAGCCAGTATGTCCTCCTTCTAACTTTAGATTCTGGTCCTGAATGGTCTGGATTTGTTTGGACCAGAGGCGGTTTTAAGGCACCCCCACACGGCCGTTTTGGACGCCCCTCGGTTTGCCAGATATGAGAGCAGTTATCAGGTCAAACCAACAGGTGTTGCAGCGATGGAAGCGGGCAAGAGAACTGGTTCAGATAGAAGTGATTGTACCGGTGAATTTCTTCATCTACCCGCCACCTTGGCCGGTGAGTCAAAAAGTCAATTTCGGACCCTGGCTCCATGTGTCTGGATGTAATTCACACAGGAAACATAACATCAGGGTTCCTCTGTTTTAAATAGAGTGTTAATGTGCAAATCGAGTTGGAGGAGCTGGTTCGACAGTTTCAGAAGTTAGATAAACATTAACTTCACCCAGATTCAGTTTAAATGCTACCTAGTCCCCCATGAGCATCATTAAAGTTTCAGAATATTTAGCTTACTGCAGGATTATTGGAGTTTGTGTAAAAATATGTGTTGACTCAGTTTAATGTATTCAGCTTTGGGCAAATGTTAAAACGGATCATTTTCCTTTGACAACCAAACCAGTAAAATGGGTCGAATACATTTCTGCATAAACGGTGTTTTGATTAAAACAAACAGCTGAACATATGATGAAAAACATGACGACTCAAGCTTTTCATTATTTCCAATCTACGATTTTCTGCCTCCAATTAAATGTTTTTTCTATAAAATAAATTTTAAATGGATCCATTGACTGTAACCCAATCAAGCAGCAGTTCAAGAGCCCCGAATATGGCGCTGACTGTGATAAGACGCCCCCAGAGAGAAACAGAAAAGCCTCCCGTGTTGCAGCTGGGAACAGAGCATGTTTGACTTTGTTGCACAGCAGGTTTGTGGAGCTTGTGGTTCTCAACATGCTGAAGTAATGTGCACAAGGCTTCACTAACAAAGATTCAGTTTGATTTGTTCAACGAGAAAAACTTTCACATCAAACAGGACTGCAAACATGGATTAAAGGAGTTCTAGGACTTGTTCAGTCCCCCTTTATGGGACAGTATCTGGGTGCAAAGGGGTTGTATGATTGTCCCTTTATATTCTTGCGTGTGTTATGGGTGTGATAAGAATCAAACCAATCTGAGTGTCATCTGTCACTCTTTAAAAGTCAGGTGAAGCTACACCTGGCTCATTGCAGCTGATTTTAGCCAACATCTTAATACAGTTAACTCAGGTTGGACTTCCACTGTATCCATAACACAAAATACCCAATTGATGAGAGCAGCCAAACGTCACTTCCCACTCTTGCCGCCATAGTGACCAAGCCCTCATACTGGTCACTATAACTTGCTTCTTTAGCATAAAGTGTCTCAGCTAGGGATGTAACGATTCACGATACTGGGTTCACGATACGATTCTCTCAGGATTTATTTTACAAAATGAGTCTGTAGACAAATGATGAGTGAAACAGATTCCTTTAGGAGCTGCTAACCCGCTTGTCAGTGTGGTTTGGTCTTTTAATGTTTGATTCTCTCAACAAGGGGAGGTGATTGGAGCTTCTCGTTGTGCTGTAGATTAAATGCTGCATCATGTTGGTTGTGCTGTTTGTGTAGTTCTCTGTCTTCTTGCAATATTTGCACAGTTTTTGTCTCGTCTGTTATCTTCTCACCTCTTTCATTTTCTGTCTTGAAGCCAAAATGTTTCCACACCTCCGATTTAAAAGACGGTGTGTCCTCAATTTCTAAATCTTTCTCTACAGCTGCTGACGCTCACCATGTTATTGCGGAAAGCCCAGTGTAAGATGCAAGGGTTTCAGGCACAGATCTTTGGGATTTGACTGATTTGGATATGTAATTTGACTGTATTGGGTGGTTTCTGGTTCACTATTCTGTCCAATAAATGTTAATAATTCTTTTAAAGAAAATATTTGTTAAAAATTGCATGCAACTAAAACATTGTTCCACTTCACCACCGCTGCTACAAGTCCATCCTAGGGGAAACACTGTGGGGTGTCAGCTTTTTTACATGTATAAGAAGAAGTGAGCTATGATGAAGAAGGACTCCTAACCTTCTTAAAAACAAGCTAAGCACTTACATAAGAGCAAGAAGCAGCTCTACATGCAGATGTTTAGTCTGCTGAGGAATAACATGAAAGTGGCATTTACAGAGTTATCAGGAGTTTTATCACCTTTTTTATTTGTTTTGTGGAGACAAAGATCACTGCGGATAATTACACTTCCTGTAAACACGATGTTAATGATCGCTTTGAGACAATTTGCAAGTTTACAGTCGACCCTGCTGTTGCTTCTTTCATACTGAAGCTCTGTGCACAATGAGGCAGCTAAGAAAACACAAAAGGACAGATATTCAAATGACCTAATGCCGTTTTGGACCGACTCTGACTCCCAATTCTCACATACTCCGTGCACGCCACGGTCCTTTAGCGCCACAGTTTTGCTCCATCGGACGGTGCGTGCCCTGCCCCGTGAGCACAGCCATGAGCAGCTGTACACACATCAAAGGAGAACTACAAGAGATCTACAAGATCACAGGAGAACAACAAGATCACGCGGGAACAAAGAGAAAAACGTGCAAACAACACGTTGCTTTGTCTTTCTGAGGATGATCTGTTGTTCATTCGGTGCCTGTTTTGACGTAATGTTGATAAAGTGATGAAAAATATGATCGGCGGTCTATATATTGGGTTTTATTTTGAAATTGACTGGACCCTCTTTGCATTTCCTTGTCTGACTTTCTGTCCAGCTTGACGCGTGCTTGCAGCGTACTCCATTGAAAATAGACTCGCAGCGTATTTGAAACGGAGCAGAGCGTAGTGGCGCTGATGGCACACTCCGGAGACGGACCACGGCGCTCTCTGTGGAAACACAATCATTGACTAGAGTGACATTGAATGGTGGCGTAGGCATAGTGCGCGGCTTAGTGCCCGGTGTAGTGCGCGGCTTAGTGCCCGGTGTAGTGCGCGGCGCTGACGCGGCATGAACAGTAAGTAAGTGGATATTGGGAATGAGTCTTTAATTTTCAAAGAGAAGCAGCATCCTGTCATCATTTTTCAGTGAGACAAAGCTTTGAACATGCATCCTTTCTACCTTTCTTCCATTATATCCCAGCTTAGTCTTTTTATTTCCCTTGAAATGACACTGAGAGTGTTTCATTACCATGAAGACGGCGTGCAGTGTATCCTGTGTTATTAGGTTAAGCCTTTATTCAAAGCTCACCCAGTCATTTAAGGGTGAAAATTGGCTCCCCGGCGGGTTGTACTAGTCACTCACCGCCTCGCTCATGTGACCGTCATGACAGGCCTCAGCAGCTGGGAAATGGAGATGAAAGTGAGCCCGAGCTGACGGGAGTGAAGTCATCCCATCTGGTTCTCACTCAACACTCAGAGAATGGCTAAAACTACCAACATGGCTGCAGGCGGTTTCCTCCTTTCAGCAAAACTCTTTCTCTCTGTTTTGTTGTGACCAACCGGGGAAGAAGTGGAGTATTTTCCTGGAGCGGCAAAGTGATGTTTTTCAGTTGTCAATGAAAACAGATGATTGTGTTGAGGAGGGTGTCGAATAATTTAGATTTAATGAGCCATTAACGGAGCTCCAATCTGTCTGTGAGAAACTTTTAATGCCCCCACCGAGACAAGTCGTCTGATAGGACGAGTAACTCCGAGGCAGACGACCAATCACAATAATGTGGAGTCATTTCAAAGAGCTGGAACACCATTAGTACAACTCAATATGGTGTTATAGTGTAAGGACGGTACTTCATAAGTATGATGGAATCAGAGCTTCATCATTTTAACAGGAGGTGCACCGCTCATAGATTCAGATGTGATGAATAAAACATTTGATTATTAAAGCTGTCCTGACTTCCTTTTTTACCTTATGTATGTGGTAATGTCCTCAGAAAGCCAACCCTGACTTTGGCTGGCTTCAGGGACTCCCTAACTCTCTGAATTATTCGGTAATATTTAAGAATAAAAGTTTAAGAAACTTTTATTTAAATTATAAAACAAAACAAGGAATCGTTCGCTCCAGTGAGGTTGAAAATTGGATTTACCTCTCCGTGCCAGTATATGGGCACTAAGGCCAACAACTCAGAGTAGAACAGATAACATCTACAACAAACGCCAATAAATAAGTAAAAAGGCTTCAAGGAAAGGAGCGAGCAGAAGACATAAAGAACATCTACATGTATTAGTAGAGAGGCTCTCATAGATTTAAAGTGTCAGATTTACCAAATGTAAAATCATTCCGCCTCACAGTTCTGATCTTATTGGAAACTTTCTTTTATTAATAATGTTAAGCCAGTGTGGGTGACCCCTTAGAGTTGATAATTCAACGATTTGTAGGTCAGATATTCAATCGACCGCCAGTCTCTCAGTCGAGCACCAGGGTCATTCCATTCCAGCTGTATGGGGGTGTTTAATGTCTAACTTTACATAGATTTGTCTGTTTTCTACAACTAGTTCATGACTCAGAGTCTCTCTTGGTATAAATATCACCTTATTAATACTTTTAATGCAGTTCTGAAAACCACTCATACTTTAAATCAATCTCCTCAGTGTGTGCATGAAGAAATCACCCTGAGGTATCGATAGAAGCAGCAGATCCATGTTTAGAGGATTTTGTTGGCTGCTACCAAAAGACAGTTATCCGCACAGTCACATGTAATTGTCTGTTAGAACAGGGGGAGGCGCCTCCTTTCAACAAAGGCTCTCATTGGCTGTTATGAGGTGTCATCAGAATGTGAGCAGAGTTTTTTTTAAGCAGTCTGTGGATCGTTATCGATCTAATGTGTTTGGATTCAATCTTTCACTGGATTTAAACCGTGGGGACTCAGTTTGGTGGATTATTATGATCAGGAGAGTTCAGTCAATCTTCAAGTGCTGAGTTAAAAGACGTCTGTTTGTTCATCGGTGGTCTGACAGATGTGTAGATTGTGGCTGCTGTGGTGGTCTGACAGATGTGTAGATTGTAGCTGCTGTGGTGGTCTGACAGATGTGTAGATTGTGGCTGCTGTGTTGGTCTGACAGATGTGTAGATTGTGGCTGCTGTGATGGTCTGACAGATGTTTAGATTGTGGCTGCTGTGGTGGTCTGACAGATGTGTAGATTGTAGCTGCTGTGGTGGTCTGACAGATGTGTAGATTGTAGCTGCTGTGGTGGTCTGACAGATGTGTAGATTGTAGCTGCTGTGGTGGTCTGACAGATGTGTAGATTGTAGCTGCTGTGGTGGTCTGACAGATGTGTAGATTGTAGCTGCTGTGATGGTCTGACAGATGTGTAGATTGTGGTTGCTGTGGTGGTCTGACAGATGTGTAGATTGTAGCTGCTGTGGTGGTCTGACAGATGTGTAGATTGTAGCTGCTGTGGTGGTCTGACAGATGTGTAGATTGTAGCTGCTGTGGTGGTCTGACAGATGTGTAGATTGTGGCTGCTGTGGTGGTCTGACAGATGTATAGATTGTAGCTGCTGTGGTGGTCTGACAGATGTATAGATTGTAGCTGCTGTGGTGGTCTAACAGATGTGTAGATTGTAGCTGCTGTGTTGGTCTGACAGATGTGAAGATTGTAGCTGCTGTGGTGGTCTGACAGATGTGTAGATTGTAGCTGCTGTGGTGGTCTGACAGATGTATAGATTGTGGCTGCTGTGGTGGTCTGACAGATGTGTAGATTGTGGCTGCTGTGGTGGTCTGACAGATGTGTAGATTGTAGCTGCTGTGGTGGTCTGACAGATGTGTAGATTGTAGCTGCTGTGGTGGTCTGACAGATGTGTAGATTGTAGCTGCTGTGGTGGTCTGACAGATGTGTAGATTGTAGCTGCTGTGGTGGTCTGATAGATGTGTAGATTGTAGCTGCTGTGGTGGTCTGACAGATGTGTAGATTGTGGCTGCTGTGGTGGTCTGACAGATGTGTGTAGATTGTAGCTGCTGTGGTGGTCTGACAGATGTGTGTAGATTGTAGTTGCTGTGGTGGTCTGACAGATGTGTGTAGATTGTAGCTGCTGTGGTGGTCTGACAGATGTGTGTAGATTGTAGCTGCTGTGGTGGTCTGACAGATGTGTGTAGATTGTAGCTGCTGTGGTGGTCTGACAGATGTGTAGATTGTGGCTGCTGTGGTGGTTTGACAGATGTGTAGATTGTAGCTGCTGTGGTGGTCTGACAGATGTGTAGATTGTAGCTGCTGTGGTGGTCTGACAGATGTGTAGATTGTAGCTGCTGCTGTGGTCTGACAGATGTGTAGATTGTAGCTGCTGTGATGGTCTGACAGATGTGTAGATTGTGGTTGCTGTGGTGGTCTGACAGATGTGTAGATTGTAGCTGCTGTGGTGGTCTAACAGATGTGTAGATTGTAGCTGTTGTGGTGGTCTGACAGATGTGTAGATTGTAGCTGTTGTGGTGGTCTGACAGATGTGTAGATTGTAGCTGTTGTGGTGGTCTGACAGATGTGTAGATTGTAGCTGTTGTGGTGGTCTGACAGATGTGTAGATTGTAGCTGTTGTGGTGGTCTGACAGATGTGTAGATTGTGGCTGCTGTGGTGGTCTGACAGATGTGTAGATTGTGGCTGCTGTGGTGGTCTGACAGATGTGTAGATTGTGGCTGCTGTGGTGGTCTGACAGATGTGTAGATTGTAGCTGCTGTGGTGGTCTGACAGATGTGTAGATTGTAGCTGCTGTGGTGGTCTGACAGATGTGTAGATTGTGGCTGCTGTGGTGGTCTGACAGATGTGTAGATTGTGGCTGCTGTGGTGGTCTGACCCACACACACTGGGCCGTCAGTGTGTATGTCTGCTGTATTGGACACGTGTAATATGGTCCTTAGGTCACATTAATGCAGACTTAATGAGGGAGAAAAAGGATGGCTCAAGTCCTATCATAGAATAAATTGGTATTCCAAATAAAAAGCCTTTTAATGCCTGTAATGTTCCTCTTTGTTTTGTTCAAATAACGCTGAAACTCTCCTGAGATTCGACCGTTAATTTATGCATGTTTTAGCTTTTCATCATAACACCTTTTTGGGTGAGCTCCGTGTTTGACCGAGATTACTCTGTTTTTCTTTGATACCAGCGTGGTTTGATATCACCAATCTGTGATGTTCAGTGTGTGTGTAATTAATATTTTTTCTGTCTCCCTCAGCCTGCCTCACCTCGTCGTATTCAGTTTAATTTTAGTTTTTCTCCGAGTATATTTGGACCAGGCCTCGGTGAAGGTGTTTCTGTGAGTCAAACGTAGACCTGAAGACTCGGAGGACTAGCTTTTAAAAATGTGCTCACTCAGCTGTGGGGCTCACAGGTCACTGATCTCAGATGTGTCTGCTGCTCAAAATGCAACACCTGATGGCTTCAGCACATCTTAGTCTATGGACACAACTGTGCCTGGAGAAATGGGGTTCTCTGCCTTTTCTATTATGGATGACCCTTCTCCTGATCCAAGAGCTGCAGTCTAAAGCTGTAGCTTTGAGAGCTGGAGCTGACATCTACACATAAGAAATGTTTTTAATAGTTGGAGATCTTTGGGCTTAAATAAGGAGCTGCTAAACCTTTGACTGTAATTAGAGAAAACAAACAGAGCTGAGGAGGGAGCAAGTACAGGCAAGCTGTGTGTGTGTTTAACCTTTTCCCCCCCTGCTGATGGGCACGCGGCTCGTGTGTGTGAGAGTCTGAGATTGCCACAAAGTTGACTACATTTGTGAGGACCAGCAGGTAACTGGTCAAAGCTGAGCATGCTGAAAATCGGCCGATTCTATCGGTGCATTTTTAGTTTTAAGTGTTTTCTGCTGATTCAATCAATCAATCTTTATTTGTATAACGCCAATTCATAACAAATGTTATCTCGAGAAATTCAAGAAGGTAAAAGAGCGTACTTTTTGTTATATTATCTTAAAAGACCCAGCATCAAGCCATCATTTGCACAGCGTTAACCAACATTTAGCAAAGTTACAGAGAAGAGGAAAGACTTCTTTTAAAGGCAGGAACATCGAGCAGAACCAGACTCGTGTTGAACAGCCATCTGTTTGAACAAAGGTTATTTAAAGCTCTGCAGGGAGGTCGTCTCTGACATTATGATAAAGCTGTTCACTGCCCTCCAACGAAACTAACCGGAGAGCTCCTTCAGATCAGTAATTTTATCTTGTTGCACACGATAAGAACTCGTACGAATGATTATCTTGTTGGCATGAGATAAAAAAAGGCTTCATACTTTAACACTCTGACAGGAGCTGTTTGACAGCATGAATACTTCTCCTGTTACTTGTGTATTTTTATTTAAACAGAACTCTGAATGCATGAATAAAACATGGTGTGTTGCCTTCACATGAATTAGATCAGCTGAAGCGGGGTTATTGGACAGTGAAGGGTTGTTTCTTTGACCACAGAGCTTTGTGGTTTTCAGCACACTAAGCATTTTCACGTGCAGAAGATGATAACCTTCTCACACTCTCTCTTTATCAAAGATTGAATTTCTCTTTGAGTTTCTCAATAAGGCTGTTTGCAAATGACTTTGAGGATACGCGTTAATGAATTCTTTATATTTCTGACGTTCAGTGAACACCCCATCGCTCTGCCAGTCAAACTGATTGTTCAGGACAATCCAGATATGGAGGGGGGGTCGGAGATGAAGGGCAGGGGTAATTATAATATTGGAAAGACTCCCGACAAGATCAAGCAGTGCCAGCAGAGGGAAACGTCCGCCGGGGACACGATTCTAAAACATTCTGACACCAGACTAATCTGTCAAACACGCTGCTCAGAAACAATTTCATATTCAGGCTGGGAAGAGATCGTGTGGGATACTCAGGGTCTCCATGAACCCCTCGATAGAGTTCAGCTTTAGTTCCTCACATGTGACATTATGAAGGATTTTTTAAGCACAGTTTGATTAGATAGTGTTTCTGCTTTGAGATGACCAATTAGCTTCAATAATTCTCCCCTCTTAAAGGTACAATATGTAACATTTTGTAATGTTTACATTGATTGCTGCTGTTGCTGTATGTGTAAAAACAGGCTTTTTTGAATGGGTGTGTGACTCCTGGTGCTTCTGCGGCCAGCCTCTAGTGGACACTTGATGAATTGCAGGAGTTTTTCACTTCCGCACTGGCTTCATTTTTCCACACGGGAGGTTGCCATCTTGAGGACGTAGAAAACAGCTTCGACCACCTACAACCTGGTCTGAAGTTTAAAGTCTGTGGTGCAGAATGTTCCTGATATTTAGAGGACGTGTAAGTAAGACGGGTTGACAACACACGTCATCCACTGAGCTTGTTCCACACACACAGGATGCAGGACAGAGCACATACTCCACAGTTTAGCAAGATGTTGATGTAATGTGATGTCAACAATGGAATACGGCTTTAAAGCGTTGAGTTTTGCATTGGGCTCTCATCTAGCTTCTTTGGTGGAAGAAATGCTGGAAGTGACCATATTTGGACGACAGGTTAACTTCTCATGCAACTTCTCCATACTGCTACCAAAATGTTCTCATCGAACATCCTGCTGCAGTGAAGAAGACTTGAGACCATAAACTCATTTTGAAAATGTTCACTGAGAGAATAAATCAGCTAAAGGGAAGGAATGTTTTCTCAAGACTTCATCAAACAAATCATTTGCCATGAATGTAGGATTAGTAATATATCTAATCTCCAGATATTACTGTACTATGCAATATAAAAGTCCTACTCTGTGATGGATCCCATACTGCACGGCCTAAGCTTGCCGAGATTTTTTTATTTACAGGGATCATTTTCAGCGGCAGCACCTGGCACGAATGTTATCTGAAGGACCAGCCCCCTCTGTTTGTTTTCCATCTTGTTTTGAAAGTATCTCTCTGTTACACTGACGGTGAATTGTTGTGTTACAGCAGCCACCAGCGAGCCCATCACAGAGCAGCGTGTCCACTCAAGTACACTGTAGCTCTCTTTTATGTGACACGCCATTTTTTCCCTGTAAAAGGTGGAAGAAAGGCAGTCAGTCTATGAAAGTCAGTTTCCATGAATCACAGAGCGGGAAATTAGTTTCTGGAGGCGGGATGACGAGGTGTGCACTCTCTCGGACTTTAAGATATGTCTTCTACAGGCTCCTGTAGTTCTGCTTCATTGTCATGCAGGGCAGAGTGTAATACATCTTTCTGAACATACAAGCCTGTCTGCAGTGATGTATGTTTTTAACCTGTAGCTGTAGAGTCATTCTCTACAACATGAGAGCCGTCTGACACGTCCTCTACATGGAGGACGTACAGGTACTCATACAGGTGCTTTAGTCAGACTGCACGATCTTAAAGAATGACTGTCTGCTCTTTTTGGAAGTGATCATGTGGATTTGTTGTGCAGACATAACTTGTCGATCTGCTTGTTTTTTTTTCCTTCAGCATGAGAATTCATCATCAATCATCTTGTCCTCCAAACAATCATGCCGTCAAGTTGCTCATGCTGAAGCTCACATATAAACTCGTCTTAGCTCTCGTCGTAGCAGTATCTTGAGTTCTCCTCTGTTCTGCTGCAGCTGCTCTGATGCACGTCTGTCACTCTCGATTTAATGTCATCTTTGTGTGTTGAAGCAACTTTGACATCTAGGGTTGTAAAAAAGTTCAATTCCGCTTGTTTAAAACGTTACAGCCTCTGTTATTTTATGATCGATTGTATTGAAAAAGATATCCTCCTCCTCTTCAGTGTAAATAAGTCTCAGAGCTCCTCAAAACATGTGTGTGAAGTGTCTTGTTCTAAATCCACTCTGATCCTGTATTTGATCATGCCTATAAACCCCTCTATTTCAGCCCTGCTCAGAACAGGCTGTTTCTGTGTCTGTAGCTTTAAATGTAAATGAGCTGTGTCTGACCACGCCCCTCTCTGGAAGGGCTCGGGTGGCTCGGGCTTCATATTGAAGTTTAATCGCTCTGGTATTGTGACATCCCTATTGACATCTGATTTTGGCAGCTGAGGCATCAGGACGGAGATAAATATGTTGATCTGACTCAAACTAAATAAAAAAAAATCAACAAAAAGTGCATCACAATTTAGCAGCTACAGCTGGGGAACATTTGGGAATCTCCCTTGAGTGGAGATTATTCAAGTTTGGTGCAGCATTATTGGAAACCACCAGTGGAAAGCTGCTCTGCATTACTTTTAGACGTAGAGTTAATCTCTGTTTGACACTTCAGAGAAGCTCCATTGTTTTTCATCTCTTCTCTTAAAAAACCTCAGCGAGCTCGTCAAACAAAGAAAGTGTCTGAATGAGTCCTCTCAAAGTGTCAGCAGAGTGCTCACAGTCTGAGTGTGTCCCACCTCGAGGAGAAAAGCCGCGAGCTGCAGCAATTCACCCGGCTGCAGGCTCTGCTTTAAGAGCCGCTCACCTCCACGAGGAGAGCTCTCCTTTCTGTGTCCGATTCTCAGACACACCTGGAGGAGTCGTCACGGTCGAGGAGGAAGGAGATTGGCCGGGGTGAAGAGCCCAGACGATGAAATTGCAGATCCTAAATCCCAAGTGGCCTCGTTCAAATGTCACTCTCTCGCTCTCTCTGTGTTCAGCTGCAGACATAGTTCATGTAATAACCTTTCAGAGAGGGGACGAGTTTAGTGTCTCACACCTGCCTCATCATACCGTGTAGCCTCTTGGCTTTTATTACTGTACATGACATCTACCTCAAATCATGAGTTTAAACCTTTAACAGAACGCCGAAGTACGCCTTTTATCACCTTCTCTTTTTAAGATATCGCTTTGGCTGTGGCGCCATGGTGATTTCAGACGCTGCCTGTCACTTTTTGTGCAAACACAATCAGAAAAAATAGTCCTGGGAGTCAGAGAATCAGCTCGTAGCTCTGCTCTCATTGTGTGAGTGTGAGCAGTCGTACGAACAAAATATCAAACATGACAGACGGTCATCCAACAGGTCGGTGATTGGGCCGTTGTGCCTCAGTGTAAAGGCTGAAATTCAGCATCATGTCCCGTCCGCTTATCCAGTGTTAATCTGTTAATCCACTACATCCATAATGATATACTGAAGGTCATTAGTCCGCTCACAGTCAAATCTTATTTACTGGAAGTAACATATTTTCTATTTAAAGAGAGAGAATTAAAGAAATGAAGTCCAAGAAAAAGCAGCAATAACTCAAAAAAGGAAGAGAAGAGAGACTAAAAAAACCTCCCACCTCCTCACAGACACATCCAATAAAAGCTTCCTCTCCCGATCTTTGGCTCTGAAGCTAGATACCTGGATCTGATGACCTGAGAGGTCAGAGAGAGAATCAGAGATAGACCGAGGAGCTGAACCAAAGCTTGAGTGCGTTTTAGACATTCGTAGAAATCTTTTTTTTAAATTCAGAGCCAATGAAAGCAGAGTCCACTCAAAAACTTTGTTCTCTGTTTGTCCTCTTCAAAGACATTTTGAGGTCACTGAATGAAGACTTTTAAACGGCCTCTTCAGTTTCTGTGTAACTGTTCAGACATCACAGACCGAGATTTGGGGAGAAACGTTGCGGTAGTGAGAATCTTAATTTGTGCATGCTTCAGCCTAAACAAAATCAATCAAGCAATCTTTATTTGTACAGCGCCGATTCATAACAAATGTTATCTGAAGACGCTTCACAAACACAGCAGGTCCAGACCTTACTCTTTGTTAATAAAGACCCACCATGAGCACAGCACTAAGGCCACATAGTCATGAAAACAATCCACTGAAAATCTGAAATTCATTTTCAAACTAGTTCCAAGAAAATGAAACCTGCGGAGGATTGTTCAGACAGCTGTCGCTCTGTTTGTCACGATTAACAGAGAGATGCTGCTCATGAACTTCAGTGATATACCCGAGGGTTGTACCGACAAATTCGGTAATATGTCATGCCATGTCTTTATTTTTTGCACCTAATGATGAAGAGTAGCATTGATAAGATTATCGATATCGATCAGCAGTGTTGGTATTGATAAAATCCTAACGATTGTCATCCCTACTAAGAAACAAACTGGTCTGTTCAGGCTTTATCCTCAGCCAGAGAAGATCTGTTTAGGGGGAACTGAACAACAACCTCCTCCCTTCAGTTGTTTCAATTTATGAATTCATCTCTTGATAGGATAATCAGACAGACAATTTCCCATAATGTCCTCATATCATGCAGCACTGGGGCAATCAGCAGCAGAGGAACAGAGGAATTACAAAACAAATTGAATTTTGTGATCTGTTTTTTCTCTCATCCCCCTCTCTCTCTCTGAAGATAACAGCCAAACACGCCCATCGGATCAGCTTTAAACATCCATTTCTGCACTTCACAGTCCTGTCAGCTCAGTGGTTGAACTCCCCAGACCGAACTGCAAAGGCAGCAATGGTCAAAACGCCCTTGAGCCAAATAATTGTATCCTCAGCTGCAGCCGTGGAGCTGCCTGCTGGCAGCACAACAGAGGGCCGTTTGGATGTTTGGCTGCAGAAAGTCTGAAAATCAGAGTGAATATGAATCAGCCTGTTGTTGAATATGAGCATGCATGCTAAACACAAGCCCTCCAGGATCAGAACAATTAAAATCTGCAGGAGCGGCTAACCGGGTGCTGGCTGTGTTTGACTTCAGGATGTAACCACCAAAAACTGTGTCTACCAATATTTTATATTCTTCCTTCAGTCGACAAACTCCAGGGGCAGAGCCAAACCAACACTGAATGTATCTACACAGGTGTTGTTGTGTATCACCGCCTGATTTATCATCTTTTTCTGTTCCATCGAGCTCCATTGTTTCCTAAATCTTTGAAAACACATCAATTAGCCACATTTTTGCACAAACACACACACTGTAATTTTCTTTGTTTTGGGGGTTTTTGTCTGACAAAAAAAGACCTGTAATGGAGTCTTTGGCAATGTTCACACAACAACTATCTCAGCCGAGAACAATAACCTCTTGTTGCAATTTGGCTGTTCGTTTTTACAGCCTTTTGGTTGACGCAAGGTTTTGAAAACGAGTTCCACACTGCAAACTTTAAAGCTGCACCGTTTTTGTGATAACTCTCCAGTCAATGGCCTTGCACGAGTAGGTGGACTACAACAACAATGGCGGACTCCCGAGTTAAGTTTGTAAAAATGTCGACTGGCATGACTCCTGGCTGACTTTTTTTTGCCGACTGTGGCTAACGTTAGCATTGCTTACAACACCAGCTTTCACTCCTCCTTGCAGGTCAACGATCACATGCCTGTCCTTGAGTGGTTACACAGTTCGTGGGGGCGGTAAACTTTTCCATGGTAACAGCAAGCTCCAACAATTAGAAACGTCGCTGTGACACCCTAGGATTGTGGGTAATGTAGTTCTTTCCCTCCAGATCGCGAATAAACCATGTTTTTGTTCAAACCAGGTTGATATCAAACGAACTTGTGTCTTCTACAGGAGCAAAAACCACGGTAGCTGGTGGTCAGTCTACTGTACCTTGGATGGTTATGACATTATGGGTAATAATCGAATCCACTATGGAGAAAATGAACAGGACGTTTACTTCTGGAACCACACTGTTGAGCTCTACTGAAGGTTTATTTAATATCAAAGCACTTAGTCTTCCGTAGCGTTGGTTGGTTGGCTGAGGTTGTCAAAACTAGATTTGAACATATGAACTAAAATCAAGATAAAACACAAACTGGGAAGTTTTCCTCCTTGTAATGTTGAATACATGTCTTGGGGTGTTGGTGTTACTTTCAGTGCAAACGTATTAAAGCCAGTTTGTGATTGGTAGAATAAGAATCTAAGGATGTACATGTGTTTGTCTTGTTGATGTTAAAAGAGGGTTCTAAAGTCTTTGTATCAGTGAAATAATGTTTTTCCCTCCCTCAGCTCCAGGCTGCAGAGAAGCTGATGGAGTACCTGATCACGCTGGGAAGCTGCAGCATGTCAAAGTCCTTTCTCATCCGTCACATCCTCTCTGAAATCAGCGCAGTGGCTGATCAGCTGTGGCAGGCCTTCCAGGTAAATACCCCCACCGGCTCTCCACACATGCTCCTCTGCTTCATGTCTGTCTGCTGCTCTTCTCTCTGGGCTCGATGACAGCGCTGATCCCTCTCTCTTTGTTTCTCTCAGGATTGTTTTCTGTTTCTGTAGTTTTAGACACAACTTCCAAAGCTGGTTGAAAATTAAATGTTTCATATAAACAGAAGTTTGCCTTGAAACTAGGGCTGGGAGGTTTTGAGAAACATTTGATCACACATAAATGTTCTGATATTTATCATGATTTATCATCTGATAATGCTGCGGTTAAAAGAGTGACAAAGATGGACACCCAAAGAAACCTGTCTTCATTAGGTGAACTCCAGAATATTGTTATTAACACAAGTAAAAGTTGTCCAGAATCATAAATTGTAAATATTAATGGATGAACCCTGAGTTACGTCACCCATCTGTTCCCTTGACTTTCAGTCAACCTAACGACAGGCTGAGAGCTGGAGCTGAGGTGGGTTTTAAGCCTCCTGACAAACTGTTACACCGCGCCCACCTGTCAGCTATGTGCTTAACTATGGATAACACGTATCGTTCATTAAAATAGAAAGGCATGAGTTGTCAAAAATGTCGGCCCCCGTACAGTGTGTGCTGATCGAGACATGAGCTAATCAGACCTATTTGGTTTTTTTAACCAGGCTGTAAACATGTTAATGTCTGCTGTAAAAACAGGCTTTTTAGAATGGGTGTGTATGTGACTTCCTGTGCTTCTTGTTGTGGAAAATATTAAGTGAATCCGGATAAAGACCCAGAACCAATCGTCTTTGTGAGGTTTTATTCTTGCAAGAAGGAGTGAATCTACAGAGTGTACCCTAGTGATTCAGTCTGCAGAGACACACAAATGACAGACAGAATGCTGAGCCCCTTTATACATGTCAGGGAGGAAACAAACCGATTGACGAGCTCTGTTAGAGAAGATAAGACATTTAAATGCAATCAACCTAGACAGAGGAAAAGTCAGATGACCATTCAGAGTCATCATTGTAGATTCAGAGTTCATCCAAACACATCCACAGTAATCACATGATCTTTACAGCTAGCTCACTCTAAACAGTATTCATTTTAAAATGTCAGACAGTTTACAACAGAATTATTTTAACACATCTGCTAAATACATTTTTTCCCATTACATTCTGCAGCCAGCCTCTAGTGGACTCTTGAGAACTGCAGGATTTTGCACTTTCACATTGGCTTCATTTTTCAACACCTAAGGTTTGCCGCTTGTCCAGGAGACATTTTCTACAATTCTACAATTCACTTAGCAGACGCTTTTATCCAAAGCGACGTACATCAGAGAGTAAGAACAAGGGTTCATAGATTTTTTCTTTCAGTGTGGATCTAGAAAACAAAAGTAAGCCACAATATGCCCGTAAGCCTGAGCTCAAGGCGAACAACCCCTCGCCACCAACATTTCTGTACCTTGCACGGCAGAATTTTAGCAAAAATAATGTCTAAAGCAGGGGTGTCAAACCGCGTATTGTGTCGGTGGCTGTATTTGTTAACTTGAGCCATCATTCTTGTGCGTCAGGTCCAACCTTTCTTTTGTCTTTCACAGAAACATACACTTTCCCCCCGCCTGCTTAAACAATGCTTTCTCACTGAGCTCCGGTCTGTCCTTAAAGTGCAAGAAAAAAACCAAGGTAAACTTGTTGCTATGGCTTTTTCTGCTGTTTCAGAGGCAGAGTAATAATGTCCAGTTTATCATTGACGTTTGTGATCTTCTGTCTAGATGGTTTTAGCACCAAGTGCTGATCAAATCATAGCGTTTTGTTCTCCGTTTCTCTGTCTCATACTCTGTTTTATTTCTACTCCTTTGCTTCTACAAAGTCAGCCTTTGTGCAAGGCTCCAGGTGCAAACAGTTTGCCCTATTGACTTGTTTTCCACGGCCACTTCTGCACCAACATGATCAATACTGCGTCCCACCTGTTGCTTGTTTGCTATGTATTCAAACGTCTCCCAGCGGCTCGGACCACCGCCTGAACCACAGGCTGGGCGAGAGCTGGGCAAAAAGTAGAGCTGAGTGTCAGACCCCCGGGGGTTCTTGGAAATGGAAATGTGTAAAAAAGAAAAGGATACAGATGATTTCCTCCCCTTCACCCCTCCTGCTGAGCTCCCCTCCTACTCAGCGGGGTCGGTCATGCTCACTTGTGCGTGTTTTCTGTCCTCCTCCTCCTCAAGAGAGCCTCTCGAGGCAGCTGATGCCAGAAAGAGAATTTTATCAACACTGCATTTTTTAAAGAGAAAAAAATAGCTGAACCCACCGTTCACTGAAGATTCTGACAATGCAAAACAGCCTTGTGCTGCCAGGGAGCCATTGTCTCCAACAAACCGAGCTGTAATGGGTTTCTGAGAACAAGAATCTGAAGGCTGAATCCTTCTCGAACTGTCAGAAAACAGCACAGCTATGTCGTCGACCTCGGTGCTTCTTGTTAAACTGTCCCAGTGAACAGAAATGAACCAACGTGTAGGCGCAGACCTCTGTTAATGTGGTGGTTTGACATTTCTGAGGCCCACTGGGGTCGTTGCAATATCAGAAATTTAATTTGATACTAGTAAAAACCAAACCATATCAATACTTGATACCACAGCTACAAACATGGAAGACCTGGGTCCCCAATATTGGGTAATTTCTTCTCTTTGTTTCTCCTGCACACTGGCAAAATTACACAAATACACTGGTAAGATTTTTGTACCAAACATTGCCAAGGTAGTTTTACAGTTCAGACTAGGGCCTGACCGATATGGGAATTTTTTGGGCTGATACGGATATCCATGTTGGGTAGGAAAAAAAATCTGATACCGATATAGCGGCCGATATCTATCTTAGATCTATGTTGGATCTGTGCAGATAGATTTACACATTTATTGCGTTGATCCCTCAGTCCATCAGTGCTAGACAATCAGAGAGTGATGATGCTTGTTGTAATCCATATAGCGCCCTCTGCTGGTGAAAGAGAACTGCCAGTGTAACACAATGAAACATAAATGAAATGCTGTTTGACTGGTGAATCGATCGAGTAATATCTGCGATAAGATTAACTGATGTGATATTCACTTGATATGCTAATATCAGCCGATACTATCTGCTGGCTGAATGCTTCATACAAGCGCTCGGCGCTCCTGAGCGCACAGCCCGGACAAAATGCCAAGTGGACACGGGGCCTTAGTTTACACCATCACCGTTAGATATGTTAAATGCTGTACGTCTTTTCCTCTTGGTTTATCTGATAAGGTTGGTGGCCTGAGTACGACTTCATGGGAGCAGAGTAGAGACATTGTTTAGGACAGTGAAACACATTAAAGACGCTCACGCTCTAAAATGTGCGTGCACATAAATCACATAAATTCCTTATAGAAATGATTTCTTTCTTTAAAGATGGTGGGAGGTAGCGTTGGTTTGGTAGCCCGTCACCTCAAAAGAGCAGTAGAGGAAACACTATTTTATTAATGCATTCAGGGATTCAAGTTCTCCGCCGCTACGCTGGATTTCCCTCAGTTTGCCAATGGCAATGAATATTTTGTCAGTGTCAGTCAGACAGAAAGAAGTCGAGGAGAGTAGGGGTTGGTACCGTAGCATCACAAGCAAACTGTCAGGCACTTATCTGAATCCTGCAACACAAGTGTTAGTATCGTGTTTATGTGGTGATGTTCCAGCTCAGTGTATGGGGGCTTTAATTGTGGTAACGAACATCAGAGTGCCCTGCCCGTCATGTCTGACTTGAGATGATTCAGGCTTCGGTCTGCAACTTTATTTGTTTTAATCCGTGTATATTTGGCGATACAGTTACTGAAAAACGTACCTAATCACTTGCTCTGTAGTTTAGTG
The DNA here is from genome assembly GCA_020745685.1 of Tautogolabrus adspersus. NCBI lineage: Eukaryota > Metazoa > Chordata > Actinopteri > Labriformes > Labridae > Tautogolabrus > Tautogolabrus adspersus. The sequence goes on from CM036543.1 coordinate 30,611,744, forward strand.
ACTGAGACCAAAAACTCGTAAGGAAAATGTATACTGAGGGAATAAAAAAGTGAGAAGTTAGAAACTTAGATTCTCAGACTTCTACACAATCATGCTTCTTTTTGGAACCACTGGGAACGCCACCTGCTGGCCATTAGAAAGAATGCAGGTTTGCACATTTGCACAACTTCATATCAGCCAACACACATCTGGTTGGTCCCTCTGATTGTCTGACTTTGGTGTTTGCCCTTGAAGCTGTCAGTGGCCAATTGAAATGTGTCAGAGTACACCCCCCTACCAACCCCCACCACTCATCTTTAATCTTTCAAGGCCAGAGATGGGACAAAGAGATTGCTTTTGAAGACTTGGTGTGTTTGAACAATCAGTCACTGGATGATCTTATTTGCTTGGAGCTCCATGCCTGCTGCTCTCTCCGGTTCGTTCGGCCCGGTGCTGGAGGAGGTCCCAAGGGGAGAGTCTATGCCTCCCATTATGTAAAACCGTGGAGCCGACTACATCTATATTCACATTAACATTTTACGCTCTTAGCTCCAGAGTGAATGATAATGAGTCCAACTTCTGATCCTTCACCCCCTTGTATCACCACCACTGAAAGCAGAATGTGGAAGTTGAGTTTTCTGAGTTTAAGTTGAGAGAGCAGAAAGTTTAGAAGCACCAGAGTCCTTGTTGGCAAACGAGAACGTTTAAAACACGTATATTACAAGTGCAGGATTTGTCCACTGGCATGCTCACCCTAAGTTACAGAAAGATAACAAACTTTAAAGGTGGAGTCAGCAGGATTTTTCTTTGCAGCTTGTAAACACAACATCCTTATTTGGCCCCTCCTCCTGGGCTCATCTCCCCCTGAAGCTCTCCCTCACTGCAGGACGTAGTGTGTACATTTACTGCTTGCACCTACACTGCAAGCTAACGCACGCTAGCACAAGCTAACCACCGGTGTTCGTCACCTGCCTGTCCAACAGGAAGCAGACCAACTCCACGTCCACGGGTAAAAGCCAACACAAGGTTCACCCTCGTTTTAGAACGAGCTTTATCCGCTTGGTGTTTCTCCTCACTGTGATTATATTTTCTCTTCTTTGCTGCTATGTCCACGTCCGTCATATTCGCCTGTTGAATCACGTCCAATGCGCTGTCATTGGCTGGAGGAAACACACCAGCTCCGCCCAGAAACGTCCCGAGTCAATCAAAACAAACCAGAACAGTAAAATCTAGTCAGAGGACAGGGTCTCTGCAGACACAGTCACCAGCACACATGTACGGAGGCCCAGAAGGGACGATGGAGCAGCTTTACTTTAGGAGAAGTCTGTATTTTATTTTGAAGGACAAAGCTGCTGACTCTGACTTTTAAAGGATGGATCTGAACAGCAATAGAGCTTTTTGTTACAGAGGAAGATGCTTTTTTGAATTCACAAACGGACGTTTCATAACTCTCTTCAAATCTGCAGTTCCATCAACAAAAAGTGTAACTTTCATGGCAGAACACAGGAGCTGTTTTTTAAATTGTGGGGCTTTTGTCTTGTAAAATTAAAACCCCTCTTTCATAAAAAGTCGGGACGTTGTAGAAAATGTGTACATTTTTCAAAACATTGAAACGCCATGTTTGATTGGAAATAGCCGAAAGACAACGTATCAAATGTTCAAACTGTGACGTTTCATTGTTTTTGGGAAAAGTCTACGCCAAATTAGGTTTTGATTTTGACAGATGTTTCAGGTGGTTGGGAAAGTCTGGAAAAAGTTGTGCAACGCTAAAAGAAAACACCTTATGGAACATCTCAAAGTAATTGAGGTTAATCGTCAACAGATTAGTCACATGATTGTTGTCAGACACTTAGAAACACAATCTGATCCTGTCAGGGACTAAAACAACAAGTTTTAATGGACCACTTTGATTGGGCACATTTGCCCCCGAGGAGTATGAAGCAGCTCATTTTGCAGATTTTGCATGACTCAGTCAACTGGAGCATTTCCCAAAATGTTCCCAAATATAGACCGCAAAATGTGTACAGATAGGGCCCAGCTTTTTAAAATGCTAGCAATATCCTTTGTGAGGTAACGTACATTGGCATTACACTGAGAGTCACTTTGCAGAGGACCTATTGGGACTCCACAAAAACCCTCTGGGAGTTCCTTTTCCCCTGTTTGAAAACCACTGAGCTCGACGGCTTCAATACTGACTGTGAGCTTTAATATACTCCCCAGGCTGAGCCGAGGCCATGAACAGACCCCCACCTCAGCTCTTTGTCAGCAGCAGCAGCAGACTCCTGCCCCACATTCAATGAGAGTGAAATGTATTCCCAGCATGGATGGTTTCCTTTGTGTGGAGAAGTGTCATGGCTGTGACATATGAAAACTGAGCGAGGGTTCCTCCGCCGGCCTTTTGTTCAGTCACCAGGCTTCTGATTTTTGTTATTCAATGTCAGGACCAACATGACTATAAAAGGGAGCGCACACTTGTTCAAAAGAGGACATCATTTGGTGACTGAATTGTTTGTCTTCAAGGGGAGTCTAAGGATTTAAAGTTGTTTCCGCTGGTTTGAAAAATAGAACCAAACCCTGACTGCTTTAAAAAGGAAGATTTCTTTCTTTGCAGATAATGTGTTAAAGAACAATTTCAGAAACTGAACATGAATAAAATCCATCAGCAGACTGTGAACAGTTCAGGCTTATAATAAGCACCCTGTATAGGCCATATATATATGCAAATCAATGGCAACCATGGTAACAAGTATGTGCGTCACCACATTAATTCACCTGATCTGAACTGTGAGTGTTGGAACGGGTGCTGGTATCCTGATCTGAACTTTGGCGGTTCATCAGGTCCATTAGAAAGTGTTAAACTGTACACAATGTTCAATCTGTCTGCACCTGTTTGTCATTATCTGTAACATTCAGTCCATCTGCTCTCTTACGATTCAAATAATGCTCCTTAAGTCACGTCAGAGAAAGCTTTAAAGTCAGTGGTAATTGAATACCAATGAACACAGTCCGGATGAGTCACCAAACCACTAGATCATGAATTTGGTGGTAGATTTTTTGCTGCTCCAAATGAAGAGTGTTGTGTATAAAGAGCTATTTAAAGATCCCATATTGTCCTCATGTTCACCTTTCATGTTGACAGTCTGTTAAAACCTATAAAGTAGCTTTGTAGGATTTGCAGCTCAAAAACCTCCTTATTCATCCTAAACTGGCGTCACAGGCAGCTGCTGTCCCTTTAAGGCCCCCCTCCCCACGTGGCCACTTTCTTCTGATTGGCCAGTTCTCTGGAAGGTTTCCAGGAAGGGCAGAAGCTGCAGGGCTGCCAGGGGAGGGCTCCTCTCCAGTGTTTGGAGAAGAGAGTCTATGTAAGAGGTTTCAGCAGCTAACGGAGAGGCTTGAAGCCGTCAGGTGAAGTTCTTAGTTTCATATCGGGGAACTATCTAGTTATATGCAGAACAAGCCGCTTAGCGCCGTCTGCAGACTTATCCTGGGATTACACCAACATACGTTTACCTCATGAGCTGAATCTTTGCCCACGTTTAGTTTAGGCGTCCAACTTTGTAACACTTTATGAGAGTTTTAAAATATGAATCAGCAGAAAAGATCAACTTTTAAGGTATGATATGTGACTTTCAGAGAAGATAAAAACTGGAGCACATAGCACTATTCAAAAACAAGTTACAAAGTGCTTACAAAGATGTCCAGTAGATGTTGCACAGAAGCTGTCCCTTCAGCGCACCCCCTACCCCCTAAATGTTCAAACTGAGTACAGCAGTTTCTAAGACTGATCTTCATTCAGATATGCAGCCCTCAGGTGGTTCTGTTCTTATGTCTTAGAAGTATTTTACCAAAAAAGTATTGTCTTTGGTTTTGAAAGTCTGCTGTGTCCTTGAATTGTACTCCTGGGACTAAACTTCGCCATTGTGCCTCCACGGACAGCGTCCCTTCGTTGGCTGGGCCGCCAGAGTGAAACATAAACAAGCTGAAAGAAGCACCATGCTGTCGGTGTGAACACTAGTGTTGTAGTACTCGCAATTGTTCTTGGTCTCAAGACCGGTGTTGAGACCACCTTTTGAAGGTCTCCGTCTCGTCTCGTAATCGAAAGCATTTTTACTCGGCCTTGTCTCTGTCTCGCCCTTCCTTGGTCTTTGTCTTGTCCGGGGCTCGGAGCACTCTGGTCTTGGGTATGTCTTGGTTAGTGTGGTCTTGACTACAACACTAGTGAACACAGAGTTAAGAACAACAAACACAGAAGGAGTTTGATATCTGTGTGTTGTATATTTTACCTTTAATGCAGCTCAACACAGCTGTCTTTGACTGTGACACCTTAATAAATAAAAAAGCTTTTCAGAAGTCGGCCTTAAATTAACCAACCCAGAACCTAATAGTCAACTTCACAGTTGTTATTTCATGGTGTGGACTGAGTGAACAGACCCACAGCTTGTTAGAGTATTTTCAGTATTGGCCGAGGCAGGTTCAGCCTTTTAACAATTTGCCTAACCAGCATGTGCAGACGTGCCTGCAGCAGCCCTGCAGCACAACATCTGAGAGCACAGGATAAAATGCCCGAGCTGCTTGAAAGACCCCATTCTGAGCAATAACGGCTATCCGTTTTATTTCTTTAGCACTCAGACGTCAATTTCAGTATAGGTTATTTGAGGTGTGTGCATCATCAGGTATGTATTCTCATCTCTTCCTGGTGAATAACATTGATTACAGCCATAAGCAAAGGGCATTAATCATACTAACTGCAAATTGAAAAAACTGTGCGTTCTTCAGAAGGTGAAGTAGCCTCGGTTCGAAACTTCTTCTGGGCTGATTTTCATAAATACTCAGGGACATTCATTGTGTCTCTCCTTGAAAAATCCGATCATCTCCTTTTGCTTTATTCTCCTGATTGATAATGACACTGTGTCTGAATGAGGCTTTGTCATCTGAGGCTTTATAGAGATTCTCTCGGTCAGCAGGTGATTTGAATGCCTTGTGTGTCTGGCGGGCTTCGCCACTAACAATACAAACTGATGTATAGAGAGGTACTTGTTGGTTAAAAATGCTAAAAGAGGCTCCATGAAAAAGTTCAGCTCTGCACTAAACACAGCCAAGTGATGTTGGTTATACTCACCTATCTCTCAGCAGTTGATTTCAGTAAAGGCGGGGTCAATACCACAAGATATTCAGGCCAGATTAGCCCGACTCTCCCCTCCGATAACAGTACGCAATATCTGGATCTTTTGATGTTTCTAAAGATTTTCCTCTTAGAGGCGTCAGGCGGTGGTTGAGGGACGACACAGTCCGATGGTGGTGGCTGGGCGTCAGGCGGTGGTTGTGGGACGACACTGTCCGATGGTAGTGGCTGGGCGTCAGGCGGTGGTTGAGGGACGACACAGTCCGATGGTGGAGGCTGGGCGTCAGGCGGTGGTTGTGGGACGACACAGTCCGATGGTGGTGGCTGGGCGTCAGGCGGTGGTTGTGGGACGACACAGTCCGATGGTGGAGGCTGGGCGTCAGGCGGTGGTTGTGGGACGACACAGTCCGATGGTGGTGGCTGGGCGTCAGGCGGTGGTTGAGGGACGACACAGTCCGATGGTGGTGGTTGGGCGTCAGGCGGTGGTTGTGGGACGACACAGTCCGATGGTGGTGGCTGGGCGTCAGGCGGTGGTTGTGGGACGACACAGTCCGATGGTGGTGGCTGGGCGTCAGGCGGTGGTTGTGGGACGACACAGTCCGATGGTGGAGGCTGGGCGTCAGGCGGTGGTTGTGGGACGACACAGTCCGATGGTGGTGGCTGGGCGTCAGGCGGTGGTTGAGGGACGACACAGTCCGATGGTGGTGGTTGGGCGTCAGGCGGTGGTTGTGGGACGACACAGTCCGATGGTGGTGGCTGGGCGTCAGGCGGTGGTTGTGGGACGACACAGTCCGATGGTGGTGGCTGGGCGTCAGGCGGTGGTTGTGGGACGACACAGTCCGATGGTGGTGGCTGGGCGTCAGGCGGTGGTTGTGGGGACGACACAGTCCGATGGTGGTGGCTTGGCGTCAGGCGGTGGTTGTGGGACGACACAGTCCGATGGTGGTGGCTGGGCGTCAGGCGGTGGTTGTGGGGACGACACAGTCCGATGGTGGTGGCTGGGCGTCAGGCGGTGGTTGAGGGACGACACAGTCCGATGGTGGTGGCTGGGCGTCAGGCGGTGGTTGAGGGACGACACAGTCCGATGGTGGTGGCTGGGCGTCAGGCGGTGGTTGTGGGGACGACACAGTCCGATGGTGGTGGCTGGGCGTCAGGCGGTGGTTGTGGGACGACACAGTCCGATGGTGGTGGCTGGGCGTCAGGCGGTGGTTGTGGGGACGACACAGTCCGATGGTGGTGGCTGGGCGTCAGGCGGTGGTTGAGGGACGACACAGTCCGATGGTGGTGGCTGGGCGTCAGGCGGTGGTTGAGGGACGACACAGTCCGATGGTGGTGGCTGGGCGTCAGGCGGTGGTTGAGGGACGACACAGTCCGATGGTGGTGGCTTGGCGTCAGGTGGTGGTTGTGGGACGACACAGTCCGATGGTGGTGGCTGGGCGTCAGGCGGTGGTTGTGGGGGACGACACAGTCCGATGGTGGTGGCTGGGCGTCAGGCGGTGGTTGTGGGACGACACAGTCCGATGGTGGTGGCTGGGCGTCAGGCGGTGGTTGTGGGACGACACAGTCCGATGGTGGTGGCTGGGCGTCAGGCGGTGGTTGAGGGACGACACAGTCCGATGATGGTGGCTGGGCGTCAGGCGGTGGTTGTGGGACGACACTGTCCGATGGTGGTGGCTGGGCGTCAGGGACGTCAGGGGGTAGTTTTGCCCAAAACCTTTTGTCTAAATCTATTTTAGGAACGCACGGTTTCTGCTTTTCTAACGATGTCTTAATTTGGGTTCTTCTGCAGTTCAAGTTCATTTTGTTCCAACCTTAATCATCCTTTGAACCATGAACCCCGTATTGTGTATTGTTCTGAACCATAAGCTTTTATATGGCTACCATAAAACTCCTGAGTAGTAGTTATATTATTATTACTGTAATATTCATCAGCACACCACCTGCCTCGGACCCCCTCTCCCCTCCTCCAGCTGGTGGTTAAGAGAGCAGATCGCTTCCATCTGTGCAGGACTCTGAGCTGACTCAGGCCTTCACGTCCCAGAGGTTGGAGGACGGGCGATGATGGTTGAAGGGCTTTGTGTCATGTTCACACATCATCACACCTCTCTCGTGTTATCATTCTCATCATAGTGGGGGAGACCTCTCCGGGCCCCTCAGAGTGTTTGCCTGCAAACACATTCAGGACATCGGGATAACAAGGAAGGGAGCTAGGAGGAGGTTTTCACGCGTTTGCAATGTATGTTACACATTATAATGGTTGTTAAAGAGCATAGCCGATAGCTTTATTTTGCATTGGGTGTAGTTTGTCTTTGGCTGCAAAGTCCAAAATGATTTCCATTTGGAGAAAGAGACCACAATTTAAAAACACATGTAAATGCAACAGCAGAAATGCCCTGAAAACACATAAACTAGGCACATTCTAATACATGCAAACCCAGAAAACACCTGCAAATGCCTCAGGTGCACTTTCTGTGAGCCTTACATTCCTGCATTTTGAGACCGACATGGCCTTAGGCGCTAGCATGGGCACACGTTCATTTTGCTCTTTGTGTATGAATATGAACACTGTGTAAGGTGGCTAGGAGGAACAGAGGCTTTTAAAGAGTATTCAATGTAATTAACAAACTGCACTCTTTGTAAAAACAAACATTGTCAATAGCTATATCTTATAATGTTGTGTAGTTTCTTTTTGTTCTGTTGCAAATGTGCTACAACATCTCAAATGATTTCCACTCGGGGTAAAAGGCTGCAAATTCAGAAACGATGCAAACAAGTGCAAATGCACAAAAGTATCCCCAAAGGCTGAACAAGGATTAAAAACAAACCACTGCAAATTCATAGACTATAAAAAGTCAAACACACACAAACACAGGAAACACCTGCAAGTATAAAGCTGCAGGTGCACTACTATCACAGCAGTTACATTCTTGCTAAATACAAGAAGTCCTTCAAGAACGGCGGTGTTGTGGCATGCCTATGCATTTCAACACTGGAACACTGACCCCGACTCCCCTGTCACAGGTACTTTCTATAAACATGAGGGGGTTTGTGTGCATTATTTGAAAGAGAGGTTGTGGAGGTGTTACAGTCATGAGTGTACTGTCAGCAGCCGGATTCTGAGGCCGCTCTTCCTGTCTGACATGCACCCTCAGAGAGGCTGCAGCCGGGTGCCTCTGTCCTTGGAGCAGCGCAGCATACAGATAAGCTGTGCCATCTGGGCGCTGAGATGTTCTGTCAGAGGGCGTGACAGTCAGCGACACACAGCAAACATCCTCAGCCCCTCAGGACAGAGCCAACACAAAACCCAGCAATAACACTAAACCAGTGGGCAGTGGAAATGTCGATCTGATGCCATTACTATGCACCCTCAGCTGTCACTGTCCCCGTGTCTGCTTTTTATGCAAACTGTGGGTGGTCAATGGCTCGCTGTCTTATCCTCACCCCACGTTTTTCAACTGATGTACTGCAGAGGACGGTACGTGTTTGGAGAGCGAGAAAAATACACAAGATCTCAGTTTGATCCTGTTCAACAAGAATCAAAAATGGATTATATACCTTAATAACCAGGAATAAAGTGCTAATCTAGAAGTGGCGTTGGCAATTATATTAATCATGTATTGCTGCAACTTCTTATTTAATTACGTATGATGTTCATGAATATCTTTGACTCATTTAACGTATGAAACAATTGATTATTCAAGAAATAAACATGATCATTTTTGCAGCTCCTGGCTGTATTTCTTTTGAGATCCCTGTTAGCAGACGTTGTGGTGGCTTTTCTAGTTCACCTTCTTTTGGCGTGAGAGCTCCTGAAACTCCCCCGTGTTATCGTCTCATTAGAACGAGCTGATGAGCCTCATATCTGTCCGGAGTCCAGTCTGAGTTCTGGTAATGATGTAAAGTTTGTTTTTGGGATTTCTAATCTGGTTTTTGGGTGAGTTTACAGAACATGCAGAGTTTAGCGGTGGCAGCAGAGCCAGAGGAAATGAACATCACAGCTGATGCTTGTCAAAGATGGTGCCAGTTCAATTTGCACCCTCTGACTTTGAGACCTTCAGTCAATGCTCAGGGAATATTTTTCTGGAGTACATCACCTTTCATGTCTGAGTATTAGGAGCCGAGCCTCCCCCCCCCTCTGACTTTCAAATACTTGTAAATTTTTCTGAGCTTGATGCTTGATAGGTTCTCTACCTCCAAAGAGATGAATTCATTCTCAGAAATAGTAAGTGTAATGGAGCTGCTCTGTCCGTGTGAGTGGTGGTGACATTTGGAAGAAGAAGTCCTCAGGAGGTGTGAGACGAGCCGGCGTGCAGATAGATGACATTATCAAGAAGTTGAATTCATGTGCCTTAAAGCTACACTGTCCTGGTTCTCACATGTGTAGCCACAGAAGCAGAAAGTTGAAGTCGTCGTTTTCAGGACATGGAGTGATGTAAAATGGAGAGAAATCAAAATCCTCCAGTCACTGTAATCTGACCCTTTGTGAATCTGCTTTTTAAGTGCTGAGGGATATATGCTGTGTTGGATTGCTCCATTGAGTATCAGGTTTTCCACAGAAATGTCGGGTCTTGCAGTTTGTTTTGCAGAGGCATGCTGAGGTTTAGGGCTTTTTAAGGTGACAGTGCAGAGAGAAGTTGGAACGTGTGAAATTTTCCCACCTGGGGGAGATGTTGCAGGTAGAGCTTAAAGTATCCCGGCACCGTGCCAGATCTCCAGCATGAGGCTGCGTGGGGAAAATTAAAAGAATACAAAATAAATACACGTGAGAATTTGTTCTGGATGTGGTTCATCATGTTCGAGTCAGTGGAATTCAACTACCAATGGTATGTGAGTAATGCAGCTCTCACTCTCACTCATACCAACTTTAGAAGCCAATCAGAAGCGGAGCAAGGCGGGTTTTGGCAACTCTGGAATTGTGGGATGTATCGATGTCGTCTTAGCATGTTATGCTCGGCTCAGAATGGGAAACAGATTCATGAAACCTGGTGGAGATGTCAAAGGACGTAAACAAATGGCGCTGGGCGTAGATAGAAGAAACTTGTTGAGACTTGTTGAGCTAGGCGCTTTTTTTCTGGAGGGTGACTTTAAGGAAGATACTTTATGCCACCAGTGGTAAAAAAAAGTGCTCTCTCGTCATGTATTTGACCCCGTCTATAAAGCTAATGTCTGCGCGCTAACATACCATGACAGTTACAGCTACCACTGCGTCATCAATGCACTTCTTAGACAAAAAGTTCTGGTTAAAGCTGTTGCACTGTTACAGTTTACATAAGGTTCTTTGAAATAGATGGCGCAAAGAACATGATGTTATAGAGAAGTCAATCTGTGCGGTCCTCAAACACTCCCTCCCTCCCGCCAACAACTACCCAGGACTTTTTCTTACTCTAACTCTTTTTACTTTAACTTAACTTGACATACTTTTTTAACATTTTTATTCTTACTCTTATCTTAGGCCCCGTGTCCACCTAGCGTTTTTTTCCGGGCAGAAAAGTGGTGGCTGTGCGCTCGGGAGCGTATGCATGAAGTGTTGTGCGCTGAGAAGAAAAGTGCTGCACGTCCGTCCTGTCTCTATGACAACAGTGTGTTGACACCGCCCGCTGTATGACCGACACTGCTCCGTTACTTTTTACTGCATGTTTTATATTTGAGATCGTTTATTTCCTGATAAACAACGACTACACCTCGCGTTTTGAAAAGTTCCAGTCGATATTCCGTTATTTATTGGAGTCCAGCGCAGAATCAGCAGCAAGCAGGTGTACATGAACATTTTTAAAATGAGCCATGAGAAGCTTCAGTTCTGCACGGAGCCGTGAAGAGAGAAAGACAGAGAGAGTGAGCTGGGGAGAGAGAGAGCGCCAGAGAGTGCAGGCGTGCACGCTTTCTCTCTCTCGCTCCTTCTCGCTCTCTCGCGCATGCAGCAATTTTATGACTAAATGAAAAAATAAATAAAAACAGGTGGGATATATACTTCGGCGGCCCGCTGTGTGGGAAACACTGCTATACCAGCTGCTGTGCTTGTAATCTGTACATTTTTCGCCTTTTGTCACAGGCCCATTAAAACCAGCACAGCAGTCAGACTTTGCAAATGAAAATATTACAGAAAATGCACACTCTCTAATATTCAACCTCTGAATGAGACCTGAACATTTTCTCTCAACATTTTTGCTTCACGATGAATTCTATGTGATTTGATTTCTCAGGTGTTTTAGTTTCTAGAGAAGCCAAAGTAGTGCTGCTGCTAAATGGCTCACAACACTGGTGGCGTTGATCTTCGTGGCCTGGCACTGGTTTGGTCGCAGGGATTATTGTGGAGTTCCAAGTCTCACTCAAGGACACGTTGACACCTGGAGAGGTGCAGCGGGGGGTCGACCACCGACCCTGATATTAGAGGACATTCACCCGTCTTCCTGCTGAGCCACAGCAGGAGGAGCCATCGTCCATCTGTCCCCTTTCTGAGAAAAGTCAAGGTGGAATAAACACATCATTATATTAGACTACCCTACAACAGTCACAACCCGGTCAGATGGAATCCATCTGCTGATGTAGTGTAGTGTACATGACCATCTCTCCATCTCATGTAAATTAAAACCTGCTTCACTACTGACTTCTAAAACTTTCCATGGCTTTAACCTTTTGTGGAGACACAGTACTCAGTGTTGGCGAGGAGCATAGTCCGTGCAAAATAAGAACAAACTGGACGAGGTTGTTAAACTACGCAGCAAGATGACTGGGAAGCAAATGTGCAGCATTTCTTACCTGACAGACCGGTACACCCTGAATTCAGCCAAAGAGCTTACAGCTAACCCTCTGCACCCCCTTTGGTCTGAGTATGAACTCTTGACTTCAGGGCGCAGGTGCAGGATGCCCAGGATGAGGCGTCACATCTTTTGTACCACGCAGTATTCAGCTGCACTCGACACTCTGCACTTTATTCAACATGCTACTGAAATGTCTCATGTAATCACATGATGCTTTTGTTTTCCTTTATGGGCTTCACTGTGTATGTTTGTTTGTTTTGCGTTTTTATGCTCTCAAGACAAATTCCCCTCGGGGGCCATAAAGGTTTCATTCATTCATCATGTATGAAATAACAGGAACTCGCTCTGTCTTTGGTAAAACTGCTTCTAAGTTTTTTGCTCCATCATCTTGGCCTGATCTTCAGAGGCTGCCAAAGTGACATAGTGCTGAAATCAGGCGACCGGGGTGCTCTGTGGACATGAGAGAGAGACGCCTGTTGAAAGTTATTGTGCCATTAGAACGACTTTAAAACGACTTTTAGCCATTTTTGTCTTTATTAGATAGGACAGCTGAAGAGAGACAGGAAATGTGGGGAGGAGAGAGTAGAGGATGACACAGCAAAGGGGCCAACGTCGGACTCGGACCCACGGCCGTTGCCACGAGGTCCTCCACACATGGGACGCGCAACACATCCATCAGGCCACCGGCGCCACAAAACGACAATTTTAAAGCGGACAAGTTAAATATTGTTGCTTTAACACATCGGTCTTCTTCATGGATACATCAAGCTCATTTGGATGAGTTTTCTAAAATCAGAGAGCTTCAGTTTGACTTTCACGAGTAAATGAATCTACTGGCATTAAAGGTGCTGATTTTCCAGCAGTCACCTGAATGCAGCAATAACTGTGTCTGTTTGACAGGTGTAAATGTTTCCTGTGGAAGAGGTACAAAGAAATCAGACTGCACTGTAACATATGGTGTTTGTATGAAAGTATCCAGAGTAACGTGAAAAACAAATCGGACTAAACCTGTCCTTTTTCCTGCCAACATGATTTGTTGGTGTGCGTTCAGTCCGTAAAGCAGTGTAATGTTCACACAGACTGTCCATGAGGATTACAAACAGCCCTCCCCTCAGCTCCAGTTCCTACAAAAAGCTTCGTCAGTGCCTCTCTGCTTCTTTTTATCCTTACTCACCAGCTCTGCACCCGTCCTCGGGGGAGACAGAAATCCAATAACACACCTTCACAGGGGAAAAAAAAACACTGTGATGACGACACTGCTTTAGAGATCTGTATGACGCTCAGGCAGGCAGCTGGGGAGGAGGCTTTATGCTGAATGCAGTCAGCAGTGAGTCGAGAGGGGGAGATATTTGGTGCAGATAGAGGAAGAGCAGAGTGAGGCACCCTTTGTGTGTCAACTATCAGTTCATCATCAGGGTGCTGATAGAGCTGTAGATGTCACACAAAGTGTGGGGTTTGATTTTCTTTTATACCAGCGCTGTAAAAAACAACTACTAGGTTCTTGATTCAATTTATTTTTATTTTGAAACCATTAAAAATGTAAATTTTTGCCTTGGTGCCTCCTTTAACTTTTTTTAACTGCTTATCGTGTCCACAAAATTAAACTAAATCAAGAACTGTTCTATCCAATAAGAAAACATTCTCACTTCGGTCTTTTTATTTCTACACAACGGGAGTCGAGACCACAGACTGATGACACTGTGATCAAAGTTAAACCCTGTAAGAGGCTGCACCTCACAATCTGACCTGTTGACGTTTCAGTCTGATCAAACTGAACTGAACACAAGCATGTACGGACGACTGGACAATGGCAGTCATTTCTAACAATGCAACTTGTTCAAAATGAAATTATGACGATACTATGCTGTATCGATTTCCCCCACCTCTAACATATAACCTAAGCTAGTAAATAAAAAAGCTAAATAACCAACAGGTATTCCAGGTATGTGAAACCTGTTAATCTCTGACCTCAGCTGTAGTTCTGATAGTTTCCACTGAAATCCTTTCACAGCATTTTACTACAGCTTCACTTGTTACGCAGACGACATCCATGTTTCTTTCTCAAACCAAACCCTCTACCTTCGGCAAGATGCACAAACATCACAAAACAGAAACACTGTCATCTATTCTCCAACAGCTGGCTTTGTGAAGTCTTATTTTTGTACTAGTGGTGTTTTTCATTGGATGTGGTTACTTCTGTTGGGTTACATGAAAGCTAGAGTGGTTGCAGATTGAGATGCTCGGACAGATTGTTGCCTCGCTCCGTATCTTTACCATCAACTCCAAGCGTAGGATTAATCTGTAGTATAAATCTGAGAGGTGTAAAATTAAAGAACAAAGGATCTTGTTGCTCGACTGGTTGGTGTTTTTCCCACATTCTGTGGTGATTGTCTTTTGTGTCTTTTTGTAACGAGGCTCTGCTGGTGTGTGTGCTGACGGTTGAGTTAATTAGCATTCATTGGCTCTCCTGTCGCCTGTTGTCTCCGTCTCTATCTGTCGTCTTCCTTCTCCCACAGCGCTCGTCTGTCTCAGCTCTTACTAAAATAATCCTCTGCTTTACCTCGTCGTTGGTAAAACGTGCATCCTGTGCATTGAGATGGATACAAAAAATGGAGGGACATAAGTTAGTGCATTGAATTAAAGTGCAGAAATGGTTTCCTGATGAGTACGACCGATTGTCACATTATGGTTAATTTCTGCAGACGAGACCTCAGGCAGTAAGAAAATATGATCCCTCTCACTTTGACTTTCTGTAAAGCACAGAAGCCTTGTTAAAAGTCTGATGTGCCCCACATAAACGCAAAGTAAAGCATTCTCAGGCGACTTGAATGATAGCTTACAGCACTTCACATTTATAGTCATAATGTCGTTGGCATTTGAGTTTGAGCTTCTGTCACACTGGCCTACAAATCTGCTCAGAGCTGACTTATATCATCCAGAACACTGTGGAGAAGAGACGTCCGCACACTGTGGTTTATCGGCTCGATGAATTATGCAAAGCAGCCAAACTTTGGCCGTCATCGCTGGAGAAATTAGTGAAATTAATTGGGCCAATATTTGGACCATCAGGCATCCTTTCCAAGTACATTTAAAGAGCAGGAGTTTGGCCCAGAACAAAATTAAATTTGGCAGAGTTTCCAAAACAACTAGAATCCAAACTCTGTGTGCATGGACAGAGGCTGTTTAACACTTTGTTGTTTATTCACAAAATCTGCTCATGGCTTCAACGTGCACTTCTTTAAAAGCACGTCATCGCAGCAGAGGACACTGAAAGTCAACAATGAGCTCCAGTGTTAGAAAACCAGGCTGTAGATTATTCTGTGCTTTTACCTGTAACGTGTTTTAGTGTTTGATCAACAACTTTAAAGATACAGTATGTCAGTTCTGCCACCAGGGGGCTCTCAATCAATACTACATCGAGGCTGGCAGGGAATCACGGGAGTTCTCTCTGCTGCATCATCCCATACCTGACGATACTCTCCAACACGGCATGAAAAAATAAAAACATGATCTCATGGTCAACACTAAACACCCTGGGTGTAAGAAATAAAGTCTTTGCTGTAAACAAGAACACAAGAACACAGCTTAAGATGACCAAGTGCATCTCCGCTCAACTGTCTGTGTGGGACATGAATGACGTCATCATCCTCAAGTGACACGAACGAATCGATTATCAAATTCGTTGCCAACTCTTTCATTCTCTTTCGATTCGTTGTTGCAGCCATACTTTCTGAAGTTCTCATAAACAGGCACAAATGCAGCCGCACCTCTCCTCTGAATGCTCTTAGCGGCCACTTGGCTCCCTGCCTGTCTGTGTCCGCACGTATACAACAACCTTTATCAGCAGAGCGTTTGATAAAGACGCCCAAACCACTAAACTCCCATTTTAAAAAGGTTATCTCACGAGTCTGTTATCATAAAAGGTGAGCCTCATGTGGAGTGGCTTCTTATTAAGGAGGGTGCAAAACAAAAGGCCTCATCCACAAAAAGATTATGCTACTGTTGTGCCCGCTAAACCTATGTGCACCTAAATGAGACAAAAAGATGGCGTGCAATCCACAAAGCATGTGCAAAGGTCGAAATGCCGCACACTGCAATGCCAGGCAGACGGCATTCTGGGTGCATCTTTTCTTTTCCGCATCTTTATAAATCAGTGAATATCAAAAACTTAATTCTTATATGGTTAGCCAAAATAACTTGGAGAGCTGTTGATATCTGTGGACAGTCTGCAAAGGTAACGTGTTCATGTCGGGAATCCCTGACCTTTTGTTAGGTGACCCGCTCTCTCTTGTGGCGAGCGCTGCTTTGTTCCGATTTGAGGGAAATGCAGAGAAAAGTTGATGGACAATTAGCCGATCATCAAAGCCGTCCTCTAGCCTCACAGCGCTCTGCTCTCATTAGACGTCCAACATGGAAGGAAAATGAGCCTGCTTGATCAAAGTTGCTTTTTTAAACTAAACCTGTGAGTCTGTGTCAAACTGTGACGCTCTGAGTCCTGCACAAACGCACAAACTCCCCACAGACATACAAAAGAGATTGTGTGAACATCATCTGCATTCATTTGCCTTCTGAATCTGTAACGTAGCGCTTCTAAAATCACATGTTGTGCGGGGCTACAGTTTTGTTGACTCCAGATTTCAGTAAAGATATTGATTTGTTTCTCAGATGAAGCGAGCAACTTTCACAGTCTTTGATCTCCCTCCTTTCTGGACCTCCATCCCTCAAATTTCACATCATTTCTTTATTTCTTTTAGCTTTTAAAGAAGAATCTTCTCTGTAGCTCCCTCCCAGGTAGCAACAGTGTTGTTCAGCGTTGACGACAACATCGCCTGTTCTTTGAATCCCAAAGAAAATCTTAAAGTGCAGGTTCACAGATCGATGTAACAAAGAGCAAACACAGCAGAAAAGAAACGATGAAAGCAGAAATACAAAAAGCCTTTTATGGACCAGTGATAACAGAAAACCTGAAATGTGTGGCTGCTGCTGACCCATGTTTCCACGTTCACAATCAGTAGGTGGCTTTCATTCCAACCTGTGTTGTGGGTGTTTCCAATTCGGTCTTAAAAGACGTACACGGAGCAGCGGTCACAAATTCACCTTAACAATCATAATGTGACCTGAAGAATGTATTTTATCTTTATGAAGTAATTTAGACCTTTCTATTAGAACTCCACCGATTAATGTGCCAGCTGATAAGATCGGCCAATATCACCATATCCAGTGACCATCGGTATCGGCTAGTTTTGTCTTCGATATGCGCCGATATCAGTCGAGTTATTCAACAGTCGAATAACATTTCTTTTGAGTTTCATTGTATTACACTAGCAGTTCTCTGTCACCAGCAGAGGGCGCTATCTGGATTACAACAAGCACCATCACTCTGCAGAGTGTCGAGCAGTGAAGCACGTACATGTTCAGTCTTCGTCATAAATCTTTCCCACAAGCGTTTGATATCTGAGGGATCAAAGTCATAAATGTGTATATCTATCTCTACAGATCAATCAGTATCGGCCCCAAAAATCCCATATCGGTCGTGTCCTAATACCTTTCTATCTCTAAAGATCAAAGATAGATATAAGACAGATATCGGCCAATATATCGGTAGATATCAGGGAGAGAGCCCAAAAATACCATACCGGTCGGGCTCTTCATTCCACCAATTATTCTTGGATGATTCACAAACAAATTTGCTAAAAATAAAGGGTGTGGGGCGTTAATACTGCACACCTCGCTATTGAGCCCCACCCTGAATCCTCTTCCCACTGTGACAGCCCTAATGTAAACCCAGCTTGGCTCTTTTAACCTGTGGTTTTTCATAATGGCGCCCGCCGAGCTGCTTATGTGATATCTGCATTCACATTAGGCCTTCACCATGTGAGAAAAACATGCGATGTGCGATCACGATTTGAAGGGCGATGAATCAACAAACATCTACACTACATGTCACATTGACCCTTTCATACCACATTCACATGTGCAGCTCGTCCAAGGCCACGTTGACATGTATACTGCATGAGCTGTGGATCATTTAACAAACCTGTGAAATGAAAGTAAAATGAGATTAATCACCAAGCTCTATATCATGCAAAAAAAATAGTCATACACCAACAACAGATACATTTAGACATGGTGGGAATGATTGGTTAGAGGACTTTGAGTTTTCATGTCAAAGGTGAATCTATTTTGTCAGCTTTCTGCTCCATCAAGTCTCTAAGTCAGTGAACGCTGCAAACATTGAGCTGTCAGATCAGAAGTGACCCATCACCTCCTCATCAGAGCATTTAACAAAAAAGAAAATAATCACACGACCCAGCGGACCTTTCCTGGGTGGCTGAGTCTTGAGATAAACCTCCAGAATACAATGAGATGCACTACTTCTTCCTGTGTTTGTGTCTGAGTGTGTGAAACAGACAAACCTGTGTTCCTCCACCTCCTCGAGGCAGTCAAGATGTCAAGATATGAGCCAAGAGAACGCCGACTTAGATGAGATTGGATCGATTTTCTGTCGGTTGAATCAGTGGATTGTCAGAACGCCTTGAAAGAGACGGTCAGGGGAAAAAATAAAAGCCTGCAAGAGGACGTTTCTACAAGACAGAGGCAAGAAAAAATCAATTCCAGGGAGTAGTTGTCGGCTCTGGGCTGATGGGCAGGAAGGGCGGGGTGTGTGTGGTCATGTTGACTGTGCTATCACGGTCTCCTCAGTGGAGGACGGCCAGGAAATACTCGTACCCTTCACTTCAAGAGGAGAGAATAAAAAGAGCTTCATACCACTTATGTGAGACATGCTTTACGAGGGAGAACAAAGGGATTTTCTTTTGTGCTAAACAAACTAGAACGCAGAAAGGTTTACAGACCGATGCAGAGCTGGATAAACACTGAAGCTTCAGTGTCCACCACATGGTGACCTGCGTGAACATCCACTCTAGAGAGGAGGGGGGGGAGACAGCTCTCTGTAATGTTTTGAATGTGGACTGCAGTACCCATTGTAAAAATACATTTTATTTTAAGGTTTATTGTTGGTCTTTTTATGCCTGTATTTTAGAGATAGTACAGTTGAAAGGGTCAGATATAGGGTAGAGAGAGAGAGAGTGGGGAATGACATGCAGGAAAGGATTTGAACCAGGCCACCCACTTGGAGGTTAAGCCTCCGTACATGAGGCGTGCAAACTAACCGCTGGGATACCGATGCCCCGGACATAAGTGCTGTTATGAGTGTAACGTCAACATACTTCTTTATCGTTCTGTATTCAGTGTCCTCTGACTCCATCTTATCTCCAATATTATCATCTTCCACTAGAGGTCTCCACATAACGATGAATACAGGTCGTTTCAGGTTGTTACACAGATGACCTATATAGTTGTTTAGTGGTGAAGACTGTTGCACTATATGGTGAATTATTTAAGACATTTACGTCTAAAAGATAGCTCATTAAATTATTGAAAAGTGCTGACCCTGGTTGTTAACATCATAGTATTGATGGAGTCAGTGTTATTAAAGATTGAAAAGGAGTGCTCATGCCCCACCTCTCGTCCAGGCAGCCTTGAAGATAAAAAAAAAACACAGCTTCTCATATCTGACATATATAAGAGTTTGCAGCTTTTCTTTTTTTTTTACGTCACAGTACATTTATAATCGTTGGCTGCAGACTGGTGGTTGGACAAATGAAATCATGGCGATGGAAAATTGTGACATTTTCTGCATTTAAAGGCAGGGTTGGTAATTTTCGAAAAACTAGCATGATTTTGAAAGTAGCATTCCCTCAGTGCTCCGTCTTTACCCACCCCCTCCGCTCTGTGCTCCCTCTAAAGCCACGCCCCTCACTTACATGCACGAGCGCCATTGCTCCAGAAGCGGACCTCAGCTCATCGCTTGCATTGTGTAGAAACTACGTCGTCTCATGTCTCATTCAGCGGTAAGTAAACTCACAGTATAAACTCCATCATTGGTGACGTGCTTTGAGTGTGGGCTAGAGCACGCAAGAGGTAGAGAACGAGCAAGGAGACAGGGAGGCTGTGATTGGTTCATCAGATTGGTACCTCGTGGCAGACATTGGTCGAAGTTTTTACAGGCTTACAACTGCTACAGATGACGGATTTTCTTTGTTCCTTTTTCAGAGCACATGAGTTATTAATTTCTGTCAGGACCTAAAGACAATTTCAACCAAATCTTAAAAAGTGGATTTGGAGGAAATTACCAACCCTGCCTTTAAATGAAGAAATGCTGAATCTCAGGATGTACAGATTAATTTGTAAATGAAAGTAAAGTGTCTCTAACCTCAGTTGAAAACACACCTCGTTAAACAAGTACGAGTCAAGGCCTTTTTTTGCCGCATATTCTCAGCCTTTCATTTCTGATGAGTGTGCGACAGACTGAGTTTTCTTTGCATCATTGCTTTGATACATTTTCACATCGATCCAGACTTTCTCAGACCTAAGGAAGCTGTCATATCAGGTCAGCCATCTGTGATGAACACCCACCACGTCTTATCGACGAGTGCAGCTGTCAGCCGCTCAAATCAGCCAGTTAGCAGTTCAGGCCTGAGCCTCGCTGTAGCTGAGACTGAAAGCTGTTCATCACTCGTAGAATATTCTTTTCATTTTTTACAGTGTGCAGTCAGCCATGTTTGTGTTTAATATAACTTCCCTAGTGGAGATGTTGTTTTCTTGTAATTCAGCCTGGATTTGTTCACTGAATTTCAATGCTGGAACTTGTTAAAAATGCTCCAAACTGTGTGTTGAATTAATGAGTTACAGCAAAAACCAAAGAAAGAAAGAAAGAAAGGACAAGTGAAAGAGTTTTCTTTGAGCATGCTTTGCTGTTAAGACACACTGATCTGAAATATAAACCCTTAAAGGGACAGCAATAATTACAAAACTTAAAGGACGAATGTTTCACATAAATAAATCAGAAATCCAGTCTCTCCTGTGTAAATGTGTCTCTGAGTCCTGACTGTCTACAATGAGTGAGAAGCTCGAGTCCCGCTGGCTGTGTTGTTGTCAGAGCCGTGTTTACATGGACGGGACGGCCGGCTCCTCCCCTTGTGTATAAAAGCTGTTTTAGTCAAAGACTAGAGAGAAGAAGAAGAACATACTCACTGATTATTTGGATGTCACGTAAGTGTTTTTAGATAACGTCAGAGCGCTAACATTAGCATGCTAACACAACAATGCAGACCACAGGTGATTGTAGCTCGAGTCGAGGATCATTTTGTCTGCCGCTTGTGTTTAATGATAATGCATTCTAATAGATAACTCCTTCCTGTTAATGCGAGTGAAGAGGGGTTGGAGGTGTGTCTCTGGAGGAGAGCTGAGGCTTTAGTATGGAGGAGGTGTGGCCAAACAGCAGTTTGTTTTGGTTTAATGCTGGTGCTCAAGGGCGACATCTACTGGATCAAAAAGTCACACATTCTTCCTTTAAAAACATCTTCTGGTTCTACGGATTTTTGGGATTGGAAGCAATAAAATGCACTCGAGGGAAATCAATCAAACAGAGGCAACCGCCATAACAGCACGAGAAGTCCTCTCCCACCACCTCATGTCAGACGGACACAAAGGCAACAGCCCTGGTACCTAAACCAAACGTAACTTCACTCCTTTGGGAATATTTCTGCTTTTAGACAAATAAAACAGGAGCACAAAGCACACTAGTTTATGAGGGGCTTTATTCATCTTTAAGCTAAGTCTTAGCAGATTGTATACACATGTACGTGTATCAGGGGAGGGGCCAATGGCAGATCCTCCTTCTTTAAGAGTTCTTAGGGGTTAACTTGCTCCATCACAGCAGAAATATAATTTCATTCTTTGAAACTTTGAATCACTGAGTCCCTGAGTTTGTCCTAAACTTTGAATCAGGACTGAAAAACAAGTTCTTGAACATCAAAGTGGACCCGTCAGCTCTTTGTGGTCTGGGTCGGAATAGACTGAGCTTCCATACATTTAAATGGAAACACAGTGTCGGCCAGCTGACACTGTTTCTGTGGAGAAGTGGGCTGAAGCTTCTCACTCACACTGTGGGCTTTCTCTTCCACTCTGGTCACAAATCAATCTCTACCCTTGATCAGTAAATTACTGCCCTTCACACTCCCCGCCGAGCACAGCTTCATTATGGACTCTCTGTCAGCTTCTCCCTCGCTCGCCCCACTCTCCCTGCCTCGCTCTCCATCTGCTCTTCCCCTCTTTTATCAACCTCTCTTGTTTCCTCCAGCCTCATTTTCAACCTTCTCTTTTACAATGTTGCTCCTTTTATTAACCTGGATGTTTTTTTCCTCTCTACAGCCGTTTCAATCCCCGTCCATGTGTCAGCCTCTTTCTTTCCCTTTCTCTTCAAGTCGCTATAAATAAGAAGACAAAGTTACACTTCCTGAACTCTGAAGTTACTCCAGCAGAATAACAAACAGCTGTAAATCGGTGAGGCAGAGAAGGTTGAAAACTAATTAGCGGCGTTTATCAGCTGTAAAAAGGTTCTGCTAATTAGCTCTTTAATATGTGAGGTCTTTTTTAAAGCAGCACAAAGCACAAGAGGTCAAATATCTGAACCCGAGTGTCACTCCCAAAAATAGAAACATTTTGGGTGTAACAGGTATCAGCTCGTGGACATCATGGAAATGTCTCTCCTCGTGTGTTGTGCACAGATGGAGAAAGATGATGTCTTCTATTTTTGTGAGCGATCAGCAGCATTTCAGTCCAAAGATGAGGACATTTGTGGATAGAGCTGATTCAGAAAAATCATTTCATCATTTGTTAGTCAGGTATGAACCTGCAAACTTTCAGTAGGTTAGTGTTTTAAAACCTCACCAGTCGCAGTTAGGGCTCAGGGATGAACGTTACCTTTTGTTGAAAGTGTTGTAACACAAGACAAAAACATTTAGCATGATGTATAAAAGGTCTCTCTCTGTGTCGGTCTCACTGCCTCTGATTGCATCGTTTCAATGTGGTAAAATAATTCGTAGCACAGACCAATTTTCTTGCTTGTCACACACTGTACAGCCCTGGGGGTGTAACGATAGCTGTATTCATCCTGTACCGTGACGTTCAGATATCACGGTTCGGTGCACGCAGTCATACGACGAAAAGTCCGAGTGGAGAAATAAGGCAATCACACGAGGCCGTACCCCCACCCCAATCCAGGTGGCGGTAATGCTCGTAACTGTCTCTCTCTGTGACCTCTCAAGTGCAGACCCACTGTCATCTTTGAATTCATGACTTTGAGATAATGAGGGAGAGAAGCTTTACAAAAAAAGAAGGGGTTTATGCTGCGAGTGCAGTTTTTACGAAAAGACATCTCAATTTGAGACAACAGGAGAGCCGCAGAGCTGCGAGGCGTCTTTGGGCGAAGTGGATTTGTCAGAAGTTCATATTCAGCTAGGATTTCAAAATCTAGGGAAACAAATAGTTATGCTGCTTTGTCTGACAGGATGATCAAACGTGATTTCTTTGATTGTGTTGTAGTACTTGAAATCGGTCTTGGTCTTGAGACCAGTTTCTGAAGGTCTTCTCTCGGAATGGAAAACATTGACACGCCCCCTGCACCTAAGATGATTATATTCAGTGATATTTATGTTCTTGACTCGGTCTCGATCCCTAAATGTCTTGGTCTTGACTCGGTCTCGGAGCACTCTGGTCTCGGTTAGTGTGGTCTTGACAACAACAGTATTTAAAACCTCCCAAACACCTCAATGTGCGCGCATCTATCGAAAACCTCAGAACGACTTTGAGTTTTAACACTCCGCATGAAGTATTATAAAAAAAGGTACAGACTGTTTTAGTGAACAGATACAAAAAGCCATCACACATACCGGTGTAGGCTGCTACATCCACACATCACGTGTTACGGGGTAAACTGTAGTTTAAATGTTCGTATAGCTGACGGCGTTAATTGTCCCTGACTGCGTTAGTGGGGTAAATCAGACTATGGCGGGCCGCCACAGTCCAAGTAATGAATGGTAAACACTGCAGTAATACATGACAGCAACATGACACGGCGGGGCTAAAGGACCCTCCTGCTTCTTTAATCAGCTGTGTGGACAAACTTCCACTACTCGGTTCGCAGGCCAGTTTTTTTAATTTGGTCATGAAGTATTTTTTGTTCAACCCTTCGTATCCATCGTCTAATCTCTTCTTTCTTGTATTTTCTTCCACTTGAGAAACTTTGTCTCCCACCTGTCTGTGTGACTCTGCCTCCGTCAGCTTCCTGTGACCGAGTCGGAGCTGTAACGAGCTTCAGGTCCAATCAAACGGGCGATTAAATCCCATTCAAAGAGCAGCTTTATAATCTCAGTGCGGCTGATGTTATCTGGGTCAGAGTGCTTCAGGCTCCCTCTGAATACAGATCCTGAGTTTTTTTTATACTTTACCTCAGCACAAGTCCTGATTGTCTTCAGGGACAGAGACCTGAAACACTTAAAAATCCCAGAGGTGATAGTTAACAGAGTTCATTCAAGCTGTGAACAGTCTCTGCTGAAACTTCTCTACATGGAGTCCAGAGCTATCTCTTGACTATTTATACGCTGTCACTATACTGATCATTTTTATTACTACCTTTAAAGCTCCCATGTTCACCTTTCATGTTGTCGGAGTGTGAAACCTTTAGAGTAACTTTGCATCTCAAAAACCTCCTTATTTATCTTAAACGTCTGCTGTTATGTTTAAAATGTGTTTAAAATGGGTACTGCAGTCCTAAACATCGCAGAGAGCTGTCTCCCCCCCCCCCTCCTCTCTAGAGTGGATGCTCACGCAGGTCACCATGTGGTGGACACTGAAGCTTCAGTGTTTATCCAGCTCTGCATCGGTCTGTAAACCTTTCTGCGTTCTAACCTCTCTCCATTTTTCAAAAGCATCTCCAATATTGATCCTAGTTTGAGCACGTTTCTGCTCGTGGAGCTTATTAGAAACATGCAGAGGCTTTTTAGGTCGGGTACAATCACTTCTATCTGAACCAGTTCTCTTGCCCGCTTCCATCGCTGCAACACCTGTTGGTTTGACCTGATAACTGCTCTCATATCTGGCAAACCGAGGGGCGTCCAAAACGGCCGTGTGGGGGGGCCTTAAAACCGCCTACCTTCTCTGGTCCAAACAAATCCAGACCATTCAGGACCAGAATCTAAAGTTAGAAGGAGGACATACTGGCTGCTGCATTGTTGTCAGAGAAGCCAGCACTTCAACATAGCATGTTTCATTAATGTCTGATCATAGAGTGAGCTCACTTTATCATTTCACTCACTACACATCTCACTGATACGTCCTTCAAAGTAACGATTTTATGAATGTAAAACACACATGGTATGGCACAGTATGGGACATTTTGACAATCTCAGTAAGGACTCACTTTTATTGCTACCATTAAAGGTTTCTGTTGGGATTTAAATTATACGATGCACATTAATAAGAAAAACTGAGACTGAAATCGAAGTAGATTCCTCAGAGCAGCAGCTGTGATCATGTTGCATCGTGCTACTGTACCACATGAATGTGTTCACTTCTGATGAACTCATTTTGGGGTAGCTAATTATCACCTTCTGAGGGCACAGTTGTAGGGCACGAGCCCCTGTGTAACAGGTGCAGCCTCCCGCAGGTTCTCCCAGACTCAACAGCATCCTGTTGCCAAGCTTCAAAGCCAGAACTCCTGAGCACGCTCAAAAATAAACCTTCCCTTCAGACTCGGCCTCACCTGATCCGTCACATCCAACCTTTAGCATCTCTTCTGTCACTGGGAGGAAGTGATGTTAGAGATGAAGTTGGTTTTGACTTTGTGGTTTTGGCCTGAAAGTGAAAGTCTGTCCTGTAGCTGGCACGGAGGGAGCGGGTAGTTTATCAGCATTATTAAAAGGCAGCAACAAACCTCGTCAGTGTCAGCCTTCAGCCTGCCGGATCCCCGAGGAGCGCTAACAAGCAGACAGACAGCTCCATCAGTCCGTCCTGCTGTGTCATCCTCTCATTTAGAAAAAGGACAGATGCAGATGGGCCAAACACAACCTCATCTAATGTCATTACCTCTGACAGTCTGTCCTTTTTCGCTGACTTCTGTTTGACTTCTTTAGTTTTTGTTGAGCTCTATTTCTCTTTTGCAACCACTACAAAATGATGAGACAATCTGTGCAGCAACTGAAGAAGTCCCCTTCACACGTGGATTCTGCTTATTGACACTGCAGACAATTCTTTATTGGAAATGATCCTCACAACAGTGAGGGTAGTTTCACACCTCTCGCTCGTCTGAATCATGGACCAGTTTGTTCCATTGCTGAATGATTACCTCAAGTTTGGTCTGTGCCAAAACGGGGACATTTACAAGCTGACCTTATTGTGTGATGCGGGAGGAAAACACTCTCTGATTGGTCAGATTTTCTTGCGGGAAAAATCCCCGAAGTTGCTGTAGTCGACTCCTGATTGGCTGTGGCTGCTCCAAAGATGCTTACGATTTCTAAATGGGCTGGCGAGTACGAGGATTGATGTCGGCCCTCTTCGGTTTTTATATTGTTGTCACTCCCATGATTCCCCGCCAGCTTCAATGTCATCTTTTGTTATGGTTTTGATTGACAGCTCCTTGGTGGCAGAATTTACACACATTGTGCGTTTAAGACAAAGCTCGCACATTGCTGATTTTCAATCAGAACAGAGATTCTGTCTTGTCTGTCTTCAGCATCAGGCTCTATGTTGAGTTGATTGACTTCATGTAGTGTTGCAAAGACTAGAAGATTCTGTGTCATGTCCTGGTTTTCATCTCCAGTGAGCATGTCAGTCTCCGCCCCCCTGTGGCTGACTAGTTTGTGTATTTCCTCCACAGACGCTCCATCACAGCTCCCACCAGGTTTTTGTTCCAGTTATTGATTTTTGCCCTCCATTGATCCCGCCTCATGGCTTCATAATTTCTTTGGGCTTGTGAGTGTTTGACAGGTTTGAGATTAAAGTAAGAATATCTCAGGCTCCTTCTTCCCAGCCTGACTGACATAAACCACCTCCACCTTCAGACTGCTGTTTTATGTGGTCGTCATGGGATACTGATGGTGATGGTTGTTTAGGAAGCTGAAGATCCACACAACTCGCACAGAAAAGTAAATAAAAGTCCCTCACAGTTGAGTTTGTGCAGATTTCTGTTTCATTGCACCAAAGACAGCTGTACAACTCCACATTTCTACACAATCCGTGAACTTGCTGTCCCGTGCACTACGCCACCGTTTGCTGCTTTTCTAGTCAATGATTCTGTTTCCACAGCGAGCACCGTGGTCCGTCTCCGGAGCGTGCAAGCAGCACCACTACGCTCTGCTCCGTTTCAAATACGCTGCAAGTCTCACGCTCCAGGAACAGACTCAGTGTGGCAAGGTGCACGGCGTCCTACGGAGCAAAGCCGTGGCGCTAATAGACCGTCTTTTAAGTTGGAGGTGTGGAAGCATTTTGGCTTCAAGGCAGAAAATGAAAGAGGTGAGAAGATAACAGACGAGACAAAAACTGTGTGACAATATTACAAGAAGACAGAGAACTACACAAATAGCACAACCAACATGATGCAGCATTTAATCAACACCATAATGAGAAGCTCCAATCACCTCCCCTTGTTGAGAGAATAAAACATTAAAAGGACAAACCACACTGACAAGCAGGTTAGCAGCTCCTAAAGGAATCTGTTTCACTCATCATTTGTCTACAGTCTCATTCTGTAAAATAAATCCTGAGAGAATCGTATCGTGAGTTTAGTGAATCGTTACGTCCCTAGTAACGCTTCCATGTCACGTTGACTTTCAGTCACTTTTTGGGGCAAACAAGGAAAAAAACTGCAAATTAATCAAACGCAAAGCCAGCAAATAGGATATGCATGGTTTAATTCACATCCTTAGAATAGTAAATCCTTCATCAAATAACAGTTAATTCCCACAGTTGCAGCTTCATTTCATTTCATGTTTTATTTTTTACCAGTTTGTGGGTTTTAAAAGCATCGTCCAACCACACACGGGGTTAAGGAATCATTCAAATGTGCTGAAGATGTCGAAACATCTCGAATGTGCGGATGGATGGAGCTCTGATAATTATCTTTTTAATGATGGTTTGCAGATTTACGTCACACTGCAGCAGCACAGCTTTCGGCTGTGTTAAAAGGCATTTTTTTAAAGTACATGGAGAGCCCAATTTTTGGTCAAAAAGCTCTGCTGGCTATCAGTTTATTAAATTCTATTCGTTATAAGCAACAGTTTAAAACATGCATTCTGCCTCTGTACTCAAAAGAACATAGATTCTGGTCCTGAATGGTCTGGATTTGTTTGGACCAGAGAAGGTAGGCGGTTTTAAGGCACCCCCACACGGCCGTTTTGGACGCCCCTCGGTTTGCCAGATTTGAGAGCAGTTATCAGGTCAAACCAACAGGTGTTGCAGCGATGGAAGCGGGCAAGAGAACTGGTTCAGATAGAAGTGATTGTACCCGACCTAAAAAGCCTCTGCATGTTTCTAATAAGCTCCACGAGCAGAAACGTGCTCAAACTAGGATCAATATTGGAGATGCTTTTGAAAAATGGAGAGAGGTTAGAACACAGAAAGGTTTACAGACCGATGCAGAGCTGGATAAACACTGAAGCTTCAGTGTCCACCACATGGTGACCTGCATCAAATACCAGCTGCACATCTGTATTCCAGTGTTTTGCACTTGTACATATGTCGCCCTGAGGCTCATTGTAGGTTATGTAGAGTCTAAACTTGTGGTGAAGCAGAGCGGGGTTTGTTAAAGAAATGAAAACTGGAGCTTTTCCACCATCTAAAGCTGTCAGCAGCCGTTGAGTTAACACTGGCTGACATTGTGTGCAAAGAGCCTGAGAAATGTGATCGATTACAGATTTAAGTCATTAATCATCATCGTATGCAGCAGAGTTCTGTCTTTAATAATCTCTGAGAGCGGCTGAAGAAACACTTTTCAACAGTTTAAATTGAAAAAGTGAATCGTGAGATATAAAGAAAATTGTCTGGAAGCTGTTAAGAACAAAGTGCCAAGTGACCCGCTACTGATGGGGTCTAAGTGGTGTGTGTTTGTGTGTGTGTGTTTGTAAGGGGTTAAGGGGTGTTGTTGTCACATACTGTCAGCTCTCTGAAAGCTAAAGCCTGGAGGAATACCTGACAGCCATCTGGCGCTTGTTTTTCCCCGCGACACATCTCAAACGCACACACACAAACTTTCACAAGCAGCGAATTGAGGCGCACACACATTTAGAGAGGCGCCTGGAAGGGATCCAGCAGCTTCTGTTTATTTGAATAATTAACATTCAGTGTTTTGTGTATTGGAAGCCTTGAACTCGACTTTGAGTGTGCTGTGAAAACAATAACACCGTGCACCTTCATACGTCAGTGTTGTCATCTTTTGTTAAATAGCTCCTGCAAGTATTTGCAGCGCATTACATCATCTATCAATCCATCATTATCCCTGAAGGATTACCTCACTGTTTGTGTGAGTAATAGTTCCCCGTATCCGCTGCTTCATAACCACTCCATCTCCCTTTTAAGGTCTTCTTTATTTTCAGCACGTTGGCTGCAGCGTTTCCCCGTAGAGATGTTATTTGTGCGGGTTGACCTCCAGCATGTCGTAGGAAGTTCTGACATATCCAACATGTGAGAACTCAGAGCTTCCGTGCAGAGGTTGCAGCTCAGAGTTGTAGCCAGAATGGAAGAGAGCCAAGATCCAGTTAGTCGACTCCAAAGATAAAGAGGAGGCTTTTAATGTTGCAGCACGGAGACCTTTGGGGTTTGATTAATCCATGAGGACTTTTGAATCAGCAGGTAGACCAGTCCAGGTTTTAAGTTAAAGTATTGTGAAAGAGAAGAAAGAAATCTGAAAAGGAGATCCTGAACTTCTTAAGGCCCTGTGTAGAGGTGGTTAAAAAAATTGATTCATGTAAAAATCGAGATTCTTTTCTTCTAAGATTTAAAATTGATTTGGGGGGGGGGCTAATCAGTCACTCCCTGCTCTTTAAATCAGTAGAATGCCAAATAGAGCAACAGTAAATTCAGCCAGTCTCAGATGACTCGAGTAGATCCTGAAGTATGTACTAATTCATAAATAGACTTTGAATCCATGGATCCATGAATCCAGAATCGTTTTGTATCGAAAATCGATTCTGATTCGAATCGTTACCCCAAGAATCAAAATCGAATCGTGAGACACCCAAAGATCCCCAGCCCTAGCCCTGTGGCCTGTGTCGACCAGCAAGCTCAAACAGTAACACATCTTCAGGAGCATGGCTTCAAAAAGACTTACAACAAACACTGTGTAAGTGTTCCGAGCACAATGGGCCTCATTCACATATCTATGCGTAGAAATGTTCTTCCTCTGCGTATTAAATAAGTGCATGTATACGCAAAATCAGCGTCGGATTCTTTACACGTGTGTACCAGCCAATTTCTTTCCTAACTCCTTGGGTATGTCAGTGAATCAGAATAGTTCTAAATTGTCAGGCGTGTCCCCGGAAACTACAATCAGCACAAATACCACGCCCCCATCTCTCAATATAAGGACATCTGATTGGTGTATCCGGACGAGAGCGGTGAGGTGGAGACAAGTAGAAGTTGCAAGAGATCGCCCCAAAAGGCAAAAGAGCGTTTTTCTTGTAGCCATCTAAATTCTTTATAAAACCAATGTTCAGGGCCCTTACCAAACCAAAGTCACAAGGTGCTTTACAGAAGCAATCAATAAAATCCTGAGTGCTAAAACGCCCTCAGTGTCGGCTGTGTTTTGTCTCTGCGCTAACAGCGCTCTCAACTTAAAGAGTTCCTTAATGTTGATGTGTTTCTTTTCAGGACCAGGAGAGCTTGGGGTTGGACAGGTTTCCAGTGAACCAGTACCAGAACTCGTGCTTCCTGTTCGGGGTCGTGGAGAAGCTCCTGCAGAGGTCAAAGGTACCGTGTCGGGTGGAGGTGGGGTCGGATCAGTCGGGCTTCCTGAGTCACTTGGAACAGCGCGTCTTTCTGCTGTCCAACGAGTTTCCTTTGTTTTGCATCTACATGTGGAGGATAGGAGGTCTGCTCACCTCCTCGGACAAATGAGATCCACGAAACAGGGACACTACTTTCAGATTTTTAATACTTACTCTGCAGGACGATCAAACAATAGATGAACACAGCTGGCAAGGATCTGAAACAGGCAACACAGTAGATAGAGGTGCTTGAAAGGAAAACAAAGAAGACATCCTATTGAAAATGAATCAAACTTGGGTTGTATTATATTTTATTTATTGACAATAAATCATTTAAAAAGACTCAAAACAACAATGATTCAATCTTTCTCACTACAACTATTTTTTTAAGTGAACAGAGCCTTCTTCAAACGCACATTCCTCCTCTAGGGGGCTCTCAATCCAAACAATAACAATAGATGATGTTGAGGCTGGCGGGAAATCACGGGAGTGATTCTCTCTGCTGATTTGGAAATGTGTTTCTCATGAGCAGATGCAGGACATCTTTTCTAACCGTGGTCGTATACCGTCAGACTGGAGTACAGTCTGAAGGAAGCATAGCAGGAAGCAGAGGAAGCCCTGGGTCCCCCAACTATGAATTCACTTTTCATAGTCGCTCTGTTTGTAACCTGCATCAGGTCAGCGCTGGTACGCTAATGCAGACTCGCACAAAACAGATTGTTTGATGAACTGGACTTGCTAAACAAAAAAGGCGTGACCGATCCGATGGTGGTCAGTGAGGGTCAATGAAAGTATCCAACCATCCATCCATTGTCTATACCATTGTTCCCGTTTGAGATCGCAGGGGGCTGGAGCTGATCCCAGCTGTCATTGGGCGAGAGGCGGGGTTACACCCTGGACTGTTCGCCAGTCAATCACAGGACTGACATATAGAGACAGACAACCAGCCACACTCACATTCACACCTACGGGCAATTTAGTTTCACCAGTTAACCTAACGAGCATGTCTTTGGACTGTGGGAGGAAGCCGGAGTACCCGGAGAGAACCCACGCATGCACGGGGACAACATGCAAACTCAACCTTCTTACTTGT
Organism: Tautogolabrus adspersus; assembly: GCA_020745685.1. Classification (NCBI taxonomy): domain Eukaryota; kingdom Metazoa; phylum Chordata; class Actinopteri; order Labriformes; family Labridae; genus Tautogolabrus; species Tautogolabrus adspersus. The sequence goes on from CM036543.1 coordinate 30,643,577, forward strand.
TCGCCTTTAATCAAAGTAGTGGAAACAATTATTGACGGTCACACACCAATCATTACAAAACCATGTGGTCATCAACCTACAGTATGTTTTTTACTGATCAGGGCCCCCGCCAATCATGCAAGACTCTTTTTTTACACGCCAAATATATTTATACCCACATTTTGGCGACTGCAGGTGCTGATTTTGGGCCTTGACTACTGTCAGCCAGCATACATAATACTTAGTATCAATGTATATTTCACTTTAAGCTTCAGGCCGCGAGAAAGTACCAAATACAAAAACTGAGAACCTGAAGATATTCTGTCTAAAGCTGAACCTTCAGACTTCTCTTCCTGTTACTGAAGTATATTACCCTCCTAACTGATGTGTCCGCATTGAGTCAGGGTGTAAATAACAGAGAACAAAGCGTACTTAATAAGAGGTTTAGTCTTTTCTACTGACAGGAAATGTTTGTACTTTAGGAGCATTTAGTTTTCATTTGTTCTTCCTGTAAAGTGCTATTAAACTGTGTAACTGCACAAGTGGAAACAATAACCCCAGAATCTAATAGCTGTGCAATCCGACATTAAACCGTGTTAATGCTCGCACTGATTCAAAAAACACGTTCGTTTCTCCCTTCAGTGTTGTGTTTTTTCATTGAATAATACGACTGAAGCCATCACTAAAAACTAAATTAGTCATGTGTCTCTTTAAGTACTCATAGTTTGGATTCCTCTCTGATTCTCTCTCTGTAATGGATCAATAAGGAGTACTTACAATATCACAATAACAATATCTGAGGCCATTCCTGTTATTTGTCTCCATGAATATCAGAGGCTCTGCTGTCTTTGAACGCAACAGAGGTGACTCACAAAAAGGATCTGCATCATTTCTAGGTTGTCTGAAAATGTGTTCAAACTCCATCAAACAGTGTTCATGTAGAGGTTTGTGTGTTTGTGCAACGACTTTTATTTTGAATGTGGTGCAGTTAAAGGCACGGGATGTTTATTCTGCCACCAGGGGGCTCTCAATCAAAACAATAACAAAAGATGACGTTGAGGCTGGAGGGGAATCATGGGAGTGATTCTCTCTGCTACTACTGTGTGCTCAAACAGGCCGTTTGGAGATTTCCCCTTCATGACATCACAAAGGGCAGTAACCCCTCCCCCAGGTGGGTGACACTCCCACAGCTAGGTGTTTGTTCTGCCCTCGGAGTCTGCCTTCTCACCGTAAACAATAGGACATGGAGCGAGAAAGCCCGAGTACACCCGAGCCCTTCCAGAGAGGGGCGTGGTCAGACACAGCTCATTTACATTTAAAGCTACAGACACAGAAACAGCCTGTTCTGAGCAGGGCTGAAATAGAGGGGTTTATAGGCATGATCAAATACAGGATCAGAGTGGATTTAGAACAAGACACTTCACACACATGTTTAGAGGAGCTCTGAGACTTATTTACACTGAAGACGAGGAGAATATGTGACCTCTAGACCATACTCGGATTCCTTCAGCATGAGCACAACACTTTGCAAATATCACATTAAAACATCGTAAGCTGACGATACAAACACTGATACCACGTAAAAATCCAGATAGAAGCAATATATGTGTTACACCAAGTCGTGCAGTACTTTGTCCCCAGTCCTCAGCCCTGTTGAACCAGTAGCATTCCTCCTTGGCTCAGACTATCTCCACACATCAGAACATAAAGAATTACTGACGTGACCCACTGTGCTCATGATTCTAATTACTGTACAATCAGGTTTGTAATTAAGGTTCAGTCAGATAAGATTATCAACATTTTTATCTTCTCTCTCTCTCTGGATTTTGTCGACTGGACTTTTAAAGGCGTGTTCAGATCCACCAAGCAGAAGGGACAAAAGAGGACAATGAACGGAGCTTTAAGGACATGTTCTCCTCTCTCCAGGGGAAACTACATCCTGCCTTGAACAAGCCTGAGATGTTGAAATGGAAAACTACATCAGCCTTTTACTTTCTGCGTCTGTTTCCTAATGCTCTGAGCTTGTTAGCCTTTCATCATCCCTCGCTCCGTTTCTCAGCCTCTCCTCCAGAAACCCAGTGAATCCATCTGCACTGATGTTCTCCTCCCTGCTGCTTATTTGCTGTCTGCAATAATGGCCCAGGCATGAGCGCCGCTAAATAAGTTTCCTGGTACGTCATGAATTACCAGCGGCTCACGGGCCCAGGCTGCGCTGATAGCCATCGCTCCTATTGTGTCTGCTCCGGGTCTCAGCCCGTCTCCGTCTGAGATCTCCTCATCTTTCATATCCTGTTGAGAGCCGAGCGGGGAGAGGCCGCGCGTTAAAAAAATAAAAATGGATCGCTCAGACGTGCACTGATGGTTAATGTGCCTCTGTGGAGGAGTGGATCTGTCTCATCGTGGGGAGTTCAGAGGAGCAGACATGGAGGGTTGCATCATCAGCAGAGAGACCCGGTGAGACTCTCAGCTTATGTATATAATCGGTTTCATCAGCAGAGGAGATTAACAAAGCCTGTAGCTTTATAAAGACCTGGTTCTACTTCTAAACGTGCCGTAACATTCATCGAATAAGACGCACTGTTAATACCTATTTGAGTGGGCTTTGTCTTATACACCAGTGCGACCAATATACCAGTATAAGATGCCAAAACATGAGCTGTCATGACGACCATCACACTCTGCAAACGACCCACTAGAGCTGCGTATTGTCCACAACCTCACAATTCGAGTCGATTTCGATTCTTTGGGTCATGATTCGATTTGATATCGATTTAATAATACACGCAGATGACAGAAATACCCAGATTACTCATCACAGGACCTTCTGATATTTGTTAAATAATTATGTTTGCATTGTTTGTATAGGTTGGGAACAAACTGACTCAAAAAATGATTTTATCGTTGCATTGTTCTTTAATAAACAAAGAATAAAACATTAAAGTACAGTATGATCTAAAGTGCACATTTACTCCTGAGCTGAAGCAAGATTGTAATAAACATAACAGTGCTGTTAAGGCATCGAAAAAAGGATGTCGTGCACAATTGTGCCTGACCTGAATTCACAGCACCCACAGTGCCCCCTATTGGAGAGGGGTGTCATTGCAACGAATAAAATTGATCTCAGGATTTCCCTGAATCAATATTGAATTGATGTGGACCCTGATAAACACTCCTCTCTACGCCGGTGAGACTTATAGTCCAGATTTGACTGTGGTTAGAAATGCAGCTGCTGGTTATTTACTAGAATCAGCCATCGCTCTGTTCCTGCATCCTTCCATTGGCTTTTTGTAAAATCCAGAATAAACTACAAATCCTGTTAATAACAAAACACAAGGACACTGCATGACCTCACCAGCTGTTTCCTTTCCCTCATCCTCCTTCCATATTCCGAGGTTCAATACACGCTTGTGAATCGTGGTATTTTAGTTTTTGTACTTCCATGCGTTGTATTTCTCTCCATCGGCTCTGTTTGTGTGTGCGCCTGTGAGTCCATGTGCTGGGATAAGGAAACTCCTCCCTGCGAGTTGTAATATCCAACTACTATGTGCTGAAGTTGGGGGAAGCTGACAACACCGGGGTCAAATTTCACACAAAAAAGCTCTCCCAACAGTCCGGGCTGTCAGAACCGAACCGCACCAAAAAACCGAGGTACATATTGAAGCATGGGCTGACTGTATTGTAGCATCCCTACATCATCACATCACTGTATATCACCCTGAAATGCTCTAATAAAAACAAAACCAAGAGACAAAAGATAACGTGAAAAAAGGTGTGCATTCTAACATGGAAATAAACATGAAGCACGGGTACTGGCTCAAGTGTGTTTTGAGGGCCTTTCATGAAATATTTAGTGAGTGTAAATGACATTAGTAGTAAGTAGTTTTAGGAGAAATGAAGTAAGAGTCCGACAGTGCACTGGACCGCTCGACCATGAAATACTCTAGCCATTATGAAAAGCATTAAAAAACCACAGGAATAGTGTGAGGACATAAATCAGCGAGGCTGTGGAGAGGCTCGGTGTGCAGAGGCTGCATAAAGCGTGAGCAGCTTGTGTAAATAATGCTTTACTAAGGCTTCTCCTCACTCTCACATCACAAGGGGGCTGATTTATGAGCTATGTGACTGCTTCAATTTGCACCACCCTGAGTGATATGGAAATTTGTTTTCCATATGTTCAGTTGATGCTGTTATAGATCAGAGGATTTCTGAAAGCTGGCCCTGTGATGTAGAGGTCAAATGTTAATCCTGTCTGGGTTTCATTGGGTTTACGAGCAGGAAGAGAGAACGATAATTAATAATTAATTCATAATAATTCTTAATCAATCATCATCAATCTTTATTTGTAAAGCGCCAATTCATATCAAGTGTTATCTCGAGACCCCAATAAGGGGAGATGGGATAAGATGCAGGAAGGATTTCTCCTTTGTATTCCTCACGTTCCTGTTGTCCACACTTCCTTGCCGCTGAGGTGGAGGTCGGAGCAGGCCGTGCAGGAATGAGGACGCCGGTGGTTGTGGAGACGACACAGTCCGATGGTGGAGGCTGGGCGTCAGGTGGTGGTTGTGGGACGACACAGTCTGATGGTGGAGGCTGGGCTTCAGACGCTGGTTGTGGGACGACACAGTCTGATGGTGGTGGCTGGGCGTCAGGTGGTGGTTTTGGGGATGACACAGTCCGATGGTGGAGGCTGTGCTTCAGACGCTGGTTGTGGGACGACACAGTCTGATGGTGGAGGCTGGGCGTCAGGCGGTGGTTTTGGGGATGACACAGTCCGATGGTGGTGGCTGGGCGTCAGGCGGTGGTTGTGGGGACGACACAGTCTGATGGTGGAGGCTGGGCGTCAGGCGGTGGTTTTGGGGATGACACAGTCCGATGGTGGTGGCTGGGCTTCAGGCGGTGGTTGTGGGGACGACACAGTCTGATGGTGGAGGCTGGGCTTCAGACGCTGGTTGTGGGACGACACAGTCTGATGGTGGTGGCTGGGCGTCAGGTGGTGGTTTTGGGGATGACACAGTCCGATGGTGGAGGCTGTGCTTCAGACGCTGGTTGTGGGACGACACAGTCTGATGGTGGAGGCTGGGCGTCAGGCGGTGGTTTTGGGGATGACACAGTCCGATGGTGGTGGCTGGGCGTCAGGCGGTGGTTGTGGGGACGACACAGTCTGATGGTGGAGGCTGTGCTTCAGACGCTGGTTGTGGGACGACACAGTCTGATGGTGGTGGCTGGGCGTCAGGCGGTGGTTTTGGGGATGACACAGTCCGATGGTGGTGGCTGGGCGTCAGGCGGTGGTTTTGGGGATGACACAGTCCGATGGTGGTGGCTGGGCGTCAGGCGGTGGTTGTGGGACGACACAGTCTGATGGTGGAGGCTGTGCTTCAGACGCTGGTTGTGGGACGACACAGTCTGATGGTGGAGGCTGGGCGTCAGGCGGTGGTTGTGGGGACGACACAGTCCGATGGTGGTGGTTGGGCGTCAGGTGGTGGTTGTGGGACGACACAGTCCGATGGTGGAGGCTGGGCGTCAGGTGGTGGTTGTGGGACGACACAGTCCGATGGTGGAGGCTGGGCGTCAGGCGGTGGTTGTGGGGACGACACAGTCCGATGGTGGAGGCTGGGCGTCAGGCGCTGGTTGTGGGGATGACACAGTCTGATGGTGGTGGTTGGGCGTCAGGCGGTGGTTGTGGGGATGACACAGTCCAATGGTGGAGGCTGGGCGTCAGGCGGTGGTTGTGGGACGACACAGTCCGATGGTGGAGGCTGGGCGTCAGGCGGTGGTTGAGAGATGACACAGTCCGATGGTGGAGGTAGTAATGCCAGATCACCTCACAGAAGGTCGGGGTAGCTCCGTCTCCTCAAGCAGCAGAGGCTTCTAACACACTGACACCAGGGACAAACAGAAGTGGGGGGGAGGGTCCATGGCAGCAGGCCGTCCCCACCGACATCCCAAGGAACCTACAAGACAGGAGAGCTCAGGATCTCCCAGTAAAATATGTAGTTAGTAACTAAGATGTACAGATAGCGACATGCAGTAATGTGATGTGAATGCACAGATTCTACTAAAATGAGGTAGAAGAATGGTCTGCTCACTTCACTGAATGCTGCTTGATGGATCATTCGTCTGCCAGATTTAACAAAAGAGACTGAAAGGAAGACGGGAAAATGGACTGCATTGAGGCCGACATGATATATTCACAGAAAAAAAAGAGACAGGAAACGATTCATATTCTCAACTTGTAGGAGGAATTGATCTAAAGAAACATTCGTCACAATCCTTTGAGCAAGAGAAGAGGATTAAGCGGCTTCATGTCGGTGTTCTTTGAATTCAAAGGAGGTTTAAAGAGAGGTTTTTTTCAGCCTTTTTTTTTGGCAAATCCAACAGTTTCATGACCCTTGATTGATTGGCCCACTAATTGAACTTTGATGCTCCTCCAGCTGCTTAATATCTGAAGATCATTGACCTTTTCCACAGCTTGTTCACAAATCAGCTGTAAGTGCTGTAATTACTCTATTACCAGAGAGCAATTAACACAAAGTGAACGCCTCAGAAAGACGTTCAAAACTGGCCTGCCCATGCTTTTTTTGGAAGTGGAATTTGTTGTAATAAAAATCTCAGAAACGAGTCTGTGGTTGAACAAAAGAACAATAAATATATTATGTGGAATAGAAACAGAAGGCTTGTTTTCACTCTGCTAGTCATGTTTTATGGATGTCAGAGAGTTTGGTCCGCTCTGCCCTAAAACCTTTTTGCCAAAAGTAGGACAAGCATGGAAGCTACGAAAGCACAAAAGCAATAAAACGGGAAATTCAAACTCGCAACATCTTAGTTTTATGATTATTGAACACCAACATGAGTAAGAACTTGTTCTTTTCAGTAACATTAGGGCCTCAGGTGAGCAGAATACCCAAGATTACAGAAACAGAATGTGCCAAATAGTGGCTACAGACGAAACTGCTCCAGTGAGGTCTTTCCTGTTATCCATTCTGGGCTCCTATTGGGTCATATATTCCTGATAATGGGAACCTTGCAGGGCATTATCCCTGACATATCTTCTTCTGCTTGGGATTGTGATCGTAAGTTTTGCTGCAACTGAAATGTGTTTCCAATTCCAGAGCCAACAGTGTGATGGAGACCAAAACAGCACGACGCACACTAAAAGATTCATTCACCAACAACCAGAGTCCAGACTCTAAAAACTGGAAATCTCACTGAACCTCTCGCGGTCTAACGTGACTTTAGGGTGGACAGGTGCATACTGCCACCTGCTGTATCGGACTGAGTACATACGCAAGAGTACTCGGGTACAGAAACAATCGTGCCTAATGTGGAAACGCCATAAGATTTGATTAGTTATTCAAACAGTTCTTGATATAGATTTGTGGTATCTAGAGTCAGAGGTGCATGCTTGTTGTTGGTGGAACTGGTTGTTTTGGTCTTACAGTTGCTTTGCGAGCAGATCCAGAGACTCATTTTCAAGAAACATTTGAAAAGGATGCAACACAGGGAGAGATTATCTCTTAGTTGCTTTCAGCATTATTCCTCAGACTCGACAAGTCCTGCATACAAATTATGTAAAAAGGTGCCACTAAGAATAAGAGTAAAAGTTGAACCGAGCTAAGAATAGAGCTTTCCGTGACACACTGGAGCCTGGAGGCTTTTGTTGTTCAAAAAGGCTTAATTTAACATTTAGATCATGTTAAAGAAGAACCCTTATACCTCCTTTACCAAGAGGACTCTGAGATCGGAGGCTAAATCACTGCAGAACAGCTGATGTTCCAACAGTCTCTCCTTTCTGTTAGTTCTCTACACGCCTCAAATAAGCCGCCGTCACATACTTTGAGTACAGACAGCAGTCAGTGCCCCGTCTCGTCCGCTCGGTCGCTCTATGAGCACGCAGTCAGGCTGAGGAATGTAATCTGCTTTAGGAAGCTGTAAATCGAGGACGACTTCTGCTCGTTCATCTTAATTTTTAACGGTTTTTGCATCTCTGGGAGATGACAGCATTATTTTCACCTCAGACACGTTGAGTTGACGCATCACTTCTCATGGCGTCAGTGGAAATACACAGAGGAACAAGAGACAGCGTCTATCAATCTCAATAAACCCAATAAGATGGGTTTTTTTCAAGGTAATCTACTGAGAGATATCAGGCCGCTGTCAGGATTTATTCTGAGAATCAGTGAGACTGAACACATTTATACTTCCTCTTGTTTGTTATGTGACCTAGAGATGGGGATGAATGGAAAACTTTTTCCTATCTCTAAGCTTTTGTCTTCTTATCTTTGTTTGAGCTTAAACGAGTCATTATAAACACTGATCAGAAAGCCAAACATCCCAACAGAAAAGATTATTATCAGAAAATGATCCCCCTGAGACACAAACGTTTTTGTTTTTGTACACCGTAAAATCCAGAATATAAGTTGCAAGGATGTATAAGACTTAGGCCCTGTGTCCATCCAGCGTTTTTTCGGACAGAAAACTGTTCGCTGTGCGCTCGGGAGCGTTGCACGTGCGTCCTGTCTCTATGACAACAGTCTGTTTACAACGCCCGCTGTATGACCGACACTGCTCCGTTACTTTTTACTGCATGTTTTTTATTGGAGATCGTTTATTTCCCGATCAGACACGGAGCGAGGAGGATGCGGGTACAAGACACGATCCGTAGGCGACAAAATTACGAGGAATATCATAAGTTTGGAAAAGAGTGGCGATGACGTCAACTGCACCTTTCTGAAAAGTGGAAAGATTTTTTTTAAAAAGCTCTAAAAAAAAGACGCTGGGCGCTGCGCTTTTTCTCCAGGCGGCCGCCTTTTGCTGCAAATGCTCTCTACTTATTGAAAACAACTGAAAAAAGACGCTGGCGCTCAGAAAAAAAACGCTAGGTACACCCGGGTCTGTTTTTGGAGGTCTCCCAGAACTATGTGATGATTTCCATCGTGTTCATCAAAGTCCACATGGTGCAGTTTGTGTGCAGCTGTGTCACTCTTTTAGTATCATCTGTTTTCGACAGGTGGAGTTTGTAATCCTGCTAGCTACCTGTACGCCTGGATTAGGGGAACGACCTGTAGTCGAGCTCTCAGCCTATTCTAACATTGATAGTTTTGAAATACAGACCACAGCCCCCGAGTCTCTCTGCCCACCTCCTCTGCTCACTCGTTGACTTTAATTGAGGTTTTCAATCAAACCAGCACTCCACAAGCTCCTTTAAATGCACGATTTTGACTTCATGAGGGAGAGAAGATGTTAAAAAATGGAGCCACCAGCCTGGTTCACGGCGCTAATTAGCTATGTACTGAATTCCCACTAGGGGGCAGTAATAGCCAGGTAAATGAGAGATAATGGACAGGCATTAAAAAGGACGACCCAGCAAGGTCTGGGGTCCTTTATTTCTTCTAACGCTTCTCTTAGCTCATTATTCCACTAGTGAGTGCCAAGGCCGAAACCTTTTATGCATGATTGAGCCGCTGTAAGTTCATTTATATACTAATAGAGATGTTAGGATCATTTGGTGTTTGATAGCCATGTTTTACTGTTTCTTAGCTATTGAAAGCTTTGGCCACTGCCTTACATTTAAAGTTTGAATCAATCCTCCATGTTTAGAGAGTCCAGGAAAACAATGATTTCATGTTTAATTCAGACCATTTCAAGAGCCAATGTCTGTCCGCCGGGGATGTCCCGCTGGCTGCCCCCTTTTTCTTCTGACTTCCCAGAGTGTGATTGTGACCATCAATACCAGGTGCTGTCTTTGCTACTCATTAATGACTTTCATTTGCCAAGAACACAATCAGTAATGGATGCACTTGTCGATACTAAAGCCAGCAGGGCGTAGATGTTGCTCAGGTTGATATGTGAAAGCTTCCCCCACCCACTGATCTCATCCCCAATCTGGTCATTTGCAGGTGAGAACTGCAAGCGAATGATTCAATCAGCTTCCTATTTTCATCACTGTCCTGATTCCACTGTGCACCTGAACCTAATTTATACCCTGAAGAACAGACCTGAGCTCTCCTTTTGTGCTCCATTCAGGTTATTTCAGTCTAAGTGGAGGAATCAGATTGAATATCCAGGGCTACAACTACTGGACGCTTTAACGGGAAATTATACAACTTGTTTGATGACTGGTGTTTAGGATGTCAGACACCTAAACAAAGTCTAAGAAATCTGTGTTTGGCAAGTCGCTACCAGTACAACCTCCAACAGGACAGAGTTTAAGCAATGTGTTTTAACCTTCTCCATGCATGTATGTTCACATCTGGCTTTAAAAAAACAAGATGGCAACCATAAAAATGCCTCAAAATATTGGTCTGTGGGAGCAACATATCCTAGTGCATCGTGTAGAGGCTGTAGTCCTTGTCTTAGCGGCCGTGGGTTGGAATCAAACCTCCGCCCTTTGCTGCATGTCATCCCCCACTCTCTTCTCCCAATGTTTTGTGTCTCTTCAGCTATCCTATCCATGAAGTCAAAAAGGCCCAAAAATAACGTAAAGGTCACATACCCTCCTCCTCTTCAGTGTAAATAAGTCTCAGAGCTCCTCAAAACATGTGTGTGAAGTGTCTTGTTCTAAATCCACTCTGATCCTGTATTTGATCATGCCTATAAACCCCTCTATTTCAGCCCTGCTCAGAACAGGCTGTTTCTGTGTCTGTAGCTTTAAATGTAAATGAGCTGTGTCTGACCACGCCCCTCTCTGGAAGGGCTTGGGTGGCTCGGGCTTTCTCGCTCCATGTCCTATTGTTTACGGTGAGAAGGCAGACTCAGAGGGCAGAACAAACACCTAGCTGTGGGAGTGTCACCCACCTGGGGGAGGGGTTACTGCCCTTTGTGATGTCATGAAGGGAAAATCTCCAAACGGCCTGTTTGAGCACACATTTTCTGAAAAGTGGAGCAGACAAAAGACGGAGAGGATGGACTTTTCTCATCATTGGGGGGTTTGTAGACAGACTAGGGACACATATCGGTGTTCTTTTCAGAGCGTGTGTTGCAGCTTTATAAGAACAGTCTGATAAAAGTGAATTACAAGAATCCAGCCTAGAAATGGCAAATGCATTCTATTGCACTTCATTGTTTATCATAACACGAAGAAAATATGCATTGAGTATCATAAAGCAATACGAGTAAATGATTGTAAACTCATTGATGGTTGTTGCATCTCTTTAATATGTTGTCACAAAGCTGTCTTCTACAAAGTTGTTTATGGAAAATGACTCTATTCCTGTCAATAAGTAATCTCAATCCAGAACACGTCAGATAATGGTTACGTTCAGTTCCAATTCATCTGAGGCACTTTCAGGCCTCAGCTTTGTGCCTTGACCCTGTGGGAATCCCTTAATCAGCTGTGGGAGCACAGTGAACAGCGACGACTCTCATTTTCTCGTGTTACTGGTTGGTTTGATCTCACTTCAGTCAGACGCCTCTTAATGCACTCAGGAGTGACATTTTCATTACTTCTCTTTCCACGCAACCCTCTGAAATATTCAACAAATAGTAGGCTAAACTCGGGCACAGATAAAAGCTGTGGCCTATCTTCTCCGTTTGTCTTCACCTGGAATGCAGCTGATTATGCACTTCTTCACGCGCTAGCTGTCGACCCTCTGATTTGACCCTCGTTATATCCTTTGTCGTTCTCTATTGATCACTTTTCACTGTACAGGAAGGGCAGCCAAACAGAGCAAGGCTGTCAATCCAGAGACTCAGAAACTGCAGCATTTGGGTTTCGTGAACAAGTTGATCCACATCTTGATAATCACAGCAATTTTTTTTTCAGACAATACCTGCCCCTATTGCTTTTAGAGCAAGCCTTTAATTTAAGACTTTGAATGTTACATAATAAAGATGTTTCCATTCTTCTAATAGTTGTTGATTTAAAGTGTTCGGTCAGTTCACCGTGTACACGGTACATCCTCAAACTTCATTTAATTGTAAGCCATTGTGTCTCATCCCCCCAACCACCGCCTGGCGCCCAGCCACCACCATCGGACTGTGTCGTCCCAACCACCGCCTGGCGCCCAGCCACCACCATCGGACTGTGTCGTCCCAACCACCGCCTGGCGCCCAGCCACCACCATCGGACTGTGTCGTCCCAACCACCGCCTGACGCCCAGCCACCACCATCGGACTGTGTCGTCCCAACCACCGCCTGGCGCCCAGCCACCACCATCGGACTGTGTCGTCCCAACCACCGCCTGGCGCCCAGCCACCACCATCGGACTGTGTCGTCCCAACCACCACCTGACGCCCAGCCACCACCATCGGACTGTGTCGTCCCCACCACCACCACCTGACGTCCAGCCACCACCATCGGACTGTGTCGTCCCAACCACCACCGCCTGACGCCCAGCCACCACCATCGGACTGTGTCGTCCCACAACCACCACCTGACGTCCAGCCACCACCATCGGACTGTGTCGTCCCACAACCACCATCTGACGTCCAGCCACCACCATCGGACTGTGTCGTCCCAACCACTGCCTGACGCCCAACCACCACCATCGGACTGTGTCGTCCCAACCACCACCTGAAGTCCGCCTCTCCGAAGTGTGCCAAAGCCAAGAAGTGTAGCGTGCCTGAGCACGGGACGGAGCGGTCACACTGGCCAAACGAACTGGACTTTAGGGTTGAAGCGTGCTTGGGCACGGTACGGATTGCCAGTGTGACCGCGAAGTACACAGGAACACCGGTGTACAGAGCTGACGGAGGAAGAGAGATGGAGAAGTTTCTAACAGGATTGAAAAGAAAAGGCGTCAGAGGCAAGAGAAGCAAACCTAATAAGACCAGGAAATACGACGTAATCTATTTTGATAATCAGGTGATTGTATGGGGGGGGCGTGACATTTTTTTTGTCCCCCAGGGGGGGGCATGACAGAAAATAATTGAGAACCACTGCTGTAAGGGAAGGACCCCAGAGCTTTTGGAAGTTCGGGGCCTTGCTCAAGGAGACCTCTGCAGTTCTCTTGAAGTGACCTGGCACCTCTCCAGCAACGAGACCAACTTCTGTACTTTGGTCTGCACAGGGACTTTAACCGGCAACCCAAGTACAGACTGAGCTACTGCCGTCCTAAAATTTGGATCGTGATGTAAATGGTTTAATTTACAGGGACGGATTTCATCCACGAATATCAGCAGCTGCTTTAACCACATTATGGTTGCTGTTCCATAAGTGCAGAGACGACATGTTGAACTGTAGTGTCATAGAAGTCGTGTGAATTCCTATATGACTGTTGAAACTGTGGAAAATGTGACCTATTTTTACAGTGAAGGACCACTTATAATCAACCTATCATTCAATCAATCATTATTTGTATAGCGCCAGTTCATAACAAGTGTTATCTGGAGACGCTTTACAGAAGAGCATATGGGATAATATGCAGGAAGGATTTCTCCTTTGTATAAAGTCCCATTCTCTCTATTTCCAATGCAGCATAACAAAAGACTAATTATCTGGTCATAGCTGTCATCACCACCTCACTATGCGAGGAGTTCTGATGAGTGTCGATGAGCTATCCTTGTGTTTGGATGTCTAAATCCCACCAAATAAAGTCATCTGGCCTCTGCCTCTGTTGTCTGACCACACACGGCTCATAAACAGTGAATGTAGAAGAGCAGAATTTAAATGTAGTTCATGGAAACGTTGTGACATTTTGAAAAGACTATATGTCAAACTGTCTGAGATCCTTTAAGGACACAAGAGGGACTTTTATTTCTGTCAAATGCCATTCAAGTGGACTCATTTATCTCCACTTATTGACTCAGTCACTAGACCTTTATGTGTCGTTATTGAGCGGCTGCAGAGATCTTATTCAGTCTCGTAGTGTTTTATCACACGTTCATCAGCAGTGTTTGATGGGTTGATTTCTAAGCCATTGTGGACTAAATGGCTCGTAGTAACAACAACCCTGATACCCAGTTCTCACACAAAACCCCCCACGACACTCCAAGGGACACAGTTGTTAGACTTTTCCAAGTCTACAAAACAAGGATGCTGAACAGTTTTCTCGTTGTGTGGACCTCAGAGTTACATTTCTGTTCTTTGCAGACGATGTGGCTCTGTTGGCTTCATCAGTATCCAGCACTCACTTGATGGCTCACGACGAGATGCAACACAAAATCTTAGGGCTTGGTTCTTTGCCAGAAAACTCGTTTTGATTTAATACAAATTCCGCCACTTAAGGAGCTCAAGAATATAGCCAGTCTAGTTCATGAGGTGGATTGATTGGGCTTTAAGAATTGATGGGGCCAAGATGTATCAGTTAAACCAGGAGAGTGAAAGCCTGATTCATGGTGATAAATCCTACAGAAATACTTGGTATTCCAGCTTTAGCTGACACTGGCTACACAGCAAAGATACCCCAAAAAGGAAGAAACCCTCATCAACATCTAGTTACATTCTGACCATTGGGTAGCTTGTGTAGGTACGTCTACTTTGAGGAACTTTGCCTAGCGCTATGCATTTTCATAAACTGGTTTTGCATAATCAAAGTTACAAACAGTTTTGTTGTAAATGAATAAATGAGTCAGGATATTAATTCAGAAGGACATGCAAGTGGCATGGGGCGGCAGTAGCTAAGCCTGTAGGGACTTGGTTGGGAACCAGAGGGTCGCCGGTTCGAGTGTGGACCAAATCTGGAAATAGGTCTGGTAGCTGAAGAGGAGCCAGTCCACTTACTGAACACTGCAGAGGTGCCCTTGAGCAAGGTACCGAGCCCCTCCCCCACCAGCTCAGGAGCGCTCTCTGTGAGCAGCCCCCTCACTCTGATATCTCTCCGTTAGCGCATGTCCATAGGATCCTGTTTGGTTATGTGTGTGTATTTCAGCCTATGTGGGTGTAGCATGACTCATTAACAGAGTGTAAAAAGTGAGTTTCCCCTTTTGGGATTAATAAAGGATATCTTCAAATACAATGACTGAAAAAGCACTGCAAATGAAGGACCTGGAACAACTGCATTAATATCAGTTGTGCTGCAAATACATAAATGATTCATGATCAAAGAGGAAATATTCAGACAACACATGCATTAAGACAAACGCTGTGAATCCATTCTTCAACAGAAATGCTCCAGGAGAGACTTTAGGGGGGGGCGAGGGAGTAAGTGGATGTTTCATAAAAATGGGAAAGCTGCAAAGTTTGACAACAGAAGCTGTTTTCACATATGCACTCCTGAAAATGTCTACAACATTTCAGGAGTTCTGGACCCTGAAATTTTCCTGAGTTGCTTGTTTGCACTTGTTCCTCTCAGCGTGAAGTTTTCTGTCAGCCTAAGGAGGGGTTAGGGGAGGGGAAATACTGGGGGGCTGGTAGGAAAAAGTCTTGGGGAAACATTTGGCTGTGTGCGTTCACACATGCAGCTCACCCAGAAAAATTCTGGACATTTTCAGGAGGTTTTTTTTGTATGTGTGAAAGCACACACAACACACACAGAGAGTGACGTCAAAATCAATGCAACCAGAACATTTATAACAAGCTCGGCATTGACTCTGAACCTGGGGAGGAGACAGCTGAGCTCAGCTTTTTGAAAAAAGGTGTGCCTGATGGACTGATAGCTCTGCTAAATTAGCTGCCCAGCTAACTAATGTAAACCAAGTGACTAGCTTTAAATCTACTAGTTGCTGTAATTTTAACACTTCTGTGTGTCTGCCGTCAAACTATGCAGCTTTCCCATGTTCACCATACATTGACTTCCTCTTGAATAAATATCGTTTCTCAATTTCCTGCACAGTTTTCTTAATGTACGTCGTTTCTGCGGTTGCGGGTCTGTTGCCCTTGTCAGCCACCGTAATCAATTCACAGCTGTTATTCATCTGGAACCTGTCACTGTGTCTGCAGCTCTAACAAGACATCGATTCCTTAATTAATATATACAAATAAAAAAGGAGGGGTTCATTTCTGTCACAAGTTCATGCCCCCCGGGTGAAAGGCTGCTGGTTAACACTGACTGGGAGTATTGGCATCTTAATCTCGTCTCCCCAGGTGTGGTCTGCACAGTGGCCTTTCCCCCCACAGCCACCAAGGTCAGCAGTAACACAGATCGTCTGAGTCAGCACAGGATGAATGCCTCGTCTCCGGCTGCTCGTTTAACCTTTATTTTCACACTGAACATTTGCTGAGGCAGCTTGTTATTACTGAGAGCCAGCGAACACAGTCCCAGCTCTCCTCTGGACTCTCAGCTCTAATTCATTTCAGGATTAAAAGGGTCTTTAAGTGTGCTGTGACACCACGTCTACAATAACCCACAAGGTGGATGTTAATCCCCCAATCAATCAGCTTTATTTGTCTCTTTCAGTCATAGAAGAAACAGCCACCACAGATGTAATAAAGGGACAGGATGGAGATTTGAACACCAGTGCAGCTGCAGAGGAATTCCCTCAGTGTTCAAACCAAACTAAGTCTTTTAACCTGTTTGGGAAGTCCGTTGGTTCTCCTTGAAATGTACTCCTGCAACAAGCTTCGCCATAATGCCTCTACAAACAACATCCCTGATGAGCCTGGGCCATGTCTCATCCCCATGTGGTGGCAGAGCTAACAGTTGGAGAGGAAGGGGTTCACGTGAAGGAAACATGTTTGAGTTAAAGGAGGTGCCGTCTCGTTGGTGTGAACTCAGAACTGAGAACAAACAAACCCAGAGGGAGTTCATTGATTTATTAAGTTACGGAGTTTGATATCTCCAATGTTAATGTTCAAAGTGTCCCAGTGCAAGCTGGTGCAGCCTCTGTACAGTTCAGTCTTCAGTCGTGTATCACTAGGCTCAAATACACGGCGTAGTCTCAGGTAGATTTCATATTTTTGTCGGGGTTTACTCAGGTCGGTTAACTCTGAAAACCATTGTTAATAATCAGGGTTAGGTCAGGATCTGGTTTAAGTTTGATCAGTCAAGAGGAGTTTCTGATTTCATATGCATTAATAAAACAACATGAACACTTTCTGTCGTTTGCGTCACATTTAGCGTGTTTACAGTTAAAACTGACGAGAAACCACGACTGGTCCAAGCAGTAAACAAAGCAGTCAAAACTTTCCTCCGTTTGTTTTCAGCTGAACTTTGGCACTCATCACAAAGTCATCGAGATCATGTTTGGATTCAGAGTGAGTGGTCGTCTCTCCGCCTTAAGGACGACATAGACTTTGCAATCAACGTATAGCTTGAGGGAAAGACGGGCGATGTTTAATTAAAAGGATTTGCATGTTATTAGTATTCCCTGACATTGTCTGCAGTGACCCTGGGGGTTAACACAACAACAGCAATGTTCCAAGATACATAAATTAGAGTTTGGAAAACAGAAACAGCTGCTCAGAGAGCGGCGCCGAGTGTTTGTGAAGAACTGTGAAACCCTGAGGGACTTCTTCCTCCTCAGTGGGAGGGAGGCAGTGGTCAAGAAATCCTTTTAACGGCTTTTAATTGCACCAAGGCTCATTTGTTGAGTCTGTAAATACAAAAGAAAAGACCACGTCATTGTTGTTGATTCTTTTTCAATGGACAGTTGTCCTGATTCTGCTCTCATCCGGCTGCATTTGAATTAAGGAACGTTTTCACGGCTGCCATAACTCCATTTTCTCATGTTGAAACATAGATGTGACTTTTAGATGCCTGAGTTTAAAACTTTAATGTGATTCTAGTAGTAACTAACCGATATCCATACCGTCTTTGAGGCAGCCAGTATTGGGTACTTTCATGTCTCCTGAGGTCTGATGTAAACAACAACGCGAAAAGCAGCGGATGAAGCAACAGAGTCCGCTATACGGCGCCATAATGAGAATATTTACCTTTATATAAATGCTGCATGTAGTTCAACGGTATGACGTGAGGGAAAGGAGCCACAGGTTGGCCACTCACTTTGAGGACTGTAGCCTCTGTACATTGGGTGCACGCATTAACCGCTAGGCTACTACGTCCATGTTTTATACAGTGTATGAATCTGAGAGAGGAGCTATAGAGACCTAATCTGTTTTTAGTACCAGGCGGTTCATTTGTGTTTAAAAGTTGGACATTTTTAACATTGGGCTCTATGGGGGTTGACTCACTTTGGCACACAGCCTCAAGTGGACTTTTGAGGAACTGCAGTTTTTGGCATCTCGTGTTGGCTTTATCTCTCATTGCTGGACGTCGCTGCTCGTACTCTTCATGTCTTCTTACAATAATAAACCAAGCAGTTGATGATGATTTGAAGTGAAGTTTTAGATTGTGGGACCCAGTTAGAGCTGGTTGTATAAATACTTTTCTTATTTTCACTCAAGTTTAAGTTATAACTAACTTTTACTTTTAATTGAGTCAGGGGCGTGTCCACAGGGGTGGCATAGACCCACTTTGAAATCTTATCGTCCACCCCAGGTGCCACCCCAAATTCCTTAACTCTGATTGGCTTTTTGCCTCGCAAGAGGCGGGACTTATCCACCACTCAGGCTGTGATGCAACAGGCAGCTCATAGTTTTCAGTGTGCAGATGTTTGTTTTAAATTGTGATTTTGGACGTACACATTTTTTGAGTCCTTGAAGAATTGAGCATGTCGCTATTAAAACAAAGCAGCGCCCCAGTTGGGCCCCCCGAGTCCAGAAGTCTGGACAGTGGACACGCCCCTGAATTGAGTTCTTATTGGACAGAGTAATATAAGCAGAGTATTTATGAGTTTGCCCTTGAACACACATTTCCCTCGAGCCAGCAGTCAGCAGTAAATAACCGCGTGTTGTGTCATCCTGTCGCTGCAGGTGTGAGCATCATGAAGGTAATAAAATCCACATTACAGTGTCAGTTAAAGTCATTACAGCGTTAAAGACATCAGAGGTGACAACATGAGCGTCAGATACAGCCGGGCGGTGATCAGTCTCCGACATGAAGCATGAAAGTCACGCTGAGTCACTCGCTCTGATCCCTCTGACATTTGTGGGTGAGGAAAGTCAGACGTTGAATCACATGATTGACTCAGTGATGTTTGATGCATTAACATACGCTAAACGAGGTTGTACTTGACGTAGATAGTCATATAGTACTCTTGTATGAATTGTATAAGCAGCTTTCTGAGGGGATCTATCCGTGTTTTGCAGCATTGAACGCAGCAGAAGTTACTGATTCTCTGATTAGCGGATTTTCTTCGTTGACTGATTGAAAGCTCATTTTCTCTCTGGCTGTGAAAGAGAAAAAAAAGGGAGAAATGGGTCAGTCTCTGTGCGAGTTGTTTGTCCAAGAGACTCTAACAGAGTAGACCGAGGCTGGCTTGTGTTGGCTGCTTCAGACTGCATGATTTTATTACATGCTCCAACCCTCACTGTGTCTAATTCAGCAAATATAGAGTTAAGTATTTGTGCTGTGACTTGTTGAAGCTTGTTTTTCTGTGCGATGTCCCTCGGCCTTATCCACATCCTCCACACGAGCCCTACAGAGAGCATTTCGCCCGCCTGTTTAAGTTGTTGAATGTTGCTGTATTTTAATGCTCAACCAGGACTCTATAGGTCGCTCTTGGATTCAGTTTGCATTTTCTAGGTCAGTGATGACAGAACAGCTACATTTTCATCCGAGGTAGCTAATAGGTTTTAGGACTTGCGCAGTAGATGTAATTTTTCTTTGCTCCGGGTTTCAAGATAGGAGGCCCAGTTTTTGGGACCCATGTGCACGGTGGTTGTTATCAGAATGTTGTTTTCTGAATGCGAAACTTATTTTGAAACGCAAACAAAAAAGAAGTCAGTTTTTAGTGGATCATTTCCGTCCTAAAAAGTCCAATCAGTGAGATGTGTAGTGAGTGAAATGATAAAGTGAGCTTACTCTATGATCAGACATTAAGGAAACATGCTATGTTGAAGTGCTGGCTTCTCTGACAACAATGCAGCAGCCAGTATGTCCTCCATCTAACTTTAGATTCTGGTCCTGAATGGTCTGGATTTGTTTGGACCAGAGAAGGTAGGCGGTTTTAAGGCACCCCCACACGGCCGTTTTGGACGCCCCTCGGTTTGCCAGATATGAGAGCAGTTATCAGGTCAAACCAACAGGTGTTGCAGCGATGGAAGTGGGCAAGAGAACTGGTTCAGATAGAAGTGATTGTACCCGACCTAAAAAGCCTCTGCATGTTTCTAATAAGCTCCACGAGCAGAAACGTGCTCAAACTAGGATCAATATTGGAGATGCTTTTGAAAAATGGAGAGAGGTTAGAACGCAGAAAGGTTTACAGACCGATGCAGAGCTGGATAAACACTGAAGCTTCAGAGTCCACCACATGATGACCTGCGTGAGCATCCACTTTAGTTTTGAATTTGGACTGCAGTACCCATTTTAAACACTAGGTGGCAGAGCTACATATTGCTCCTTTAAATCTAAATCTCTTCTTTGAGCTCTCACATAAAGTTGTATTAGATTAAACATAATATCATTCATTTAATGGAGAGTGTGCTCACAGGAACATAAAGCCTTCCAGTGGATATTCTAGAAAACATCTCAGGTTCTGTTACAAACACCAACATCCACCTAAAGCAGACTGCAAACAGAGTCTGTTTCCACAGGGGAGACGTCGGGGGACGGGCGGGTATTTACACTTCCTGTTTCAGATTGTTTAAAAAACGACGCTGCTGGAACCAAAACTGTTCTCTGACAGAGCTCCGACTTTCTGTGAAGCTGAAATACTCACAAAAAACTATGGAAAGAAAGAGTGTCATCACTGGGGGAATTTCCTAAATCTTGCATTAGGAAAAAGAAGAAAAAAATACCTGACAAACATTTGTGGAGCTTCGCAGCCGGGGGTATTTACCAATACTTAAGAGGAATCCTTTCGTACAAACGTCTCAATTAGGCCCCGTGTCCACTTAGCGCTTTTTTCAGTTGTTTCAAATGAGTAGAGAGCGTTTGCAGCAGAAAGCGGCCGCCTGGAGAAAAAACGCAGCGCCCAGCGTCCTTTTTCTGATCGCTCCTCCGTTATTGTGCGGCTGCTCCGAGCGCTCAAGTTGAAAATCTTTCCACTTTTCAGAAAGGTGCTGTTGACGTCACCGGCGCTCTTTTCCAAATGTCTGATATTCCCCGTAGTTTAACCGCCTACGGATCGTGTCTTGAACTCACATCCTCCTCGCTCCGCGTCTGATCGGGAAATAAACGATTTCAAATATAAAACATGCAGTAAAAAGTAACGGAGCAGTGTCGGTCGTACAGCGGCCATTGTCAACAGACTGTTGTCATAGTGACAGGACGCACGTGCAGCACTTTTCTTCTCAGCGCACAAACGCTTCATGCAAACACTCCTGAGAGCACAGCCAGCACTTTTCTGCCTGGAAATAACAGCTCATACGAAGAGAAAATGTCGGAGTATAAGAGATGTGTAAAAGCCTGAAGACGTGCAGAGAGAGCACAGATTCATCATCATCATCCAGGAGGTGATTCTCTAAATGTTCAGTCTGGGAAAAAAAGCATTGGGCCTGTTTGGGCTGTTTCTTCTTCACGTCTGTCTGACTCTGCTCGTGGTTCCTCTGCTGGGCGGAGCCGACTGCAGGCTGTTTAAGGAGCCAAAGTGATGGAGCAGAAAGAAGACAACGCCTCAGGATGTGTTTAAAAAACAACGACAACTGAAGCTGCATTTATTTCTTAAGCTTATCAGCAAACACTTCCACTCTGTCACTTAGATTTCACACCAAAGATCTGCACAGCTGAAAAGCACAATCAATTACAGTTTCATGGAGACATAAACACGTTTTATCAACTTTGACGACTTCTTCTCCCGGGGAGCCGAGCGCAATGAGAGACTTAAATTAAAACATTACACGAGACTAATATGAATCATTTCTTTAAATATGAATCCAGAATCTGTGGAGCCTGGAGCTGATCTGCTATCACAAGTGTTCAAGTAGCATTGACTCCACATGTTTGAGGCAAGCTTTGGTTCATATTACCCCCACCAGCTCAGGGGGCGCCTCCCAAGGGGCTGCCACCGCACTCTGACATCTCTCCATTAATGCATGTCCACAGGTCTCGTTGTGCATGTGTGTGATTCAGGCCTGTGTGTGTGAGAAGCATGTCAAAAAACAACAGAGTGCGAACCACAATTTCCCCGTAGGGGATTAATAAAGTATATAAAATAAAAAAATAAAAAAAATATTAGAGACCAGTGGTCCTCAACTCCAGGATGAGATTTCTCATTGATTTCTCATGAGGAGTCTGTGGTGGGTCCTGAGGCTAGACAAGAACCACTCTCATAGTATTTTAAAGGAGCAATATGTAACTGTGAACAGCTAGCGAGACATCAGTGTAAACATCCATTCAGTAGACCCGCTGAAATGGAGATGCTAATCTGTGCTGCGCTTGGCTAAAGGAACACCGAGTCGAGCCTTTTCAGCACATAGCCTTTCATTGGAGGCGAGAAGAACACAACCGCAAACAGTTCAATCATTTAACACGTTGATGAATCTGACGGAAATCCTCTGAAGAACAACTCAAGAAAAAACGTACAGATACTCTTAAGGTATTGGTGAATGAGGCACATTGTGATCTGTGCAGAATGCCTGCCTCATTTCAACAGTAGTTTGCATGTTATTATGATTTTAACACTTTCTGAAACGTTCCAAAGAGACCTTACGTGTGCTTGTAGTCGAGAGCATTCAATTCTGCAGGGTATCTCTTGATAGGTGTTCTACAGGATCCGTAAGGGTTAAGTCAAATCTCAACAAGTTTACTTTCAGCATCCAAAAACATCCGTCACTCGGCTTCTGCACGACCCCCTCCACGTCTACATTTTCAGGATGTCTCCTCAGGGGGAGCAAAGCCCGTACACTAATTACAGTTCAGATATTTAGAGTCTGTCGGAGGTTTCTATGTCTGGATGTGTTGATTCAAACATCAGTCAAACTCAGGAGCTCGCCCACCGCCTCCACACTTCAACCTCAGAGTGAAGTTTCCTCCAGCACCATGTCAGAGGTTTTTATTGTCCTTACCTGAAGTAGAAGTTTAAACTCTTTATTTATCTACCGGACAGACTGCTGGGTTTACTACTGATGCTCTATTTTATTATGATGTTCCTATCAACATTTTGAAGCACAAACTATTTCTTTTCCTGCATTCTGATGAATTTGTATTGACAGATCTGTGCATTTTCTGCAGCACTGAACATAAAACCCAACAAATTTACAACAACACTATTTTGGATTCATGTTTTTAGCAGAGAGCAGAATACAGCGTCTCAAACTGTGAGACTTTGAGCAACAAACTATTAGCTGCAGCACGGACCTCCTGAGCTCTAGAACGGCAGAGAAACTCATCGCTGCAGTCCCAGCACAGGATCTCCTCTCTCTCTCTCTGCAGCATTTAACCCTAACGTGTGCTCTCTCGGCTGAGAGCTGGTGGTCTTTTACATGCAGAGCCTCATTACTGTGAGCCTGTTTCATGTGTACAACATGAGTAATGAGAACGAAACAAAGTCCTGTGTATCTCTGCCTCCAAAGGAAGAAAAAATGCTACAAGAGCCCCGAGAAAGGAGCCAAGAAGAGGAGCAGAGAGTCGCACGAGCAGAGCAGAGGTGCACAGCTACAACACGGCCATTTATCAGCACAGAATGAGGATTATTCTTCGTCTGACATGGACGTGCACTATAATTGTGCTTTTAATTCTAATGTCAAGGACCCAGTGGTCGAGAGTTTCATTACAGAGGAGGACGATTATTTTAGCTGTCCCCTCACAGCGAGGAGGTTCCTGGTTTGAATCCCCGTCTGACAGGAGCCTCTCTGTGTGGAGTTTGCATGTTCTCTTCGTGCATGTGTGGGTTCTCTCCGGGTACTCCGGCTTCCTCCCACAGTCCAAAGACATGCTGGTTAGGTTAATTGGTGACTCTAAATCGTGCGTAGGTGTGAATGTGAGTGTGGCTGGTTGTCTGTCTCTATATGTCAGCCCTGTGATTGGCTGGTGAACAGTCCAGGGTGTAACCCCGCCTCTCGCCCAATAACAGCTGGGAAAAACAATCCGTTGTCTCAGAATATGTCGTAAAAAACACGTTGAACACGTCTTATGAGGCCGCAGAGGAGTCCAGTGGAGTCATCTCTCAGATTCATCACTCTGGATGACATGTTGTGTGTCCTTTTCAGTCCAAACCAAACAGCAGAGCGCCGCACAAAAGTCTCTTCATCTCCAAGGCAACTAGCAGTTTGAGCGTGTGCATGTGTGTGTTTGTACAGTATACAGTGTGTGTGTGTGTGTGTGTGTGTGTGTGTGTGTGTGTGTGTGTGTGTGTGTGTGTGTGTGTGTGTGTGTGTGTGTGTGTGTGTGTGTGTGTGTGTGTGTGTGTGTGTGTGTGTGTGTGTGTGTGTGTGTGTGTGTGTGTGTGTGTGTGTGTGTGTGTGTGTGTGTGTGGTGAAAAAAGCACTTCACACACATCATCAAGGCTGCTGTAGTATTCCCCTTCCCCGGAAAATCTCTGCTTTTCAATGAGAGGTTGTGTTGAGGCGCTCCCTGTAGCTTCCTCGTGTTCTTTAATCAGGCTCATTGATTCACTGATAATTGGAACAAATGATCCACATTGAGATTGAACCTGTTCAGAAAGGAGGAGGGAAAAGCCTCCTGCAAGAACATGAGCACTCATTGAGTCGAGTAACGTCATCCTGTGTTGCTTTCTCCCGTTTTTAAATCCCAGCTGCTACGAGAAGCTGCAGCTGGGATTTCTGTTACTTACTCGTTTCTTCTTCTTCTTCTTCACTTTGTGAGAATCCTTCTCATCGAGCTCTGATGTCGGCTCCATGATTACCAAATAAAAATCCAAAAACGGGAGGTGTTTTCCTTCCTTAAGTGTTCTTAAACTTTTCCACAAAACGTGTACCCCCCTCAACCCAAGAGACTTACAATCATGGCACCATTTTCCCATCACAAGTCGGTGAAACATGAAAGTCATATTGAGGCTGTAATTAAAGGTACAACATGTCTTAGAAGATCTGCAACACAATGACAGAAAGTACGACAAGCACCTGAAGTCTGTCTGAGTGTTGATTGGAGGCCTTTGAAGTTTTGTATCAAAGCCATTTTCAGCCTTGAGTTTGATCGACTGCTTTAATGGATCTGCGTCACAGCATCAGGCCGAGGACATTCGACACAATAATTGGGGTAAATTTGGAATAAAACACTTTAAGAGGTTTTCGTTATTCAATCCTCGTCACTGAAGGAGAACTGCCGGTCTGCTGTGTCGGGTCGTGTCAGCAGTGAAGTCCACCAGGAGAAGCCCCCGACTGAGCTGAGACGTGACAGTCCTTCACTCATTGATGCTACGCTCTGATTGACTTCAGCTTCCTGTCTGCTGACTCTTCACAGGTCCTCTCTTTGAAGCAGGTCAGTGGGTTTTTGTGTCTATCAGCCCCCGCTGAGATGTCTCCATCCAGACTAGTAAGCTGCGACAGGATCAATAGGAGTGAACAACACCTGACGGTTCTGATTGATGAACTACAGGACAACAAGACGGCGCCAAAAACCTCCCTGAATCATGATGGATGGACTGCTAACATGTCTGGGCTGATTCTAAACTGACTCCTCAGTCAGTCTGCAGCTCTTCAGTACGGGGACAGGTTGGGATATTAGGGGGACAGCACACAAAAAAATTGCGGGGAGGGTAAATATTTCTGCCAACTTGTGATGATGAAGTCATTTGGAGCCACAGACTTGCTGGAGGGGCTGAAGTGATGATGCCACAGCCCCTCTGCTAGCAAAAACACACATTTAACTTACCGACAAAAGGTCAAAGGTCCCTGATGAGGGTTCATCCCACCAGGCTCCTGATCATTTAGCCTAGCCTCAGGTGGGTTCAGTCCACAGCAGAACAGATTCTTGTCTCGCTTTGAAGCAGACACTCACGTTTACGGAAAGTTCAGATTCTTGTTTCCTCTCACCGGTCCTCCTCTACTCTGATGCTGTGGCGCACACAGCAATGCAGTAGCCTCATTTGTCAACTGAGCTGCCAATCATGCCATTTTACACCTAAACCGTATGAAATGGCATGATTGACAGCTCAGTCCCATGGTGGACACGTGGAAAAAGAAAAGTTTTCGCAGGATTCCAAGCATTCGAAGAATACTTTGTGTTTCTCGGCGCATTGGGGTCCTTTTGGGGTCTTTGCTTTGACTTTGTCTGTAGCTGAGCTGCACAAATATTTGCATTTCTGCCAGAATTGTAAAAAGATAACCAAAAACTACTTAAAATCTTTGTCTCAGCCTTGAGAAAAGTTCCCTTCTCAAAATTCAGCTCGAGTTTCTTCCTTTCATCTATTAAAAAAAGCAGAGTTTTTATTGGAAGAGGTGCCCTTAAATCATCAAATTATGTTCAATATAACCTGAAATGTTTAATTCAGTCGGATGATTCCCAACATATGCATGAAATGAAGTGTAAAAAGTGTTTCCAGCCACTTTCAGCCTCTCAGTATTCAGACGGCGTCTCGGTCGAGGAGGCAGTGTCTGCAGCCGGGCGGCAGGGCAGAGTCGCTTCTTTTGATGAGCGTCTGAACTGTAAAATCTGGGCTAAATCTGTGCCCTCCTGCATAGGTCAATCCCTGGCCCCGCAGCAGAGTGGACCGCAGCTGTGAGAGGAAGAGCAAAGAGACTTTTGAAGTTCACGACAGGCTTTGAAATGTGGAGGAAATCATTATGATGTGGATTTTTACTGGCTGTGAGGTGCAACAGGGTAAAGCAGCTGTGGCTTTGTGTCTACCTTAAACTTCATCCACAACTCTGACTGGTGAGCTTCAGGGACTTCTGAGATATTCAGGGACCTCGCAGTAAAGTAGTTCATCTTTAGAATCACTCAGAAAATAGATTTCACTCACTGAGATAAATTCATATTATCACCTATGAACTTAAGGATTTATGTAACAAAGTATTTTATTTTGCGTTGACACGATTCTGCAAATATTTCTGCAATACAGCCTCCCGCCACTAGCCGGGGCTGTATCCATGGACTGGCTGTAGCTCCAGTTATCGGACCTGCTCTCCTCGCTCTACAACCCAGATGTAAACAAGCACAGTGAACGTTTAGCATCTCGTAGGAGCGGCGCAGTTTGTCAGTATTTTCATATATTAAATGGAGATGAAGTCGTTTGTAGTCTGTGTCAAGTTAAACTTCCAATCAACCGGAGCGATGTGTAACCACATTTAGCACGGGCATGTGGACGTTAACCTGCAGGGAGGACCGAACCTAGCGGTGCTAGCACTGCTAACGTTAGCCACACTTGGCAAACCAAATAACATTGTTCACCTGCAGACAGTTTTGAATAAACTTTACGTCTCGACTGTTTTCTGACTGTTTTGTTGGCTTTAGTCGGTAAATCTGTCATTAAAGAGGACATATTATCCCCCTTCTCCACCTTTTCAAACAGTCCCCTGAGGTCTAAATGAAACATCTGTGCTGTGCTTTGGTCCAAATATAACATGAATCAAGCACCAGAGGAGGTTTGTGACCCTGTAGAAACCAGCTCTCTCAGAACGCTCCGTTTTGGTGTGTGTGTCTCTTTAAATGCAATGAGCCCCCCCTGAGTTTTCCCAGTAGACATCACTCCTTCGCTAGAGAGAATAAAAATGGTGGACCTGCTCAAAAGTGTTGCTCTAGGCTGGGGGTGGAGTCCATGGGTGGAGATACCAGGGGAGGGGAGGGGATTTTTTTTACCAGAATCCCACTGTGACATCACAAGGAGAGCACATTTGAAACGGAGCATTTTTCTCTGTGTTGTAAGACTTATGCAGACCACAAACAAAGGAAGGACTGGATGGGTTCATTTCACATTTTGTGGGTCGATAGACACTCAGGTTACCAAAATAAATGTTCACACTGTAAAAGTGGATTTCTCATAATATGTCCCCTTTAAATTTCCGTTTTAAGACGTGGAAATGAGTCCTCTGGGAACATCCCTACTGTATGTGCCTGCGCCCACGGAGACAGAGAGACAAGGATATTGGGGGCGCTGTAGCCTAGTTGTCAGTGCGTGCGCCCCATGTACAGAGGCTGAAGTGGACGGCCTGGGTTTGAATCCAACCTGTGGCTCTTTTCCTGAATGTCATTCCCCGATTCCCCTATCCTCTGTCCTTTCTTAAAAAGCCCTAAAATAAAACTCAAAAATAATACTAACTTTTTAAAGTAAAGGAAGTTTACCAACGACCTGTTCCTACTACCTGAGAGTTCTTACCGATTATTGAAGTTGTTGAAGATTATTTTTGTTGATCGATCAAATGGATTGATGGACTAGTCCACTTAAGAGTCCACCTCATGAGTCTGTGTGTGAGTATGTGTGACTGTGCAGCCGTGTGTGTCTAATAGTCTGTCTTTGTGTGTGTGTCCCTGCATGTTAATGTTCACATGAATATGTATGAAAGTGACATTTATCAAAGTGACGTCTGTTTGGAGTCTCTGAACACATCTCTGTTTTCAAACTGAAGTCTTTTTCTCTCAGCCGTAGAGTTTCTCTGAATGATCTTCTCAAAGTCTCTAAAAACAGCTCGTAGGTTTATTTTAAGGTTCTTATTTGTCAAATCTTTGTCGTGTTTGTTTTGTTAGTTTTAACATAAGAAGATAAAAAGTCAACGTGGATGTTTTCATGTACAGGTTCGGTTCTTAAAAAGGGAAATAAACTTGAGTTTTAATTAAAGTCTACGTTGGCTTCCTGCGTGCTAAGACTGTAATGATTGTGTGTGTGTTTGTCAGCAACTCTGCGGGTGTGTCTTTGTGTTTGGATCCTTAATTGCACCTCTAACCCAGCAGTGGGGCGGCTGTGAGCCTTACCGCACACCGTACGAAATGCTTAGCAATCATTGCTGAGCTAGCGAGGGGTAACCAGGGAGCTAATTAGCCCTGTGTGCAACTTCCTCCTGCACGTCGGAGACAAGTTTACTTACAGATTGTAGGAAAACAACCAGTTGTAAATGTTGGGTTAAAGGAGTAATCTGCTCAGTTTGAGTGAAACATTTCCTCAAGTTTGACGTATCTCTGAGACTTCTTTAATCAGCCTCCCTTCTCTCTGCGTTGATGTTTGAGTCCTCAGGGTCTCTTCAGACGTGACGACATCACGGTAAGAGAGTGCACGGATCAAAAGATTCAGACAGAGAGGAAACAAACAGCCCTCAACTCTTTAACACGGAGCAGAAAGATCATTTTCAGGAAATGAGACACTTCTCAAACCAATTCTGAAACTCAGGAGAGGAACAGAGGAAATGTTGATTTGTGCACCCATGGAGTAAACAGGATTACTAAGAACAAATGATCCCTAAGAGCTTAACTATAAGAAGTTGCAGACTTCTCAATATTTAGGTTTAAAGTTGGGATGTCAATTCTTATTCTGAATTCAAACATTCATTAGAACCTGGGGGTGAAAGTTCACATTCCAGCTGTAATGAGCTGTTCAAATTCAAAATATTCAGCCAATCAGCGCATCAGGCTGCCTGAATTAGTTTGAATCAGTTTGATCCAGCAGAGGGCGCTCTCAGCGTGACTTGACCATTGCATGCCCCCTTGACCTCAGTAAATGAAGACAGTAATGTTGAGGCAAAAGCAACGGGCTAGGGCACGATTCAGGAGATGCAAACTGACATGAGGGAGACTCGTCTCTCTGCAGACAGCAGCTCACTGATTGGTGGAGAGACACAGGGTCACTACAAGCCCTGCAACTCTCCAAGCTGGCTCGCAAACATTTGTGTGTACCAGGAACGTCTGTGCGCTTTGAGAGCGTGTTCTCGTCAGCAGAGAGCGCTTCACTCGATCCCGATCAAGTTTATAGACTTGGGTTTCTGGCAAAAAACTTTCTTTTGGGATTATGAACAGGCTATAGGCTCATTATTGAAGAAGGTGGTATCACACACATCACAAAGGTGGAGGTCAAAAAACACTGCAACAACAAAAAGACAGGTGGCACATTTACTCAATGCCACAAAGTTGAGTTTAGTTTGGAGCATTGGGTGAAAACATTGTGATTATTACACTTCATGAGGGATTGTGTTCATGAGCAGTCCTTTCCTCTCCATCCTCATCATGGAAATAATCATGATGGGTATAATTATTTGTCAAAGGTCTCACACTACTGAACAGAAAAACATTCCAGCATCACCTTTTTGTTCTCTACACGGAGAGCCGCTCACTCCAAACACGTTCATATTTCTTCCACCTGCGGTCACCGACATCATGACATCATCGTGTTTTCACGAGTCAGAGATGTTCAGATCACTCTTACATGGAGCTGAGGACAGATTTATTTATTTATCATTATTAAATAAAGAAGTTGTTTTATAGCAGAGCTGTTTCTGGTGCCTCCTCCACACAGATGTTGCTAGGCAACCAGATAAACACGCAGTCTGTTAGGAGATGATCTGAGCAGCTTCATACAAAATCTCCCCGACTGAAGAGGACAATGATGCTTCTTGTTCTTCCTGTTTTTTAATCTGTCAAATAAATGTGATGTGGTCGTTACGACTTAACCCGGACTGAATCCGGACAAAAAACGTCACGCACAGACACCTTCCACACCGAGTCCGAAATGTCTCGTACTCATCGCGCAGAGTGGTCAAGCAGTGAAGATGATTCTGTGGTTCTTTCACTCCATGAAAATAAAACATCGGGGTCCCTCCACATGAACACAAGACAAGAGCGAGGAAAGTTTCACCTGTCGGTAAAGAAGCTGCAGAATTATCACGATCGCTTCCAGAAGTGTTTCAGGATGTCAGTGGTTCCAGTTTGATGCGCTGCTCTCTATACTGGAACCACACCAGTAAAAAGAAGAAGAATTTCTGCAAAGCAATCGATCCTGAGCAGCAGCTGACAGTGTGAGGTAGGGACACCACACACACACACACACACACAGTCAGTGTGCAAACATGAGATTGTATTTCTTTTTTAACGTGCATCAATTTCGAAAGAAAAAATCGGACCCAGTGTGCAAAGGTCTTAAAGATGGAAACAAGTTTTTCTAATGAGCTTAGCTCAGAGTAAACATGGAGGTACACAAGGTTTGATAAAGAGCTGGACTGACCCTTCTTTATTCATACAGCATCTTCACATCTGTTATTATTCCTCTTCATGTCAAAGAACATCGTACAAGAGAAGACACAAAGATTAACCGACGTGTGAAGTTCTGTTTCTATAAAAGAGAGAATAAGAAGTATCCTTCCAGGAATCTCATCGTTCATCATCCAGCATTAATGTTAGAACAGATGTCTCTTCCACAACTTTCAATAACTGGATAGTTTCATTTTGTCTAAATATTTCATGGATATTTGTCTCAGGGGTTGTGATTTGTCTTCAGCGGCCTCAGGCTTGAATATATAAAAACATGAAGTTCTGATATTATGAGGTCTCTGGAGCTCTGCTTCTTCAATACACGGCGTGCTGATTATTATGAGCTCTGCCTTTTTCTTGTTAAAGTTTTGGATCATTTCAACAGTCAGTACCTTAGGCTAATTCATTAGCTTGCTAGTGAGCTAGCTAACCGTCGTGTTTCCCACAGAATGAGACTCCATTTGTGTTCATAGCTGCTTGGAGACTGACTCACTGCAGGAGACAGACTCTAGTGGACACTGGAGGAACTGCAGCTGTAAAGTTGGACATTTTAACATGGAGCTCTATGGAGACTTACTCACTGCAGGAGACAGACTCTAGTGGACACTGGAGGAACTGCAGCTGTAAAGTTGGACATTTTAACATGGGGCTCTATGGAGACTGACTCACTGCAGGAGACAGACTCTAGTGGACACTGGAGGAACTGCAGCTGTAAAGTTGGACATTTTAACATGGGGCTCTATGGGGACTGACTCACTGCAGGAGACAGACTCTAGTGGACACTGGAGGAACTGCAGTTTTTGGTATTTCCGCTTTAGTTTTATTTTCAGCTCTGGAGGTTGCAGTTCAGGTTACAATGGACTCTTTGAACTTTCTTTAAGTTGTCTCTCTGCGTTAGTGCTCAGCGGTGGGTCATGCCGGTGTCAGAACTCCCAGCATGCACTTTGTCGTTATTATTCCTGCACTTATCCCACAACACAAGTCCTTCCCTGCTCTTTGTACTCTGTAATTAAACTGATTCTGATTCAGAAACGGCACTTCCCCCATCCATCTCCTATAATTATTTTTGAAGCCTATTTTAAGTGCAGGGTTATTAATCATGTCATGGTTGAAGGGCCCCTGGGCCTCTAAGCATGCTGGGAGATATTTTCTTTTATAAGCAGCAGGCTTGTGTTCACTATCGAGTCATCTCAGAATCACGTCACGCTAAGTTAACCATCTGTCCTTTGTTGTGTCGACTGAAGGGAGATCACATCTTCACAACAAACTATTGTCATCATTTGTGTGAAAATGTATTCTGAGGACAAAATCGATTTGGAGGGAAAGGTTCAGAGATAATAGTAAAAAGCGTCCGCTTTCTGCTGCAAACTCTTTCTCATTGAAACGATTGAAAAAAGATGCTGCACTCACAAAAACAACGCTAGGTGGGCACAGGGCCTTACTCTTGATTAATCCATCAATGAAGTCCTCTGAAGCTTATCTGCTCATCCTGTGACGTGATCTCTAATGATGCTCCATCATGCTTTAATACTTACCATGAAGCGTTTATTAATGTTCTCTCCTTTCCATGTTAAAGGTCAAACAGTGTCTTTGATTTAAAGGAGATCTATTATTCTCACCGTTAATGATGTTGCTCTGGGAAATCTATTGAGAAGCGTTGTGGGATGTGAAACTCAAAAACCTCCTTATGTATCTCATACCGGCGTCATTTCAGCCTCTGCCTGAAACGTTTCTTTTCAGCTGCTGTCTCTTTAAGGCCCCTCCTCCCCATGTGCCCACTCTCCTCTGATTGGCCAGCTCTGTTTGCAGTCGCATGGATATTTGAGTGAGCTTCCGGGTGGCCCCGACCTTGAAGGAGCTGCCGGCGTGGGCGTGTCCTACAACTTTGCTCCATGCTGTGCTCTGATACGTCGTCAGACCCTAACGTCAGGTTCTGGCCAAGTTCTCGTGACGTCTCGTTCAGAGCAGCAGGAAACGACTGTGTATGTTGTGTTTAGAAAAACTCTACCGAGGTTTAGTGTGGACATCCAACATGGTAACATTATCAGTGTGTTTTTAGAGATGGATCATGAACTTGTAGAAACCCTAAATTAAAACAGAAAAGATCAGAAAAACAGATTCATCCACACGAGAAGATGACGAGGAAATCTTGAAAAGGAGAATCAATTTTCACTTCAGTCTCCTCTCTCTTTAGAAATAGATCCGATTTTCTTGCCAAGTTTAATGAATTGAAATCAGGCCGAGAAGACGAGCACAAACATGAAGACGTTTGTTCTGTCGTCAGTTTGATCTCAGTCTGTTTTCTTTCTATTTCTGCTGTTGTACTTTGTGTCCCCTCAGAGCTCCCATTAAATCTCTCTGATTTATGATTTAAAGCCTCCGTTATTTATACAATCTTTTCCTCAGATTGTCCTCCTTTTCTTCTTCTGCTCCGATCTGTAACATAGAAAACTCTCAGCCTTTGTCTCTCTTATTGATTCTGAAGCGCTGCAACTACAACAAATTACATTTCCTTTTGAAGAAAACTGAGCACACTTCATCGTTAAAGACACTTTGTTGAGGAGAGAAGAGTCCTTGGGGTGTTTCCTCACGTCCTTTCCTTCCTCGAGGCCTCTCTCCTCATCTGTGTTGGAGGATCTGAGGTGCGGATGACGACAGGTTTTAATTGAAGCTGAGGGGTTTGACACTCTGACAGGCCGCGCTGCCCTTCAGACGCATCACGCCTCTTCATCAGACCTCTTCCTCGCCGTGTTCGCTGTGGGAGTCTCGGCTCTGGCAGCTGACGTGCTCTGACGGTCGGGGAGCGGATCGATGACGCAGATAACGACACGTGGGCGGACGTGTGGCAACCTTAAAGAGCTTTAGGTTCATGAGAGGAAACACTTGAAGGAGGATGCCTCACTGATTGGTTTGGTGGAAACTTCTCTAAGAAGTATCCACGATCATCTTCCAAACGGTGGATGGGACACCAGTGGTGTCTGTCCAAGAGTCTCCAAATCCAAGACCTGATTTGACTTCTTACTTTTTTATCATGATTTGCTTTAAACGTTAAACTTTTTTTTTCAGCACTGATGGCTATTCCAGGTAAAACAGTTGCAATCACACGGGGATAATAAAGACGACCTTTAACCTCAACTAAAGCCAACAAGTGAGCAGCTGGCTGTGGGTCTGTACTTCACAAATTGAGCGTATAGCGTTAGTTCAGACAGGGTGAGACCTCGACTAGCGTCCAGGTAGCTAGCAGGATTACAAACTGGCACCTTGAGCTCCTATCTCTCTCTCTCTCTCTCTCTCTGTGTGTGCATTCACATCATTTTACTGCATGGCGCCATCTGTAAAGATGAGACACTGTAGTGACCTGTATTCCTGATTTTAAGGTCATTAAAGTGTAAACATTTCCCAACGGAAAAAGCCAAAATGTTTCATTTTAGTTGAGCTTGTGTTTCTTGTTTCTTTGTCATCTCTGAGTCCATCAGGGAATATGGAGGCACAGAGCTTTGGGAGAGCCAGAGAGAAAATGGACAGATGTTAGAGGTGTCGTAATTAGATTCACCTCTATAGCTGACTACTATATATAACTAACTATTTTACCTTTAGAAAACCAAAATTACACAGACAGAAGAAGAAAGCATTTGTCGACCATGAACAAGCTGAGTTGAAGAAAGTCACATAAAAGTCATGAAACACATCAGAGCCACTGTGGGAAGTATCTCCTGTCTCCGCTCTCCTGACGAGTCCTTGACGAAGACCCTGAATCCCCCAGCAGCTCCTGAAACGCTGCTGTGTGGGTGACCGTGATCTCCGACCTCCCCCCCAACATGACGAGCGTCCTCCTCGGGGATCAGAGGAGCTGTGTAGACATGAATTGAGTGGACGCTGAGCTCTTATCAGTGTAAGCGGTCGTGTCGGTCGCCTCGCTCACCGACTGATCGTCTCATTATCATCTGGATCTTTGGAAGGTCGCCGCACTGAAGAGGAGTTTTTATCGATTGGTGAAGACGTCAGAAACAACGGGCTTGTCATCGGACGGTTCAAAGAGGAAGGATTAAAAGCACAAAGTCAGCTCTCCTCTTCATCACCATCAGCTGATGTGGCGGCTCAGGAACAAGGCAGTGACCTTCAGATGGAGCCAGAGGAGCAGATCTTAATCCAGAAGGACGATTTAATGTCACATGGAAACACATCGGTGGATTAATGAAGCCATTTAGAAGAAAATATATCAGGTCGTTTTATAAATGATTCATCATTTAGAAACCTGCAGAAAAGATTGAAGATTCGACTCCAAGAATATTTTGCTGAAACATTAAGACTCCCACACCGGAGTGGAACATCACGAGACATTAGAAAGAGGAGAGATCCCCAAACAGCTCTGGTCTGCAACAATCTCTTAATCTATCCGTTATACTCTGATGTTTTTATATCCTCGGGGAGACATGGAACTCTTCGGGGCTTCCGTTGCAGCCAGCAGTTGGTGATGAAATGGAGATGGAACTGAGAGAAGAGGTCTTGTAAGCTGTACTTGCATTTAGATACCGGTTCGAAAGGATAAGTTTGAACTTCATCGTCGTCAGATTACCGCAAATGGAATCTGTGTTTGAACTGCGGGGGTCAACCCTCCTCAAGTTAGACAAATACTGACACCAAAAGTCGTGCCAATTGCCTTCAAATTCTGCAGAATCAGAGATTTAGTTTTCAAACTCTATGAATGCTCCAATGTCTCAGTTGACCATTGTATCGGCCAATACCGGCCCTGTTGACAAACGTCGGCCCATCAGCCAATAATGTGGCAGGCACTGATTTCAGTAGCCGATGTGCAGCTGATGTGTTGCATCACTTCAATGCAGGAAAGATAGTAGTAAGAAGAAGAAGAGGATTCTTTTGGACAATCTGAGATTTGTTTTCATGGTCAAAAGTGGAAGACAAAGTTGCGAGCTTTCCAGGTAGTGACAACACCGATACTACCTACCCTACCACGTGGCCCCTGTTGGCGCCCACAACTCAACCGGGTAGACTGATGGGCAACAAGAGCCAGGACATCACCGGGGATGTCAAGTGGGAACCTCCCTTCACTTTTCGTCCGATTTGACCAAAAGGTAACACCTCGGGAAGGCCGGACAGTGAGCTCTGGCGTCCCAAGATAACATAACATGATAGTTGATTGTCTTTTTTACTCTTAAGACACGTGAGCGCTGTGGAGTGAGCTCAGGTGAATATTCGCTGCAGTAAAAGGTTGTCTTTTTGATACCACGTGTTGGACATCATTAGCTGCATGTCACTCCCCGCTCTGTACTGTTCTTGTCTCTCTTCAGATTTCCGATCCAATAAAAGCAAAAACAGCCAAAAAAAAACAAACAAATCTTCTCGTTTATGGATGAAAAACCAGCTCCCTAAGATTAAAATAATTTTGTAGCTGATTTGAAGTCGAGGGAGCATCACCCTTGAACACAAAAATCCATCATTTAGCAGATTTATGAAGCTAGAAATGCTACAAAGTGCCTTTCAGGTTGCTCAAAAATCTCCCACAGGTGTTCAGGTGGGTTCAAACCTGTTTAATGTAATGTCATCAACCCACTCAGAGCACTCATCGTCCTCATGGAGGCTTTTCTGAACTCGTTCCTTCAGATCTGCACCCTCTAATTCATCTCCTGCTTTCAACGCCACACAAACCAAGAGGTGTAATAAGTTCACAGAGACGACACCAGGTGCTCCGTCACCTTCACGGAGCGGAGGTGAAGGATGAATCTGTCAGGAGGAGCTGTCACTGTGAGGAGTATGAATGCAGGCTGGCCGGGTTGAATGCATGAAGGAGGAGGTGTTATTGCAAACTGTACTCTCCTGAGAGCCGTTCAGATCCATCAGCTGAGAAAAGGCTGCGTCACTGTTTCTTCATCCGTTCTTTTTTATTTCACACAAAGCTCCAAACACT
Organism: Tautogolabrus adspersus; assembly: GCA_020745685.1. Lineage (NCBI taxonomy): Eukaryota > Metazoa > Chordata > Actinopteri > Labriformes > Labridae > Tautogolabrus > Tautogolabrus adspersus. The sequence goes on from CM036543.1 coordinate 30,680,429, forward strand.
CCTCAGGATTACTCCCCGCTCTTCAGCCTTTTTATTTTTTAATATCAAACACAGAAAATCGGCAGGAGGAGAAAATCCGGCTGCTTTTATTCTGCCTGGACGGGTGATTGTACAGAGGCTGAGATGCTGACACAGAGCAGAGCGTGATGCTGCTGATGATCTGTTTCTTGAACTCTACTGCCCTCTCCTGACGGGGAGTTGTATTTTGAGCAGGAAAGCAACAGGGAAAATGCTGCTACACCTTCACAGAGGCCGCTGAATCATTTGGCCTGCGACAGGTGAGTTGAGACGAGGTATGGCTGATGACTGCAAAGCCCACCTAACCGGGATAGAGTCTCCCGCTCTGTGGTGCATCATGTGTGAACAACCAGATCAAGAGAATTTCAGGGGAAGCCCCCACGAAATTATCTAGAAGTTTTCAGGTGTGCACATGTGCTCTAGTCTCTCTGTGAAGCTGTAAAGGTAGGTAACGAAAACCAAACTTAAACATTTGATGAATTAGACTGTTGATTTCCCCCCGCCCCTCCTGAAACCACATGCTCGTGGGTTCCAGTTGGTAGATTTGATCTTTTGTATGTTGTTACTCATGAAACTACAGTAATTCCTGCACATGCTCAGTTAATATGTCAGTCCTACATTGAACTATCCAACATGTCCAGATTAGCTGTCATCTTTTTTTGAAAGACTTACCAACACTTCTCAACAGTTAATTTCCTGCACTCTGCTGCCCTCTAGTGACATAACCTGCTCTGCAAAATTCCTTCACTTGATTCATACCATCTAATAAGGAGGTGCACAACCCAACAGCTAAATCTGCTCTGAAGCTGATGGACGTTTTGGGTCTGCAGGCCCCGATGCCGGGAGGAGGCGGGTTTTAACATCAGAGGCAAAGACAGGAGGAGGAAGATTGTCCCTCCTACCCCCTTTCACTATCCACTGAGATGAAATGAGACATTCAAAGATGCAGCAGTGTCCTTCTTTTACATCACTGAGACTACAGGGAGACACTGAGGACCACTATCTACAGGGAGCCTGAAGGGACAAACCAGCATGAGATTAATCAGGATTCACTAGTTGATGGTGACAGCCTTAGTTCATACTTATTTTTATAAGACTACACCAGCTTGGGGCGCCAATGGCCTGGTGGTTAGGTGGTGCCCCGTGTGAGGAAGCTGTGGTCTTTGGGGTGTGCGGCCTGGGTTTTGGTGCGGCATGCGCCTCCTGACTTCCTGCACTGTCCTTTGTCCTTTCAAAATAAAAGGCAAAAGCCCTAAAATGAAAAAGAATACATCAGCTCTTTAGGTTTATGTTTCAGGTCATCAATCATCGATAATTTAACCCAATAACTAATTCTTAGGTAAGCATCAAGCTCCTGCAGTATTTTATGTTAAATGTTTTGTCGCCCCCTCCAGTGTAATACAACAACCTCTGTTACTCTGTGAATAAAGATATAGGTGTTACGGAGACACTGATGGATAGAGTCCGTCGGCTTTTCATCCTTTCATCTGAAGTCTTAAAAAGAGGGGAACTAATCCGTGTCCGGAGAGTGTTGCATCAGCATTAGCAGAGCGCCCATTCTTCAGCCCGGGAGGCGAGATCAAAGCTGCTGCTGCAAGAAGACTGTGATAGGACATCTGTATTCTTCTGGTGAAATAGACATTTGTGAATTTCCCTCGGGATCAATAAAGTATCTATCTATCTATCTATCTATCTATCTATCTATCTATCTATCTATCTATCTATCTATCTATCTATCTATCTATCTATCTATCTATCTATCTATCTATCTATCTATCTATCTATCTATCTATCTATCTATCTATCTATCTATCTATCTATCTATCTATCTATCTATCTATCTATCTTCACTCCCACCAAACACACACACACGTTTACATCGCAGAAAACACAATTCAACAACATACACTTCATATATACACATGGTGAACTACACGGTTTTAAACTTTAAAGGAGGGGATGTCGTTTTTTCTGTCCATCCTTTGCACATTTTGAGATCCTCAAGAGTTCAATAGTTCTTTCACACTTGCAGAAATCTCCTGAAAAACTCCTGATATTTCCAGGAGGAGCTGTATGTGTGAACGCAAACATCCACATTTTTCTCTCCTCCAGCCTCCTCGTATTTATTCTGCAGAAAGTCAGAGTGAGCTGATGTGAGAACGCAGCAGGATATAATCAGGAGAATTCACCTCGAGCGAGTGGGAGGGGGTGGTGACGTTTATTCCCTGTGATCACTGCACGACCATAGACTGTCTGCACGCCACCGCTACGATCTCCGTGCTCTAATGAACCTCCCCCCCCCCTCCTGTCTGATAGAGACAGTCTCCTGCTGGGAGGTGCTCGGTGAACAACCAGGTCAGGAGAATACAGGAGTGCAGATGTGAAAACTGCTTGAGATTTACAGGCTGACATGTAAAGTAGAATCAGTTTTACTGACCAGTTGTGTGTTCACGTTTAAAGGTACAGTATGTAGAATCGCATGCTAATGTTCACATTCAAATATCTAACTTAAATTAAAAATGGACTAAACCCATGTTATATATATTTTTTAGTTGAGTACTTACATTACCTCAAATATTTCCAAAAGTTATCAAAGCCAGAGAAATCTGTAATTTTATAGTTGTAACGGGACGTGTCAGAGAGACTCACTCCCATGAGACCCCGCGAGCCTCGACGTCATCTTTTGTCATTGTTTTGATTGGTAGCCCCCTAGCGGCGGATTTTACATACTGTACGTTTAAGGACTTTGACTCAGGTTAACTTTTGTCTTTATGTACAAGTATTGACGGTCTTTTACAGACATCCCATCCTGCTGTCTGTTAACAATCAAGCGTGTCACTCACGCTCATCTTATCCTTGAAACTACTGTAGTAAACAAAGTCTGTTCTGGCAGCGTGCGGTGGTCGACCGCCTGACAGGGTTAAACACTTGTCTTGTCGTTGACGGTCTTGTTTTCTTCTGTAGCTCATGAAGATGCGTAAGGATTAATGTCAGAAGCAGCTGATACCTCCTCACAGGAGCTTTAACGTGGAGCTGTGTGGAAATAAACTAACCTACTGACAGTGTAACAACATGCAGTCTTTGCTCTCTGCTTTCTTTTTGATTTCTTTGTTTTATTTTTACGCTGAGGTTTATTTAAAGTAAGGAGCATAGAGGGAGCTTCTTTGTGTAAACACATTCAAGCTCTGTGGTTTATTCTGGGCTGCATAAATAAGCCCTGACTTGGCCAGACTGTTCAGGCCTGTAATCAGGGTGTTTTGAGAAACCACGAGTCGCTCTGCAGTCTGTTTCCATGATGATGCTCGGGTGGGTTTGGCTGTCTTGGGAGTGTGTGTGACTCTCTGAATGAGCTCTCTGCAGCAGTGTGAGGCTCTTAAATGTCACCTACAGTCATTTATCACCGTGATAAAAACTCCCAAAAACAACTCACTCAAAGTCCGCTGTTTATTAAAGTGTGGAGACTGACACCTGGTGGAGTTCATGTTGCAGATACGTCTTCTGAATGATAAAGTGACCTTACTGTATGATCAGACATTAAGGAAACATGCTATGTTGAAGTGCTGGCTTCTCTGACAACAATGCAGCAGCCAGTATGTCCTCCTTCTAACTTTAGATTCTGGTCCTGAATGGTCTGGATTTGTTTGGACCAGAGAAGGTAGGCGGTTTTAAGGCACCCCCACACGGCCGTTTTGGACGCCCCTCGGTTTGCCAGATATGAGAGCAGTTATCAGGTCAAACCAACAGGTGTTGCAGCGATGGAAGCGGGCAAGAGAACTGGTTCAGATAGAAGTGATTGTACCCGACCTAAAAAGCCTCTGCATGTTTCTAATAAGCTCCACGAGCAGAAACGTGCTCAAACTAGGATCAATATTGGAGATGCTTTTGAAAAATGGAGAGAGGTTAGAACGCAGAAAGGTTTACAGACCGATGCAGAGCTGGCTAAACACTGAAGCTTCAGTGTCCACCACATGGTGACCTGCGTGAGCATCCACTCTAGAGAGGAGGGGGGGGGGGGGAGACAGCTCTCTAATGTTTAGAATTTGGACTGCAGTACACATGTTAAACACTAGGTGTCAGAGTTACATATTGCTCCTTTAAATATGTTTTGTAGAGGATGTTATTGTTTTATTATAATTAACAGCAGATTTAGCTAATGTACTAAAGTTTGTCTGATAATATGAACCTGAGCTGTGTCTTATTTCTGATCACTGTGTTTGTACACTGACAGAGTACTACAGACAGCGCTTCTGTACTTTTTTAATACTATGGCCCTGTCCCACCATCCGCACTTCCACCCTAACGTCTTCCTCTAAGTGCACATTAGTTGAAAGTGCACTTAGGGGCGTAAGTGTGCAAGGGACCAAAGCTGTTTAGAGCAGAACCTGAACAGTTCTGTACAGGTCCCTTCTGTGTGGATCAGGAGAGGAAACATGACGCTGGCCTTAAGGGCGTTGTCTGCTCATGTTATGGCCGTGAAAAGTAATTACCCGTCATCTTTTATAAGTCTGATTGTAAGTGCCACCCTACCTGAAGCTCTTGAGATTGTTCACTGAACTACACTTATTGGCCTCATGGTGGTGCTGCAGGAAAAGTCAGGTCATCATCAAAGACATCTGGACTCAATATGAAGGCATCCTGATCGACAGTCACAGCTAAGGGGAGGCAAGCCTTTTAATGCCTTAAATGAAGTGCAGCAGCTTGTGCTTAAGACTCCTCCACACTGCTCGAAGAGACTCCATCCGTCACGTGATGATAAAGAAGTGAAGTTGAAAAATGTGTGCAAAAGTCAAGGGTGATGAGCTGAGAGAAGAAAAGGCGGAAAATAACAACCTCCCACATGTCCTCCTCCTCCTCCTGCGTAAGACCTCTCTCTCTCTCTCTCTCTCTCTCCCGCTCTCCCGCTCTCTCTTGCTCTACTTACCATGTGGTTTCCGCGGGTCTCATTAAATACAAAGACATCCTACATCCGACATCCTCATGTGAGATAAAGAAACCCCCCTCTCCATTTTCCTTTGTTTTTACGCGCGGCGTAGAGATGATGCCGGTGCGCCCGGAGCGGAGCGCTCTGTCTCGGCTCTTCCTTTCTCTCCTGTTGGGCTTCTCCGTGTCCTCCTCCGCGGCCTGGGACCTGGTTCTCCTCCACACCAACGACGTGCACGCCCGGGTGGAGGAGACTAGCAAACACTCGGGGAAATGCGGAGGCAGCAGCAGCGAGTGTTTCGCCGGAGTGGCCCGCAGAGCCACGGAGGTCAAGAGGATCCGCAGCTCCGAGAGCAACGTGCTGCTGCTGGACGCCGGAGACCAGTTCCAGGGGACAGTTTGGTTTAATTATTACAAAGGAGCCGAGGCTGCGCACTTCATGAACAAACTAAAGTATGATGTCATGGTGAGAAACACATGGAGAGATTCTTCTACTTAATACTTCTTCTACTTCTTAGGTCAAACGTGCAGTAACAAACATACAGTATGAATACTCATATTCATATTACTAGCACAGTTTAGTTTGAGATATTAAGACTTGATTTAAAGTAACTGTAGCTGTTGAAGGATTGTATTGAGTATTGGAGAACAAGCCTCTAAAGAATGTACAGAAGAGCAAAACTCTCAAAGTGTCATTTCAATGATTTTTATTTCCAAAATGATGAAACAAGGTGCAATGTTTGTGCTCTCTGAGACAGAAGATAGACTAAAACATCTCACTATGATGGAAGTCCAGGTTTGACATTTTGAAAATAACTACCTTAAAGCATTTGTATGTGACTTGTCCACCTTAAAAGTCGATCTAATTGAACAATAACATTCAGCAGGGAGAGTGGCGTCACTCTCATGGTCTCAGAGCGCCCCGGTCGCCTGTTTTCAGCACTATGTTCTGTAACTTTGGCAGCGGGCCCTGGTCATATAGTGAGAAGTGCGTACACAAGTTCACACAGCAGCTTTCAGCTACAAAGCAGCCAGAAGAAGAGAGAGCCGGACTATAGAGGAAATATTAGACCTTGTCAGATGACATGTTTTTTTTTTGGCTTCTCACATCTGTACCATAGACCGTGAATATGAATGTTTGAAGCCTGAGTGACGTCACCCGTCTGTTCCTGCAGGGGGCGCTGGAGTCCCATCGATGGCGGTCTCCATGCTGGAAATGCTGTCTCAGCCTAACTTTCAGTCAACCTAACGACAGGCTGAGAGCTGGAGCTGAGGCGGGTTTTAAGACTCCTGATAAAGTCAGCTACACGCCTTATTAATCTAGAAAACAGACAAAAGATGGAGATAAATGGTAAATGGACTTGTCTTCTGTTTTTCAACACTGGAGTTTGCTGCTTACTCTAAACCTCTAACATTACAGTGTTACATTAGAGGTCACTAAACTCATCTTTTCAGCACATAAAAACAGCTGTAGGATTCTGATAAACAGAGGACAGATCTACAACGACATTCAATAGCAACATCTGAGATAAAAAGTGGAAAAGGTCGGAGCAGCAGAGGAGTCAGACTCGACTCTGTGAAAGGCTCATGTTGATTTATTGATTCAGGTCTGAAGGCTTTAGTTGGTTTTAATCAGCCTGAAAGCAGCGAGTCAGAGTCAAACGTTGTAATCGATCAGCTCTCTGAGTGTTTAAATCTCTGCAGCAGAATCAGATCAATTCAATCAGACTCACTTTTACCGTTGGAGAGTAAATCTAACACTTATGATTCAATTCTGCATGTGAAAAGAGTGACTCCTGTACGGTGGCCAACAACAGCAGAACATATCCAACCCTAGATTTGGTTTTCACACCTATATGAGCACTAGATGGCTTTTTAGGTCGGGTACAATCACTTCTATCTGAACCAGTTCTCTTGCCCGCTTCCATCGCTGCAACACCTGTTGGTTTGACCTGATAACTGCTCTCATATCTGGCAAACCGAGGGGCGTCCAAAACGGCCATGTGGGGGGGCCTTAAAACCGCCTACCTTCTCTGGTCCAAACAAATCCAGACCATTCAGGACCAGAATCTAAAGTTAGAAGGAGGACATACTGGCTGCTGCATTGTTGTCAGAGAAGCCAGCACTTCAACATAGCATGTTTCCTTACTGTCTGATCATATAGTAAGCTCACTTTATCATTTCACTCTCTACACATCTCACTGATTGGACCTTTAAATAACTTTGACTTGCAAGTCGTCAAATACTACTACCTCAGATAAACTGTAGACGTGAGTAGCTTTTGGTATGTGTGACTAAGTAAGTGATAAGCATGTCTACAGATAGATACCTTTTGTGTTTTAAAGTGACACAGTCTCCCTTTTTTTAATGAGTGACAGAAATGAAAAGTACTGAAGCTTTAAAAAACCACCTCTCTTTCATTGGACATGTTCGTAGGACTGGATGTAATACCTGAAGAACTGCAGCTGCACATCGGGAACAGTACGACACCGAAACATGCCAATGTATTTGTCCAATTTCCACAGTGTGCAGGAGTTTGCATGCAGTATGTGCTGATTAAAAAGAAGAAACTGTCCAATATTGAGTGTGGAGGACTTCTATGTTCTAGTTTGGTTACTAGTATCATATCAAAGCTTAAAATTCTGGTGTCATGGCAACCCTCTAAGTGATGGTCTAGTGTGTAGATAAGTGTTTTAGTCGTGGAGCTGTTTTCTATCCCCCAGTGTTGAACTGCTGTGGATAGATAAGAAACAAAGATTTCCTCAGTTCTTCTGTTTGACTTCTGGTTAATTTTCACACTGTCAGTCATTAATGGCAGACAGGAAAGTTATAGGATGTCCAGACTCAAACTCTGTTTTGCTTCTAACTATCCAAAGTAAACATCCGTCATGCTCTGTCTGTAAACACTTGAACTTTGGATCCCTGTAGCCGAGCTATTCAAATTCAGACACTGCAGAGTTAAAGTAATCAGTGACTAACATCCTCAGCGTAATCAGGGAGAATCTGAAAAGAGCAAATATGTCGGACCTCCGCCCCAACTCTCTTTGTGTCACATCGTCTGAAAGGAGAGGCGACTTTAGAAGAGTTCAAGTTCTTCTCTGTTGACAACAATAACCAATACGTCTCCAGCGAGGTGTCAGGAAGCCGACAGAGTGGGAAAATCGTACAATATCCCAATGAGCTCAAGTGCGTCTCATTCCGGGGTCACATCCTTCGTCGGACCCAGCATACGTAGCCCGTGTACACCACAGACGCTGAACTGAGATGAGACGGTCTGGTCGACAGAGGATACCCTGTTTGTGTCACCAGCTGTCCCCGTCCTTTACCCTTTCATATCCAAGCGCCGCCCCAGTCAAGGAACTAGCTAACATAGCTAACGTCACATAACTTCATTTGAATTGGCACACAATGAATCTCAGGATATGTTGGGCCACAAAGGACACACCGGATAGATCCTTCGTGGCCGAGGAAAGACGGACACATTTGATCGAGCCTTTAAAATGGGACAGCCTTGTGATGTAATCATCCTCTGAATGCGCCCTCTGAAGGTTGAGCCCTTGAAATGGGTCATAGCATTTGAACTGAGGTCTCTATAAACTCTGTATTTAACCTGACGTTGTGTTTTTCAGGTTTTTGGAAATCACGAGTTTGACAACGGAGTGGAGGGACTCATGAAACCGTTCATGGAGAACATCAGATGTCCCGTTCTCAGCGCTAACATCAAACCTGACAAGACTCTGGCCTCGACGTTTGGAACCTCATACTCACCTTATAAGATCCTCACTGTGGACGGTCAGAAGGTGGGCGTGGTGGGATACACGTCACAGGAAACTCCAGCTCTGTCCAGACCTGGTGAGTGGACGTGGATGTTGCTCTGTCTGTGAAGACTTGCAGAATGTAAACATGATGATGATGCACACTCTATCTTAGCGTTATTAAAATGGTCTCGTGTTGAGTCAAACCTGATTGTTCTCTAAGTCCTTGTGTCCACCTGGCACTTTCCTCGGGTAGAAAAGCGCTGGCTGTGCACTCTGGAGTGCTCGGATGAAGTGCTTGTGTCCTGAGAAGAAAAGCAATGCACGTGCCTGTTGTCTCTATGACAACCGTCTCAGACCGGCCGCTGTATGACCGACACTGCTCTGTTGCTTTTTACTGCATGTTTTAGATTTGAGATCGTATTTTTGCCTCACTATGAGCATCAAACGGAGGACAATTGCCCTCCTACTTTCAGGCCTACCTACGATGGAGAGAGGTTAGAACACAGAAAGGTTTACAGACCGATGCAGAGCTGGCTAAACACTGAAGCTTCAGTGTCCACCACATGGTGACCTGCGTGAGCATCCACTCTAGAGAGGAGTGGGGGGGGGGACAGCTCTCTGCAAGGTTTAGAATTTGGACTGCAGTACCCATTTTAAACACTAGGTGTCAGAGTTACATATTACTCCTTTAATTTTCAGGCACTAATGGTCGGTTATGTACTAAAGTTGGGGTGATTGGAAACATCTGGCTAAGATTGTGCAACATAATTGCTGAAGTGTTACTGTGTTTGCAGCCATAATGTTTTTTGAATTGGTGCCTCTGTTTCGTTTTGAGTGCAATGACCTTGGGTTATTTGGGCCGGGGCAGCAGGGGGGGGTGGGCCCCACTTAAAGTCTGATCAGCCATCCAAAAGTCCTAATTCAACTTGGGTCTGTTACTCACAGTTTTAATGCAGAGCAGCTGTCTCACCTTTCCCCGTTGTTGTTGTTCAGGACCTCACCTGAAGTTCGAGGACGAGGTTCCCGCCCTGCAGCTGCAGGTGGACAAACTGCAGACCCTGGGAGTGAATAAGATCATCGCTCTGGGTCACTCAGGATTCACTATGGATCAGGAGATCGCCAAGAAGGTCAGAGGGGTGGACGTTGTCATCGGTGGACACAGCAACACCTTCCTCTACACAGGTAACTTCAATCTCTGTTATCTAAATGTTTAGTAGAAGTGCTAATATGTGATCTTATTCAGGTGGAACTACCTGGGATGAAGCTGCAGTTTCTCAGCTGTTCTGATGCTTTTTTTTTCTGAGCGGTCGATTTTAATCTCGTTTGAAATTCCCAAAAACTTCAACTAGATTTCTAAAAGTAGACTGAAGTCAATAATATATAGGAGTAACACATTTCCTGTCAGCTGGAGGGTTGCAGATATTTCCTGTCGACAGTTCTTTCATGATCGGAGGGGGAGGATGGATAAAACAGGCATGCCTGTTGCCATGGTGATTTAGGTTCCTGTCTGTCACTTTTTTGTTCAGGTGCAGTCAGGAAAAAAAATCCTGAAGTCAGGGAGTCGGCTCGTAGCTTCTCTTTTGCCGACCAAAACATCAAACATGACAGAAAATCATCGGACCGGTCGAGAACAGCTGATTGGGCCGTTATGGGCCGTCGCCTCAGTGTTCACTGCACGACTGACAGCGTGTGATCAGGCCCGACCTTAGACTGAAAACTAGACGTAGAACTCAAAAATCTGGTGTAAATTGTCCTGAAATCGTGCAGAGTACGTTAAGTAGACTGATTTACAAAGGTTTGAGAGTATAACTTTGTCACTGAAGCGGGTCTGACCGTAGAGTCGGAGGAGGTGTGTTATGACGTACGATGAGCGAGTTGTTTCCACGTCCAGTTTTTGTCTCACCCTGTCTGAGCTTCATTCCTTTTAAAAGCCAGCTCACTTTTCCCCTCATAAACCATCTGGAAGTCATTTACATGAGCAGGAATTGTCTGCTTGTAGCCTCAGTTATTTCATTTTGCATTCATTCTCAGTGATCTGTGTTTGTTTCTCCTGGGCTGCAGGAAACTGTGAGTCTGCACACTTCTGGTTGAGTGTAAATACGCTGCAGACACGAGTGTGGTCTCCATAAATAACGGAACAGAGTTTTATATACAGAGCAGTGAAGAGTCACCGAGCACGCAGAGGAAGTGAGCGTGTGGACACAAGACCACAAACACTCCCCGAAAATGAAAATGTTTTTCTGTCGTGAAGGTCGGGCGGTGTGAGAGTGAAACGAGTGAATCAGGACTGCAGACTGTCTTTGTTTGGACTCACAGAGGAAGAGAGTCCTTAAAGATGACAGTGATGCCTTCAAGACCTTCGTTAAGTGCAGAACGCTGCAGTGAAATTCAGAGTGGCTTCAGGGGTCTTATTCCTCAGTTTGTTCCAACAGCAGATTACATTTATCACACTACAAAGTTACAGAGAAGGTCATTAGCAAGCTTGATTGATTTATCAGAACCTACACTTATTGATCCGTCATTTCACGAAGTGGTGGCCTAAGTCAGACAAAATAAATGTAATCTGTTAGTTATGATCTCAACACACTTCAAATATCTTAAAGGTCACATCTTCCCCTCCTCTTCAAGCGGTGTAAATAAGTCTCAGAGCTCCACAAAACATGTGTACAGGGTCCGAAATTAACTTTTTGACTCACCGGCCAAGGTGGCGGGTAGATGAAGAAATTCACAGATCAAACATATTTTTAACCGGCCGAAATAACAAATAGTGTGTTTGTGTCACATACACACATGTTACAGTACATTTAATGTAGAAGCATTATGTTCTGTTGAATCAATCACAGATTTAAGTCACAGATTTGATCATTTTATCAGATCAGGAAATTGAGAAATTTAAAAAACATATTTGCTGGCTTTATTTTTTAAATAGGCAGCAGTTCCCAGACCCCCCCCTGCTCCCCCCTCTGCTTGCGTGTGTTTGCCCTGAAATGTATGTTGGTGTGTCTCAGCGATGCTCTCAGTCATGACAGCAGAGAGAGGAGCAGGGAACAGTAGCTGCAGCTACATAAAACGTGCTAAATACTCACAGCATAGTTTTTATTACTTTATGGTAAAACATTTAACCGCCCTGTGGCGGATAGCCCTCTGAAATGTACTCGCCAAACGGAATACCTACCCGCATTTGGCTTCTGTGTCTGTAGCTTTAAATGTAAATGAGCTGTGTCTGACCACGCCCCTCTCTGGAAGGGCTTGGGTGGCTCGGGCTTTCTCGCTCCATGCCCTATTGTTTACGGTGAGAAGGCAGACTCAGAGGGCAGAACAAACACCTAGCTGTGGGAGTGTCACCCACCTGGGGGAGGGGTTACTGCCCTTTGTGATGTCATGAAGGGAAAATCTCCAAACGGCCTGTTTGAGCACACATTTTCTGAAAAGTGGAGCAGGCAAAAGACGGAGAGGATGGACTTTTGTCATCATAGGGGGGTTTGTAGACAGATTAGAGACACATATTAGAGTTAGAGGAACATGGTGAAGAGGATTTTACAGAATATGTGACCTTTAATTTATCCTTTCAAACTACTGCTACAGAGCCTACATGTTGGTGTTTCTGATCAACAGAAGAATCCAAATTATTTCCTTCAGCTCTGGGAAATTGGATAATCATATTGTCTGATGTGTATCAGATGCTTAGTCTCTTATTAAACACTTGGTTTAAGCTCTCATGTATCTTTGACAAACCTTTTGGTTCCATTTGAAGACACCTGCATGTGATCACAGAAACTCTTAAACTCCACTCACCATCACTCTGTTGTTTTTCAGGACAGCCTCCGTCTACTGAAGTCCCCGCTGGTCCTTATCCCTTCATGGTGGAATCAGAAGACGGGCGGAAGGTTCCTGTCGTGCAGGCCTACGCCTTCGGGAAATATCTGGGTTATCTTAAGGTGACCTTCAATGATGCTGGAAATGTAGAGAAGTCCACGGGAAACCCAATCCTGCTGGACGGCAGCGTCCCACAAGGTAAAGACCTCAAAGAACAGAGTGAAGCTTATGGGGTCTTTGTCAAGTTTTCACGTTTATTCTTAAAGAATGTGTCGCTCATCAGAAGACAGTAGTGGAGTGTTATTGTGTTTTGAGATGTAGACATGTAAAGAAATATAAAGTCTGAGTACCTCTAACTTCTGGGTTGTGTCCTCAACTCTCAAATGAATGAAATATCTCTTCCAGATCCGGACTTTCTTGCGGACGTTGAGGAATGGAAAAAGAATCTGGCCAACTACTCGGCCCAGGAGGTGGGAAAGACTCTGGTCTTTCTCAACGGGACCACCGAAGAGTGCCGCTTTCGGGAATGCAACCTGGGGAACTTGATCTGTGATGCCATGGTAAGAGCTGGACTGTTTGTTGAGTCTTTTTTATAAAGCTCCTCTTTGATGAGCTCCTTCACTATTTATGTTCAGACCTCCAAAGAACCAGGAACCACTAGGCCTTATGTTCCTGTGATGTTTTTAAACCGTCTGTTCCTCATGTCCTCACTGAGTTGGCGGATCACCCTGATTTTGATCTCAATGGGTTAAGTTAGAGAGTGTCAGGACGAAACGTTAGAAATCTCAAAAGTGAAACCCGTGTGGTCGTTAAAAAACAAGCTGCCTCTTGTCTCTGGTCCAGCTCGACAACAACATGCGATTCTCAGACGGCGTCCAGTGGAACCACGTCAGCGCCTGCATGTTAAACGGAGGAGGCGTCCGCACATCGATCAACGAACGCACGAGTAATGGTGAGTGAATCATTTCCAAGAGGGTGAAACGAAACTTGAGCAATAATCCTCCGTCCTACAGTAGTGTTCCTTTACTTTATGAGGATCCCCATGAACTGCAGTCGCCTTGAACCTTGAACCTTGAAGTTGATGAACATTCAATAATTTCACGTTAAATCGATGATATGAAACATTAAGGTCTCTGAACATCGAAGTGTTGTAACATTAAAATCTTTAAAAAGTGAAACAGTCAAACGTTTATCCTTCATCTGGCCTGTAGGTTCGATCACCATGGAGGACCTGATCTCCGTCTTACCTTTCGGAGGAACCTTCGACCTGGTGCAGCTGAAGGGCTCCACACTGAGGAAAGCCTTCGAACACTCAGTGAGGCGATACGGCCAGAGCACCGGAGAGTTCCTCCAAGTGTCAGGTGAGCTTTATTTGATCGAGTATTTGTTTTATATTTAGAGGTGTTGCGACAAATCTGGGTGGGTTCAATCCTCAATGTTGTGTCTGATGGGGGGCGCTGGTGGTCTAGTGGTTGGTGCACATGTCCCATGTAGGGAGGCTGTGGTTCCCGAGGGAGGGCCCGGGTTCAGATCTGACCTGTGGCTCCTCCTCTCTCTCCCCAATGTCTGACTCTATCCACCGTCTCGTTTGAAACACGCAATCTTTTTAATGATGTGTCTGACGATGTTTCCGTGACCTCCGTCAGGATTTCGTGTAGAGTACGACCTCGCCAAACCTCCGGGTAAGCGTGTGAAGAGCCTCGCCATCCTCTGCACAAAATGCCGGGTTCCTCAATACGAGCCAGTGGTGGACGAGACGGTGTACAAAGTCGTCCTGACGTCCTACATGGTGAATGGTGGTGACGGATTCTCCATGATCACAAACGAGAGCCTCAAACACGACAGCGGTGAGGTCTTCGTTTGCCCGTTTCTTTTTTTTGTGTTATTTTTTTTAGAGTAGCGACTCTTTAATATTTCTGTCTTTTTGTTCCATTTCAGGGGATTTAGACATTTCTGTCGTGTCGCACTACATCGCGCTAAGACAGAAAGTGTATCCGTCTGTCGAAGGACGCATCAAGATCTTCAACTCAGCCTTTGGACTGCGAGGACAAACCACCCCAGTTGTTTTACTGGTTTCACTGGGACTGCTCTGGACTCTGTTTTGTAATCTGTGAGGCTGAACTGGACCTGGAGGACATTTTTAAAGTATGCTAACCTTTACCTGTGAACTGTAAGACTGTCCGATCAGAAACATATGATCGACTGTCATTATTCTTTAACCTTCAACCTGGATCGGACTGACTCAGAAACTTCACGTTGACCACGTTCGGACCGAGCGCCGATGAAAAATTAAGCCGACGCAGAAAAGAAAAGCTGCAGTTCCTCGAGTGTCCACTTGAGGCTGGCTGTAAAGCCAAGGACTCACTAAAGGGCTCAACTGTGTGATTCAGGAAGTAAAAATCCCGTTCTTTCTCTCCATGGCCAATTCGATTATTCAACATGATGTCATAACCGTCACAGGTCGACTGACCACGAGCTTCTCCTGTGGAGACACGAGGTAACGACCTCGTTCTAAGAACATCACAGTTTATTCACGATATCGGGGAAAAGAACTACACTACCCACAATCACAGAGTGGCACAGCCCGTCTCTGATAGGTTGAGCTTGCTGTTACCATGGCAATGTTTCCCGCCTCTCGGCGCTGTATGCAAACGGATAGTTTCTCTAGCAGGCTAGCTAGTTAGTTAGCTAACAGTAAATGTGCTAATAACCTCGTTATTACGCAGTTTATATATTCAACAACACAACGCGTGTATTAACAGACTTAAGTTACATTTAAGAAGAAGCGGTATCATTCGCAATGGATTGTGGGATGTGTAGTTCACTGGCTCCAGTTGAAAAATATGTACACAGTCTTGTACCTTTGCCTTTTAATCTGTTTTTTACGCCATTTTTGTGCGAAATCAAATGTTCTGTAGTCACGAGTATTGGGTTAGCTGGTTGTCATGGTTACAGGCTTTTAATCTCTTGATTTTGGGAAATGTCAACGGAGGATTTGAACGGAGAAATGTACTTCCGGAACCAGAGCCACCGGAAAAAGTTGGCGGTCACAGTTGAGCTCTGATGTGTCTCATATACGGACGTTCACTCTCACAGCACAAATAAACGTCTTCACTGTCTGGTTTTAAAATAGTTTTGGTCTCTGGAGCTTATTTCTGTATGTGTACGCACAGCACAGGAGGAGGAGGGGGAATTATTTTGTAACTCATCCATTATGATTATATTTCGGCTAAAAGTTCTGCATATATTTGCGTATCAGGGACGGGCGGAGGTCGCTGACAGGTAAACTTCCTGTAGCAGTTTGTCAGGAGGCTCAGAGCCTCAGTCATAAATCATAAATCATAAATCAAAAACGAGGACTGGAAGTATCGAGCTGCTTTTCTTCTTCTTGTGGCAGCAGATATCCAGCAGACTCTCCTCTGTAGGTTTTCTATTTTTACCCAGAGTTCCTCTGTGAACAAGGCCTCCTGTGTGAGAGGGGTTTCCCGACGACGCTCGCTGCCTGTTAATCGTCTCGATCTCCTCATTAGTCCGTTCACAGAGCGAGCGTGAACACTGCTGACACCCACGCTGCACCGAGAGGAGCTGCCAAGAGCTGGAAAACTTCACATTCAGAACGAGTGGAAAGTGTTGTGTTGCCGTGGAGGATTAGAGGAGACGAGGACAAAGACATCGGTCTAGGTCAAACTCAGGACGCAGTTTCTCATCTGCAGCTTTTTATTGTTTGATTATTTAGAAACCACGATGTTTGTTTCCCACTTTACCTCTACGAGTCTGTGCTCGAGTCCTCATTCAGAGTATCTGAATAGAATTGTGTCTCATTAGCATGCATGCAGAGCTGCAGAGAGGACTTGTGCCTCTGAGTCTGTCTCTCTGGAATCTCCCACCCTGATTATTCTGAATAAAGAGCACACTGTGATCATTGACCTCACTCACACAACTCAGGCGGCCGTCTCCCGCTGTAAGTGGACGCTACCCTGTAGCCGCTATACCAGCTGAGCCGTGCCTGGTGTACTGCAGAATATCCACTGACTGGAGGTCAGACTTGGCGGAGTCCGGATTTTAAATCAAGACCACCACTGACGGGCTATTTCTTTTATGTCATTACTGAGATTAGAAGGAAAACGCCTCTTTCTAAAAGAGTTTGATTCTCATCCCCCGGTTACCGCCGAAAACCTTCCCGGTGTTACGGTCTAAGTGAGTGACACACACAAGATGATGATCTTTCATGGTCTTGGTCTTGTCTCGTTCTCGTCCTGCCTCAATCTTCACTCGGTCTCGATCCCTAAATGTCTCGGTTTTGTCTTGGTCTCGGAGGACTCTGGTCTCGGGTATGTTTGGTCTCAGTTAGTGAGCTCTTGACTACAACACTTACTGTCTCTCCTCAGCCGTCCAGATTTATCCAATAAGGACGAAAGGATCATTCATGTAACGTATCATCAGTAAGAAGAAACACCGAAGCAGATCAATCTTGTTGTAAACAGAGTTGGTTGTATTGTCATGCGTACATTAGAGCAGCTGTCATTATTCATTTTGAGCAGCTGCCACTGAGCTTAACATTTTCCTCTCTGTGTGAGTCGACGTTTAAACATTTCCTCTTGAGATTAAGGAATGACGACATGTTTGTGTGATTCATTTCTTCCTCTGCAGGATCCCATGTCAACGTCTTCTAAGGTTTTAGTTTTCACAGATTTGCAGCAACACATTAGAAATGACAGGTGAGACATTAACTCTGTGCCGGTCCTGGAATGGATTCACTCTTTACGAAGTAAGTGGCATATTAGTTAAGTTCACCGGGCTCACTTACGTTGGTAACATTACAAAAATCAAAAGGATCACATCACTTTAAGAAGAGGGAGTTTACATGTAGAAACAGGCTTCATTTTACTGAAGCAACCATCAAATAAAAAGTGTTTTTGTTCATTTACAGGCAGGGTTGGTCATTTCCTCCAGATTCACTTTTTAAGATTCTGGTTGAAATTGTCTTTAGGTCCTGACAGAAATTAATAACTCATGTGCTCTGAAAAAGGAACAAAGAAAATCCGTCATCTGTAGCAGTTGTAAGTCTGTAAAAACTTCAACCAATGTCTGCCACAAGGTACCAATCTGATGAACCAATCACACGCCTCTCTGTCTCCCTGCTCGCTCTCTACCTCTTGCGTGCTCTAGCCCACACTCAAAGCACGTCACCGATGACGGAGTTTATACTGTGAGTTTACTTACCGCTGAATGAGACATGAGACGACGTAGTTTCTACACAATGCAAGAGATGAGCTGAGGTCCGCTTCTGGAGCAACGGCGCTCGTTCATGTAAGTGAGGGGCGTGGCTTTAGAGGGAGCACAGAGGGGAGGGGGTGGGTGCAGATGGAGCACTGAGGGAATGCTACTTTCAAAATCATGCTAGCTTACAAAAATGACCAACCCTGCCTTTAAGAGGTAACGGTGAGTATTTATCTGTAAAATAAAGTTTGGACCTTGTCGCTTGAAATTAGGATGACCGTGTTTTTTTGTTGTTGCTAACTTCCATGTATCTGGACCCCAGAAGCCCCCTTATGGGCAGCCTTGACCCTACCTTAGCGGTATTTTAAAGCTGACTTTGATACTGAAACAAAAGCTGTAAAATCTAAAGCTAGTGATCTGGTCGGGATCTGAGGACATTTCTTCAGAAAGATTTCACCACAGCTGAAAACTGAGAACATCTGTGCAGCATCTGTTCTGGCTCCTCAAACTCTAAACACAATCTTAACCCAAAAAAAAACATTAAGCCCAGCTGAATCTGTAAAGAGAGATTTTAAGATTTCAACATTTCGTATTAAAGTAACTGAGTAAGGTGTGAGGGTCACAAATTACTCAACATTTCATAACAAAGATAAGAGTTATGTGCTAAGACTATCAGTCTTGTTTTTCTCATCTGTCCTCTCCCATTAATCGTCTCTTCACCACTAAGTTTTTATTTGGTGAGCCAGCCAGGGGGCTGAACCCGTCTAGTGTTTGGGACCACTAGACTACAAACTGTAAACAAAGTAGACGTAACACGAGCAGCTCTACCAGTTAAACGCTGCTGTGACACTGATGATGCACGCAATGCTAGAGCTCAATGTCAGTGATGTCGTTTCTCAAACATCGTACACCCTCGCCTGGGCTGATCAGACCCCTGCCCCCCATAGATCTGCCCTTTTTGACCAGAGCCATCTCCACGCTTGCTTAGTGACACCTGTGGTTTTACAAATGGCTCTTCTTCGTCTTCCCCCTGTGGTGTGCAGAGTGCCAGATGACCTGCCTGCGAAGCCCCGACACCTGACCTCCACTTGGCTCTCCATCCTCGTCTTTGGCAGCGGTCTCTCAGCTCCTTGTACTCTGAGACCGCTCCTCGGCCAGACACGGTGAGAGGATGGAGGAAGCCCATGAGCGCAGATGTGTGAGAGATCAAACTGCAGCTTCTCACCATCGAGCACTAACAGAGTTCTTATATTTTCGTAGATATGACCTTTAAAAACTTTCTGTAATCATTTTAGATTTTCTGAATAAGTGTGAAAGTCGTTGGTAGTGAAAGGAAAGACGACAGGCAGCGTTCTTCGTAGTGACATTAATAAATATATATCTGTTTTTATTATTAGTGCATGAATGTACAGGGAATGTGGAGATGATCCCAGAGGGGTTTGGGAACAGTTGAGGTTTTATTGCACGTCCGTGATCCAGGAAAAGAGGAGATCAGTGTTTGTCGAGCGATTCACACCACGATCGCTTCCTTCACGCCCTGAGGAGGAAACACACGCTTCAATCACACATTTTAAACTCACTGCTCACGTTAACAGGTCAGTCTGTTTGTTCTGTTCTTTGCAGAATGAAGATACGATGATACTGAGCAACACTAAGACAGGAAGCAAGTAGGCAGTACAAAATAAAAAGATAAATGAAAGTAAAATCAGAGGTATATACGACAGGAGTAGTTGGAGCTGCTGCAACGAGCTGCAGACCACAAATGAAACATGAAACCACAGCTGCTTGTAGGCGGAAAGGTACGGAGCCCAAAGATGACAACTCCAGAAAAATACTTTAAAAAAAAAGTTTCCTGTGTTCACCAGAAACGTTCTCGTGTTCACCAGAAACGTTCTCGTGTGAGCACAGGGAGGTATCGATGTGCAGAAGATACTCTTTAGTGCTCATGAGAAAATATCACACGTGCTTATTCTCGTGCAGACGTTTAACCTTCTCGTGGTGCTCACCAGAAACTTATACTTGATTTTCTTTCCTCCCATGTCTCCTTAGTGTGGGCTTTCCCAACCCTGGGGTCCAGACCCCATATGGGGGTCGCATGGAATTCAAATTGGTTCCCCTGAAATGTCTAATTATTCATCAATATAAAATATAATGTAGCGTTCTTCCGGAGTTAAGCTACAAGACATTATCCAGTTTAACATGTGCAGCTGTGAGCCCGGGCTGCACCGTGCTGCAGTGGTTAGCTCTGTCCCCTCACAGCGAGGAGGTTCCTGGTTTGAATCCCCGTCTGACAGGAGCCTCTCTGTGTGGAGTTTGCATGTTCTCCCCGTGCATGCGTGGGTTCTCTCCGGGTACTCCGGCTTCATCCCACAGTCCAAAGACATGCTGGTTAGGTTCACTGGTGACTCTAAATTGTTCGTAGGTGTAGTCCAGGCTAAAAACTAACAAACCTGCAGTATCTCTGTCTGTCTCTCATCCATGCGTCACACTTCGAGTTGTTATTTCCAGCCTCGTGAACACACGCTTGTTAACACACGCTCTTAGTACACGTCGTTCACTGAGAAGAAATAAAATCCTCACTTTGTGCACAGATCTAATCCTGTCATATGATACACCTGAAAAAGCCTCAACGTGTCTATAACGAGTCACATGACTGAAATCAATCTGTTTGTGTTTTTAGATGTCTGGGGGGCAAACTGAGGTCCTTTGAGGGGCGTCGGTCGAAAGGTGACACGAGGCGAAAGTTTCTGTCGACTGAACTGAAACAAGAGTTCCTCTCTGCAGAACTGATGTTCTCTTTGAACGGTGCTTTACAAGGTTTCAGTCTCACACCTGCACAAGTTCAGTAAAAGTTCCTTTTTCTTCACCACTACTCCTCACACACTTGGCAGAGTGAAACGAACGCGTCTGTATTCAGAGCTGTGTTCAGCAAACAGACACATAGAGCTGCAAACATTCAAATCAATTCAGACTAAATAAGAAGCGAGAAAAGCCCTCGAGCGTCTGGATGGAGCTGCTCACATGTCAGAACTCGACTTATTTAGTCAATTAAAAATCTTGGGTTGTGAGCTTTGTGACATTTAACAGACTTCAAGTTACTAAATGAACAGACTGACACCTGGACAGGTGAGTGATTCACACGTTCAAACAAACACAAATGTGAATCTTTAATGTGTTTGTGCTGAAGACACAATCAGGACGTGAATCAGAATCTTAGAACGAGGAACTGCCAATTTCCACATCGTGGTCCGTCAGCGCCACGGTTTTGCTCCATTTGATGGCGTGCGCCCTGCCCCACTGGGTCAGTGTCTGGAGCGTGAGTGCAGCCATGAGCAGCTGGTCTCACCCTCACCTCGTTAGTTTCTCTCAAAGGAATAAAACATGTTTGTTTTTGTTCCGATTCAGAGACCTGTTGCATCATGGGAGATCACACGATCCGTCCGGGTTTAATAAACATGACGTGACATCTGTGCAGAGCGGGACTTCACTCACCGCTGAATATATTCATGTGCACAAACGTGTAAACATCACTTCTCTCTGATCCCTCTGCTGCTGCTGGTCGTCTTCAGAACATCAGTTTTAAACTCTGACTGTATCAAAGTGACCGGACAGCGTGAGGCGGTGTGAGACGTTTACCAGCAGTGAACTCAAGAAATGCTGCTACTATCAGGGTTCGAGTTTAACTCCACTTTGAAATCTTTCTCTAAGAGTGTCCATATTCTTTCATCTGTATTTCCTGAACGTCTGTGAGTTCATCGCATGTTTCACTTTCAAAGTCTGACAGAGGACACGGCGGTCTTCCCTTCCAGCTGCTAACGGTTACTCATAAGGTCATAAATCTCTGCTGTCAGATATCTAGTGCCGCTCTCTCGTCTGTTTGTTTTAATGTCTCTCGTGTTGTTTCTTTACATTCTCAACTGTCACTTGTTTACCTTGGTGAGTTCGGGGAAAAGCTCCTGCACAGCGATATCCAGCAGGACGTACGTCATCTGAGGAGACAACAAAAGAAAGTCACTTTGGAGGTTGAGATTGTGGAGCTAAATAAAGGCGTCGGTCAAACCGTTGTTCTAAGGAGGTGAGGAACTCCCCTGTTTTTATTCCTCCTCTCTTTTCTGTGAGTGAAAACATTTTAATCTGCACCGTAAAAGATCCTCCTGTCGACTTTTTACTGCATTCAACTTTTAATTCCTCCATCTGAGGAGACGAGTGCGTGGTGTGAAAAATGGAGGTTTGAAAAAAGCCCCTTAATGAGCGCCGACCGCGTGTCTTACCAGCGCACGATTTCACGCTCTCTCTGTCCACCCTGCATGTTTAAAATGTAATTCTCTGCTCTGTGAATTTCAGTTTCCTCTTTGTAACATTGTAACGTGGTGCTTTTATTTTGAAGGTGGACAAGCTGAAGTGTGGTGCTTTTATTTTGAAGGTGGACAAACTGAAGTGTGGTGCTTTTATTTTGAAGATGGACAAACTGAAGTGTGGTGCTTTTATTTTGAAGGTGGACAAACTGAAGCGTGGTGCTTTTATTTTGAGGGGGACGAACTGAAGCGTGGTGCTTTTATTTTGAGGGGGACAAACTGAAGCGTGGTGCTTTTATTTTGAGGGGGACAAACTGAAGCGTGGTGCTTTTATTTTGAAGATGGACAAACTGAAGTGTGGTGCTTTTATTTTGAGGGGGACAAACTGAAGCGTGGTGCTTTTATTTTGAGGGGGACAAACTGAAGCGTGGTGCTTTTATTTTGAGGGGGACAAACTGAAGCGTGGTGCTTTTATTTTGAGGGGGACAAACTGAAGCGTGGTGCTTTTATTTTGAGGGGGACAAACTGAAGCGTGGTGCTCTCCTGGTTTGAAGTTTGTCGGTGTACCTGCTTGTTGAGGAGTGGCTGCTGGATGCCGTCAAAGAGCAGACGGATGCCTTCATATTTCGCCTCCTCGCCGATGCACTTCACTACAAAGTCTGAAATCAAACACACACACACACTTTAAATCCTTGAAGCTTGCAGCATGAGTCCACCTGTAGTCGAGTCCGGACTGACTCAGGTGTTGGCAGTGCGTTTTAGGGAGTAGAGTTATGACATGGCGATGTTTGTTTTGGACAGTCTGACCTGGTAAATACTTCATCATCTCCTCAAACGTCTGCTTGGCTCGGATCTTTTTGTCCTCTGTGGTTCGCTCGACGCTGCTCTCACAGAAAACAGCGTCTGCAGAAAGAAATCACAAATTAAAAACATGAATCAATCCGTCTTTTCTTTCTGGACCTGTAGGTGAAGGCGAGACAGCTGCTGAATGTTTTAAACCTGATTTCAAAATAATCATCTGTAGCAGGAAAAGCTGATACAGCTAGCATGTTGTGCTGATTGTTCATGTCTCTCTGAAAACCAGAGCTCTCAGTCTGTACACAGAGGAAACACACACACGCACACACACACACACACACACACACACACACACGCACACACACACACACACACACACACACACACACACACACACACACAGTCCCACCTCTCAGCTGTGTGATGAGGGACACCATGTGGTGCTCCTGCAGGACCTGCTCCAGCTTGGACTGCATGTACTGATCCATGTAGGCTTCAAACGTGTTCTTGAACAGGATCCTCCCTGCAGCCAGGATGTGGTGCAGCCAGTCCGACGTGTGAAACACCACCCGACCTGTCAATCAAAAACACGGGGGGACAGACTGAAGACGATGCAACACATGCTTTAAGAATCTTCTCATCAGCTTCTTTGTGTACGCTTATCGACTGAGTGCAGGCACAAAACAAAAGGAGGAATGTAAGGGGGGAGGATGGGAGTTAGTGGTTGTAGGCGATGTTGAGTTTTTAGGGATTTCTTGAAGGAGGTGAGTGTGGGGGAGTCTCGGATGTTTTTGGGAGTGAGTTCCAGAGGGTGGGAGCAGCAATGCAGAAGGCCCTGTCACCCCAGGACTGATAGTTGGTCCTGCAGGGGGGACAGAATGTTTGCATCCGCAGACCTGAGAGTGCGGGTGGGAGTGTGCCGGTGGAGGAGCTCAGACAGACAAAAGCTCGAGGTTTTGGAGGGTCGATGTGTGCAGCTCAAGTTTTTGTTTTCTGAATGTTTCAGAGAGAAAGGAGCTCAACAGACATGGAGCGCCTGGAGCATTGTCCTCAGCTCAACCCTGGTCTTTAAATGTCTTAACCCCTTCAACAACACAACGCCAAAGAAAACATGAACAGACGGCCTCGTTGCGGAATTTAAATCCAATCACATCTCACCCTTTAAGGGGGAGGAAGAGGACCTGAGGTGGATGTTGGTACAAGTAGAGACAGGTATGATGGAAACATAATCCCAGAGGAGAGCTCTCTGTGAAACACACACTGAGCTTGTTGTTCTCCTGCTCGGGTTTTCAAGTCTTTATCAAACGGCTCCTTCTGGACCAGAGTAGAGCTCAGCTTGCGACTCTGCTCTCAACGTACGAGAGTGTGCAGTCGTACCAGTGTTTCCCCACACAGAGACGATACCTGGACGATACTTACGATCGCCCAGCTATATCTCCAGACCATTTGTGGTTCATCAAAAAATCCCGCCGCACACAAGAGAGAGAGACAGAGAGAGAGAAAGATGCTCACGAGAGAGGGAGACACAGGGAGAGAGTGACAGAGGGAGAGAGTGACAGAGGGAGAGAGTGACAGAGTGACGGAGGGAGAGAGTGACAGAGGGAGAGAGTGACAGAGGGAGAGAGTGACAGAGTGACGGAGGGAGAGAGTGACAGAGGGAGAGAGTGACAGAGGGAGAGAGTGACGGAGGGAGAGAGTGACAGAGGGAGAGAGAGAGAGAATGACAGAGGGAGAGAGAGAGAGAATGACAGAGGGAGAGAGTGACAGAGGGAGAGAGTGACGGAGGGAGAGAGTGACAGAGGGAGAGAGAGAGAGAATGACAGAGGGAGAGAGTGACAGAGGGAGAGAGTGACGGAGGGAGAGAGTGACAGAGGGAGAGAGAGAGAGAGAATGACAGAGGGAGAGAGTGACGGAAGGAGAGAGTGACAGAGGGAGAGAGAGAGAGAATGACAGAGGGAGAGAGTGACAGAGGGAGAGAGAGAGAGAATGACAGAGGGAGAGAGTGACGGAGGGAGAGAGTGACAGAGGGAGAGAGTGACAGAGGGAGAGAGTGACAGAGGGAGAGAGAGAGAGAATGACAGAGGGAGAGAGTGACGGAGGGAGAGAGTGACAAAGGGAGAGAGTGACAGAGGGAGAGAGTGACGGAGGGAGAGAGTGACGGAGGGAGAGAGTGACGGAGGGAGAGAGTGACAGAGGGAGAGAGTGACGGAGGGAGAGAGTGACAGAGGGAGAGAGTGACAGAGGGAGAGAGTGACAGAGGGAGAGAGTAACAGAGGGAGAGAGTGACAGAGGGAGAGAGAGAGAGAATGACAGAGGGAGAGAGTGACGGAGAGTGTGCGTCTCCCCGCTTACATGTCCCTCCCGTAAATGCAACGACTTCTACGTCTCGTGTATAAAACTGAATCTTCTTAAGCTATCTCTCTGCAGCTGCAGTGATCGCTGTGATGCTCGTCACATGCACCGATCCTCTCGTGATAATGAGTCATGTACTTGAGCGTTTCTTATGTACCGCTGGTGATTATTGTTGAAAACACACAATAAACAAAAAGCTGCAGAATGAGGCGAGGTGGGACAAGTTGTGTGTTTGAGACAGAACAGGGTGAGGAAGACGAGCAGGTATGTGTGGTGTGAGAGGGTGTGGGTGTGGGTGCGTGTGTGGACAAGAGAATAGAAGAGGAACGGAGTAAAAGTGAGCAAATGAAGTTGTTGTTCACAAACTGAAATACGTTAAGCCGGGCTCACACTGCAGGAGTTTTAAAATCCTTCCTGATTTTGAATTCAGGCAGCATCACACATGAGGAGAATCTTAACAGATCTTCTTCTTCTCTAATCTGAAACACGGTCACACTTCACATCACAGACTACATATCGTTATAAAGAGTATCATGCCTGGCGGAGGAACGTACCACCTCACGTGACCTGAGGTGACCTCACGTAAACAATGGAGCCTGCGGTAACATTTGCAATTACTAAAAACTGACTGTGGAGACGAGGACAACATGGGTTGTCTGTTCTTCAGTAAGAGCTGGAGGTCGTATTGTAACTGTCAGATGCATGCAATTGACCAGCCCACCTGTGTGGGTTGCGTCCTGCCACCGGTTCCAACTACTGTCCACTTATTACTTTCCTCCCTCGTCTCTCTCGGTGATTGTCGTCACACACGACTTCCTCCAGACCGTCCATGACATGTTTGTCAAGATTTTAAATCCCAAATATCAAACATGTTGAATATAAATTGGGGTGTCCCTGACGATCGTCAAGCAGATCGGGGACGTTAAGATTGGTTCTTTATACGACTCACGCTAAAAGATAATCTAGGCAGATTAGTTCAGAGCAGCCTCGAGTCGGGAACAACCCTGTGATTGTCGGGAAGGAATCAGTCCGATGATCCTGCAGTCTGAGCCCGGCTTTAGATAATAAAGCTAAATAAATATGTATACACACCTCACTTTAAAAGAAAGGTCCCACTCCCCCGCCAAGGTACAACGTGATTCTAAGGGTAACACGGCGTACAACCAATATTTCAAACATGCCAGAAATGTATCTGCCCACTCGGGAGCAGCTGATTGGCCCTCGTACGGGCCTGAACACTGCTCGACAAACAACGTGCGGTCGAGCTGTAAGTCAACACAGCTTCATGATCGGTCGTACGATTTAAAAATGGGTCAGAAAGCGTTCACACAGAGTAACCTGATGATGAAGTGAAACTGTGGGCCTGTTTCTTCACACGTCGATTGATCACCTTTTTGTCTTATATTTAAACTGTTAGTGTGAAAATTACGCCTTAAAAGAACCTAAAACAACTTCGATCTTGTTGCATATGTCGGCCCCTCCTCCTGGGCTCATTGCCCCCAGAAGCTCACACTCACTGCAGGACGTAGTGTGTACGTTTACTGCTTGTACCTACACTGCAAGCTAACGCACGCTAGCACAAGCTAACCACCGGTGTTTGTCACCTGCCTGTCCAACAGGAAGCAGACCAACTCCACGTCCACGGGTAAAAGCCAACACAAGGTTCACCCTCGTTTTAGAACGAGCTTTATCCGCTTAATGTTTCACCTCACTGTGATTACGTTTTCTCTTCTTTGTTGCTACGTCCACGTCCGTCATATTCACCAGTTTGAATCGCGTCCAATCCCTGAACTGTATCCACTCCTAAACTCACCTGCTGCGCTGTCATTGGACATTTCTGGGCGGAGCTGGTGTGTTTCCTCCAACCAGAGTCAACCAAAACAAACCAGAAGAGTAAAATCCAGTCAGAGGACAGGGTCTCTGCAGACACAGTCACCAGCACACATGTACGGAGGCCCAGAAGGGACGATGGAGCAGCTTTACTTTAGGAGAAGTCTGTGTTTTATTTTGAAGGACAAAAATACTGACTCTTGTCTTTTAGCGTTTCCTAAGAAATAACTCTTTCCTCCGCTGCATCACTTACCGACATACATCATGCAGTCGTACATGCCGTTAACGGAGACCATCTCCATGAAGCAGTTGTTGTTGTGTTTCCTGTCTGAGCTCTCCGTCAGGTTGGCGTTGTTCTTGAACAGGTCGGTGAAGAGCTGCAGGTCAAAGTGAAAGTTCAACCTTGTTAATATTTAAACACTGGAAATCACGAGAAGAGAATTTAACGAGTTGAACGTTCACCTGTGGGCTTTAGTGGAGTTAACATGTTCCTCTATGTTCAGTTCATGGCAGACATACGTACTGTGGTGACTATTTTAAAACAAACCCAAAAGCAGTCACCACTGAGATGTGAGATGTGGAACTGTTTCCGGACGCGTGCTCCTGGCGATGCAACAAACAAATGTCTGATACTCTTTTCCAAAAGAGTCTTCAATCTGTTTATTTTAGTTCATGATCGGGATTCAATAATGCTCATAAATATCTCAATCTGTCCAATCAGACACGCCAACACGGTCAAATAGCTATATGCTTCCAAACACACACCTGGAGCCTTGGCTTTATGCACAGCTTAAGTCAAGACTCCACCCAGTGGTCAGTGTCGGAATTACACTCAAATACAAATTCACAGAAACAAGCATTTTAGCTCCTATACGAAGTGATTAACGAATAAATTATCGTATATGACGACAACCCGCCCCCGCCCCTCGGGTCTTCAGGTGGAGGTCTTTAAGCCGTAGCCAGAGTTACATCAAAGTCCAGAGAGGAGGTCTTTAGTTACTGTGGTCAAGCTTCTGCTACATTTTCCTTTTCTTGACGTTACTTTTGAACGCATCATGATTGACCTGACCCGTGTTCATAGTTTAACCTTATGTCCCCTTGTTAGCTATCCTGCTCAGAGTGGAGGCAGTGACTGCAGCAGCAGCCCAGAGTTTTTAAACCTGCAGACAATCGAAGGTGCTGCACGTTGGTTGACTTTGATGCACAGTGCTGACGTGCTTCTGTTTGGTTTTGGTCAAATACAGCCAGACTGAAGACTTTTGCACGTTCAGCCATCTTCACAAGCACCTGAGCACCTTTTCTTTGTGTTGTTGAAAGATCAGAAAGAGATGTGCAATTGTTCAATTTGTTTTTACTATATTTGTGTTTGATTCTTTTATTACCATTTAATCCATTTATCATTTAACCCTTATATCATATAATCACATTATATAACCCTGTAATTTGACAACGTCTGTGCACCTGTGAGGTCGGGTTAAGGTGACAATCTTTTCACTCTGCCTGGCTGCACTGTAGCTTCGAGAGCTGTGAGGTCAAGGAGAGTGCACCATATCCTGAGCAAACCCACATACGAACTTGTGATAACTGCATAACTGATAACTGCAGCTGCATCTGGTGTTGATGCAATGCAGTTCACGTTTTTTCAAGGTCCCGGACAGAGACAGTGTGACTATAATAAGGCTATGAAACAATGATCAGCAGGCTCTTTTTGCTCCACGTCGCTCTGATTCTTAGTCTCTGAGACCGACATTTTTGAAAAAACCCAAAGTGTCCACGCACTCGGGTTCAAACTTTTGATCTTTAATTTTTTACTTTCATTTTTACATTTTACTTTATTGGTTTGTATTTGAATTTTAAAAGACTTTGTCAGATTTTTACCTTTTTGATTTTTCAATACATTTTCTTAAAACTTTTCAAACAATTTTTGACTTTTTAATAGAGGTCAGTTGTCACTCACACCACAAAGGTGTGAGCCTCTCTTAAAGTCGCTACGTGAACCTCGGGAGGTAAGTATGAGCAGCGAGCCCTCTCATAGTTCTAGGAAAGAGTAAACTAGTCAACTAAGAAGGCGATGAACTTCCGTTAGCTAAAGGTAAAGTTATTCACCCCTTTAGGCATGTCCAGGACATGCAACAACTTTAATACCATGTACGTTTGTACACGAGTAATTTGATTCAAAGGACGTGACTCGACTCAAGATATAACGTTACAAAACTGGACTGTTGAGGCTCCATAGCCGTATCGAAAAGATCAAAAAGTTTTCTGGTTCTTTTGAAAGCTTCATATTTTTTTAATGTAATCAACAACACTGATTTCACCAGAAAACAGTCACTTTTTGTGACGTTTGGCTGTTTGTTTACACGACAAAGGCGTTTTGGGATGCCTACAAAACAGAAAGTTATGAAAACAGGTTCAACAGTGCAAACTTTTGAAAACGGCTCCGTCTCCGTTGATGTGTAAACTGACAATACGCAGTTACTTCACACACGTCGCTTATGGTTCCAGTCAGTAGCCGTGTGCGAGTAGGTGGACTACAGAGACAATGACAGACTCAGTCCACAATTTTATCTAACAACCCCACCTCATCGTTCGTCCACATTAAAGTTTGTGTGTTCACAATTTTTGTACGTTGACACCTCACTGCTCTGTAAAAGGAAGAGGATGCGAGCATGCACGTGTTGTTTCGTTACGAAGCCGCACTGCCACCTACTGGTCAGGCTCAGTCTGTTTCATTACCAGGTTAAACTCGTCACACTCCTTTAAAGAGCTCTAAACACTGTTTTAATCCAAACTGTTGACATGGAGACCGACTTTGGTTATCATACAAACAGGAAAGACCTCCTTCCTGCGTGTAGAGGAACTTCATTTCCTCTCTAACCTGATAAAAACAGAGTTTGTAAACTGACAGGAAAGCTGCTCTGAAGTGACGAGGAGAAACATGTCGTGAAGTTTTGGTTTCACCTTCTTGTTGTTTTCTGTGGTCGGGCTGAGGACGGTCAGCTCGGGCCGGCTGGGTTTGGGTTTGGGCGACTCGCAGGAGTTGAAGAAGGACTGGATGAAGGGCTCCAGGTTCTGTCCTTTCTAAGAGACAAACAGAGTCATCAGAGCAAGTGAAGTGGTTTTAAAAAGCAGGGAGGTGTAGAGGGAAATGTGTACGAGTGACCCACCTCCTTCATCAGCTTTCCTGGAACAGACTTGAAAATTTTCCCTGTGAGATAAAGAAAACGTGAGGTTAAGAACAGGGAGCAGTGGGAGCGATGAGTCAGAAGGCCTGTTGAATAAACAAGAATATCAAACGCTCAGTGAGTAAATTACGCCGCAGGGGGCTCTCAATCAATCATAATTAAAGATGACATTGACGCTGGCAGGGAATCATGGGAGTGATTCTCTCTGCTAGATCTCAATGTGCTGCTCTGTTAGCAGAAGGTCGACCCTGAAGTGAGAAACAAACTCGACATGTTTGACCTGAATCTGCACCGCTTCACAGAAAGAGAGTTTTTGAAGGAGTGTACAAACCGAGGTTGACATCCGGCAGCATACTGTCCAAGAACTGAGACTCCACGCTGTGTGGAGACAGGAAGTCGGCCAGCAGCTGACTGTTACTGAGCTCTGGGTGCTGCAGGAGTCTCTACACACAAACGCACGCACGCACGCACGCACGCACGCACGCACGCACGCACGCACGCACGCACGCACGCACGCACGCACGCACGCACGCACGCACGCACGCACGCACGCACGCACGCACGCACGCACGCACGCACGCACGCACGCACGCACGCACGCACGCACGCACACACACACACACACACACACACACACACACACACACACACACACACACACACACACACACACACACACACACACACACACACACACACACACACACACACACACACACACACACACACACACACACACACACACACACACACACACACACACACACACACACACACACACACACACACACACACACACACACACACACACACACACACACACACACACATCAGGAATCTAGTACATGTACAGTAAAGAGATTTCATCACTGCTCTACAGTACTCTCTCATATCAGTTTTGCTCTCTGTGGGGAAAAAACATTTGAAAGTAAAGTTTTCCATCTACCAGTAATAATTAAATCTTCTGCTGACTCCTTCATTTAAACTGCACCTCATACTGTTCTGTGATGCTGCCCTCTAGTGACCAAACGCTGAACTTACATGTTTAGTTCTTCAGCATTAAAGACTTGTAACTAAATCATAATGAACTGCTCCAGATATTCTTTTACAAGTGTTGTAGTCAAGACCGGACTAACCAAAACCGAGACAACACCAAGACATTTAGGGATCCAGACCATAACTATCAATGAAAATTCATCATCTTGTGTGCAGGGGGCGTGTCACTCATTAGACCGTAACATCGGGAAGGTTGTGGACGTAACCAGGGGATAAAAATCAAACTACAAGTTTTTCTTTTTTTTAAAGAAAGGGGCGTTTCCTTCTATTCACAGTAATAACTAGTCTGGGACTGAGGCAAGTCCGAGTACAATGATCGATTTGGAGTCGAGACCGAGACCTTCAACAAGCGGTCTCGAGCTCAGTCTTGGTCAAGTACTACAACACGCCCTTTTACTGACACGGTTATAAATACCTGTAAATATTCCTCAAATTCTTCCCGTTTCGATACGAGGAACTCGTAGTTCTTTGGTCCAATGAGTCTTTTGGATGGAAGCTGTGTGTCTGCAAATGTGCCTGCACATAAAACATTCAGTAAAAAGTCATGTCCATGTAGCTCTATGAGAGGAAACAACACAAAGACTGCAACATGAGACTGTTTACACAATCAGTACTTACTTACCGTGGAACTCAGTGAGTTTAGATTCCAGCACGTAGAACTCCAGATATCTTCTAAAGACCGACCACTTTTCAGTTTCATGACCAACTGCAGGAACAGAACGACAAACATCAACGTGTGAGACGATTCTTTAAGTCCAGGAACATCAAACATTATTACCTTTAACGTCACTAATGAAATAAAAAACCCTGACGCAGCTGCAGCTTTGCAAAGTGGAGTCAAGATTAGAGTTGGTGTGAGGTGTGTTCGCCACGATCAGAGGCTCTCATCTCTGCTCATGAGCATGTTGTCCCACAGTGAAGACATGTCCTGGTTTCTTATCCTCTGTACTTAAACCTGCCCTGGGTAACTTAGGGGTCCATATGGGTCTGGCTCTGAGTCTGGACCAGCATGTGAACAGGGAACAGTTTGGTCCGCTCCTCCTTTTATCATCTAAGGACTATAGCTAAACTCAGACCTGAGCTACTGAGGCCTTATCACACCAGCAGGTCCCGGAGGTCCTCTGATCAGGGTCTGCAGACTGAAAACAAAAGGAGACTCTGCCTTTGAGGTTGCAGCACCTAAACTTTGGAACGGTCTCCCACTGGATCTGAGAGCTGTGAACTTTACTTACTTACACGTCTGAGTAAAACCAAAAGCTACTACGACAAATTAAATGAGGAATGTCAGGAAGTCCAGTGACTGTGACTTCTTGCTCACTCACCTTCTTTCCTGTCGTTGCGTTCCACGTCGATGCAGAAGACGGGGACCCTCTCCCTCTTGGCCTCGTCGTCACAGACGTCGATGAAGGGGATGCTGATGCTCCAGGCGGACAGGTTCCTCAGGGTGCCCGGGGTGCTGGCCGGCTCGGCCATGGAGTCGTCCTCCATCACCACGGTCGCCTCCTCCACCTGCAGGGAAGACATAACGTACTTTTAACTTTAGGTGACACTAACAGCGTACAAACCAAGAAACTATCGTCATGTGAAAGTTTCATTCAACCAAAGTAAAATAGAAAATTCTGGTGTTTTGTTTTGAGATTTTTGTGCCTTTATTTAGAGACGGGACAGTGGATAGTCAGAAACCGTCGAGAGAGATAGAGAGATAGAGAGATATAGAGATAGAGAGAGAGAGAGAGAGAGAGAGGGAGAGAGGGAGAGAGGGAGAGAAGGAGGGAGAGAGAGAGGGAGGATAGAGAGGGAGGAAAGGAGCCACAGGTCGGATGCTAAGGCCCTGGGTATACTTGCTGTTAACTACGCATACACAAACTCATGACATCAGCCTTGCGTATCCTACTGTGGTTTTATGAGACCACCAGAGAGCTGCTACCACAATGGCAGAAAGTTTGGAAGAACAGTTCATTGGAGGAGTCTGCGACTACCGCCGTGGTATGTGAACATTTAAGTTCATGACGCAGCCGGTTGTCTACGCGTACATGTGGTTCAAAAACAAGTATATTTGAGTCTAAACCCTGACTGCCGGCTTCGAGGTCCACAGCCTCTGTACATTGGGCGCTCTGACTAACCACTCAGCCACCGGTGCCGCAGAAAATTCAGTTTGAGCCCATGTTTAGTATGAAAGAACATTTACTTAATAAGGTCATGTGGTAAACTTATTTCATCTACAGACAGATCCGTCATTATCGAGTGTATGTTCAGATTTCATGACCTTGTTTCTTTGATGTACAACACACACAAGAAAAGAAACACTCACCACGTCGTCCTCCATGTCGTTCATGGCGCTTGGCGGCAGCATGGCTCCCTCCATGGTCGTGCTCCTGAACACACCTTTGATTTTACTGCCGATTCTGCTGATCCCGAACGTCTCGCCTCTTCTAGACAAGTTTCTGAGGTGAACAGAGAAATATACGCATACATTTATTCATCGTAGCTGCATTAATACCACACAGCCCCGTGGGTAACTTCACATCTTTTCATTCTAAGTGTTCAATTGAAGATGTCCAATGACTTGTTCACAGAGCGGTTCACTTAGTGCATCAGTCATGCAGCAGACATGCAGGGAAAGAAGACAGCTTTGACAGCGTCATGCCTTTTCATCCAGCAGCGTCATCAGCACTGACTGACTGAGAGCTTAACATTGAAACTGAACCAGCTGGTTTGAAATAAGAGCTTCAAAGATTGATCAGTCGTCTGGGGAAGTGCCTGACTGATTCAGGTAGATTCTGTCGCTGAGGGTCACACAAAGGACTGACCGCACCCAAAGCTACTGCCTGTTTCCACTGCTGCCCTCAGGTCGGAGGTGTAGGACTCCAAAAGCTCACACCAGCAGCAGACCGAGGAGCAGCTTCCACCAGGCTAAAAACTTCATATGCAATATAAGCCCCTGTGCAGCACTGACTGACATGATATTCAAAGTCACATATTCTCCTCTTCATCCAGTTTAAATAAGTCTCAGAGCTCCACAAAACATGTCTGTGACTCTAAAGAGGAGGGGGCGGGGGGACTGCTCTATCTAATGTTTTGAATCTGGACTGCAGTACCCATTGTAAACACTAGGGGTCAGAGTTACATATTGCTCCTTTAAAGTTAAATTGCAAGCATCAGCATAACATGAAAACAAACACTAAGGCCAGACAGCAGCTCGGGATGTTAAGATTAGTTCAGCATCCTGCAGTAACATCAACTGTGGCTGCATGCATCAGGCGCTGCATCCTGGAGGGACTCAGTGAAACCAGGTAACATGCTGAACACTGACTTACCTGTTCTCTTCCAAAATGAAGCTATTTCTGCAATAAGACGCACAAACAACTAACAATGACACCGCTCCTTTAACACAGAAAGGTGATGTCACTAACTTAAGGGTGGTTTATTCACTGCTTATTAAAGCTTGATCAAAAGGTAACTGGACTTGTCTGAAGATCTTCAAGACGTTTTACCTCTCCTCCTCCTAAAGGCTTCTTCAGATCTAAACAATCTGGTGGACAGAGCTAGATATATAAACCTCTGTGGATCATTCGCATGCTAATGATCACGGATGACAATAAGTGTCGTTAGCTGAGTTGTTTACCTAGTTAGGCCTAAGTCGTCTGTGGGTCGTTGGGAGGAGAGGTGAAACGTCTTCAAGATCCTGAACTAAGGGCGCACTCACACTAGGCAACCATAAGAGTACGAGTTGCACAGTCGAGTCATGAGAACATGACAGCTACTTTACTGACTTTGTTAGTCAGATACAGCCTGAACACTCCATGATTTCACCATAATGGAGGCGGGGATCGATTTTAGGTCGTATCCACGCCTAAGCTTAAGCACTGATCGGAGCACTATTTAAACAAACTGGACTTCAGGGGCGAAGCGTGCTTAGGCACGGTACAGATTGCATAGTGTCAGTGCGCCCTAAGTCCAGTTGCCTTTCTGGATCAAGAATCGACGTACCATAACCTGAATGACTGAGAACCTACACAGAACTTCACTGCTTATATACTTCTGGATGTGTTTGTATCACCAACCTCCACAAGATGTCCCCCTGTACTTTGTTATTGACTTGAGACAGTTGAACCTGAAAGTGTAAATCTTTTCACAAACCTGTTGATTCTTGAGTTTCTGGTTGGAGACTCGACTCCTCTCAGCAGGTGTCTGAAGTACTGAGCACAAAGGAGACACCATAAATGTTCAGATTACCTCTCATTCATGACTCATGATGCAGAACATTTCATAAAGCAGCATCAATCATGAGCTAAAGGAGTCTTTCAGAACCGATGGATAGGACTTTCATTCAAGCTATGACAAATAAAAATAAGAAGTGTCAGGAAGTCCAGTGACAAAGACTTCCTGCTCACTCACCTTCTTTAACCTCTAATAAAAAGAAAAGTGTTCTTCAGTATGTTCAGTTCAGTCGATTTACTTTCTTACTTTGCAACAGTGGAAAAGCAAACACTCAAAGTCTCTGTGTTTTAAGAGTCTTCATTTCTGCTCCAGATGTGGATTTTGAACATTTAAAAACATATTTTTGAAGCTTGTAAGGATTCTGCAGAGGCGTTGGGTGAATTTGAAATGTTTGGGTTCATACTTCGTCGCTGTGGCAGAACATGGGGGTGAAGACTCCCTCCAGCAGAGACAGGACGTGTTCGTACGCCTCAAACAGGCAGTGCATCTTCTGCAGCTTCACCACACCCATGTACGGGCCCTTAGCGACTGAGAGGGAGAGAGAGAGTGTGGGTAAACTTTCTTCACCTTAGACGAAGCTGAGACAACACCCGTTTGTTCGATTCACGACTCTGGTAAAGAGTGCTTCTTACTGTTCCCGATCTCCTCCATGATGATCCTGTCGAAGCTGATCTTGTCGATGCTCTCGTCCAGGCAGTACGTCTCGTAGATGTGCACCACCTCGCCGTGCAGACGCTGCAGCTCGGAGTCACTCAGCTCGGGACTCAGGATCTTATCGTTAAACTCCTCTGGAGGAAACAAAGAACGGTTTCATGCAGTCACACGGAGAGGATCGAGCAGTTAAACAAACCTCTCTGACATTTCTGTTTTTATTGTTTTATGAGTTGATGTCAGAAATATTTTCAGGAAGCCGGCTGCAATAGTTGGTGTTCATACTTTCACAGATTACACGACTTACTTCTTCCTGTCTCTGTTGTTATTTTATAAATTAATAGAAATAGTTGGACAAGAGACGCTGACATGATCAACTGACGTGTCAGCCTGTCCAGTGCAACAAGAGGAGCAGAAACAGAGTCACAAGACAACGTGGGATTCAGACACAGTAATCACATGACGAGAGCATGAAGAGATGAGAGAGTGAGAGAGACAGAGAGAGAGACAGAGAGAGAGAGAGAGAGAGAGAGAGAGAGAGAGAGACAGAGAGAGAGAGAGAGAGAGAGACAGAGAGAGAGAGAGAGAGAGACAGAGAGAGAGAGAGACAGAGAGAGAGAGAGAGAAAGACAGAGAGAGAGAGAGACAGAGAGAGAGAGAGACAGAGAGAGAGAGAGAGAGAGAGAGAGAGAGAGAGAGAGACAGAGAGAGACAGAGAGACAGAGAGAGAGAGAGACAGAGAGAGAGAGAGAGAGAGACAGAGAGAGAGAGAGACAGAGAGAGAGAGAGACAGAGAGAGAGAGAGAGAAAGACAGAGAGAGAGAGAGAGAGAGAGAGAGAGAGAGAGAGACAGAGAGAGACAGAGAGACAGAGAGAGAGAGACAGAGAGAGAGAGACAGAGAGAGAGAGAGACAGAGAGAGAGACAGAGAGAGAGAGAGAGAGAGAGAGAGATGTGTAAACAGGCAGCTGCACAAGAAGAAGTTCATGGATCAGGATCTAACGTCAAAGTCACAAGGACATCAGAGGACCGAGTGCTGACCGTAGAGACAGTCCAACAGAACGACAGGGCGGCAAAATTATGAGCTTCTTGTTGTCGTTATTATATCAGCTTTTCTTTGAAACAGGAAGGTGGAGCTCCGAGGAAATAAAGGTTGTGAACCACTGCTCGACTGAAAGAGGGAGTTACAAACGAAATGATTGATGACTGGAAATGATTTTCTTTCCATTCTAACTCATCTTGTGGGGCCAGTGGGGTTGTTGTCTAGTATACTACATATATATTGCCTTGCATAGCTAGTTTGAGCTTTGAAGGTTAGAGGAGGAAGTGAGAGGAAGTTGAAGTACGATGGCTGTCCTTACCCACAGTGAGGCAGAACTGCAGCACATGCACGGCTCCTTCCTGCTTCAGGAAGTTCATGAAACGAAAAAGGAGATCCTGATCGTCCCGAATCTCCTTTAGCTCCAACTTCAGCACCTGCACAATCCAGAGGGGGGATTTCATTTATCCTTATGTAATAATAGGGGACGAGACAAATAAAAACAAGGCGACTAAAAGTTACTTTTAGTGCTTTCTAACTTGTAAAAAACTCCTGAAGTTTTCCGACTGAGCTGCATGTGTGAACACAAACAGCTGAATGTTTCTCTCTTCACCCGGAGTTTCTCCTCCAGCCTCCTCGTATTTATTCTGCAGAACGTCAGAGTGAGCTGATGTGAGAACACAGCAGGATATAATCAGGAGAATTCACCTCGAGCGAGTGGGAGGGGGGTGGTGACGTTTATTCCCTGTGATCGCTGCACGACCATAGACTGTCTGCACGCCACCTCTACGATCTCCGTGCTCTAATGAACCTGCTGCATTCTGTTTCCTGTTCTCCAGTATGTTCTTCTCCACTCTTTAGTTCAGATTGTGATTCTGTTCAACTACACGTAGCATTGATAGAAAGACACATATTCTCATCATAGCGTCATGTAGAGGACCTTGGGAGACCCCCCACCCCCCTCCCATAAGACAGGGATAGTCTCTCGCTGTGAGGTGCATGTGTGAACAACCAGGTCAGGAGGATTTCAGCAGCAGTCCTCATGAAATGATCTCGATATTTTCCAGAGTGCATATATGAAAACAGCTACTGTTTGTTTAAGTCTGCACATCTGTAGTGATGAAGCTCTTTGTGTCAGCGAGGTACTCACAGACGCCTTCTTGTTGCTGACGTTGGCGTATTTCTGTAAAAATGGAACCAGGGCCGACGGAGTGTCAGTGTCTGTTTCAGGCTGCAGACGGAGAAGAATGAGTTAGAACATGGAGGCCAATCAGGTCTGAATTTATTCACACAGTTCATTTATTTGCTGCAGAACAGCTGATTGTGCTGCACAAAGAAATATCCACAGTTTGAACTTTAATTAAATGCATAACTTTCATTTTCAAACTGGATAAATGTTACGATGGTACAGATGGATGTGTATGGAGTTATCATTCCTGAACAATCTTTGCACTTACCAGAGTTTTATCAACAAATATGAGCACCATGAAGTTTACAGTATCCTGAAAAACAAAGAGAGAGAGAGAGGGAGAGAGAGGGAGAGAGGGAGAGAGAGAGAGAGAGAGAGAGAGAGAGAGAGAGAGAGAGAGAGAATTGTATCTAATGTCCAGATCAAAGTGACTTTAAATGATGTCAAACTTTAAAGGTAGAGTCAGCAGCTTTTTCCTTCAAAATAAAATACAGACTTCTCCTAAGTAAAGCTGCTCCATCGTCCCTTCTGGGCCTCCATACATGTCTGCAGAGACCCTGTCCTCTGACTGGATTTTACTGTTATGGTTAGTTTTGGTTGACTCGGGATGTTTCTGGGCGGAGCTGGTATGTTTCCTCCAGCCAATGACAGCGCAGCAGGTGAGTTTAGGAGTGGATACAATTCAGCCTTGAACTTGTGTAGTTATTCATTCCACTTCTGTAATTGTTAAATGAAGCTAAAGCTTTGAGCTAAAGCTACATAAATAGCAAGAGTCAAAGGTTTAATAGTGATCTGTATGACCTGTTCTTTTAGTTTTGAAAGCTTTTTCACATGACAAACGTTTGATCCAGTTCTACTTACAGGGTCAGCCATGAAATCCATGGTGGGTAGCATGACAGATCCGGCCATCACCTCCCGGATCAGCAGAGCCAAAGACCTGAACACAGAACAGACGTCCATCAGTTACAACGTTTACCATCACTGTGACTTCTCTGCAGCACAGTCCTAGATGTAACCCAGCGGGTCCCTGTGGACTGGTTAGTGTCTTAGCGTCTTCCTACCTGCAGTCTGTGGCCTTCGGAGGCATGAC
Organism: Tautogolabrus adspersus; assembly: GCA_020745685.1. Taxonomy (NCBI): domain Eukaryota; kingdom Metazoa; phylum Chordata; class Actinopteri; order Labriformes; family Labridae; genus Tautogolabrus; species Tautogolabrus adspersus. The sequence continues at coordinate 30,719,866 of CM036543.1, forward strand.
GTATGGAAACAGCATCTCAGTCAGTTCCCTCAGGTAGAGCAGCTCGTCTTTCCGGCTGCGCAGAGCGATGTGGAGGTCAGGGCCATATTCATCCAGCCCTGCCTGTTGGAGAGCGTCCACGTTGTTCACTGCAGACAAACAATGACAACAGTTGACACGACTGAATGTCCCAGCACAAAGTTAACAAGGATTCATTATTTCACAAGATTGACGCTTTCAAAAAGAGGTTAGCGGACACAGCTTATACCAGTGAGGAGGTTTCTGGTTTGAATCCCTGTCTGACAGGAGCCTCTCTGTGTGGAGTTTGCATGTTCTCCCCGTGCATTCGTGGGTTCTGTCCGGGTACTCCGGCTTCCTCCCACAGTCCAAAGACATGCTGGTTAGGTTAACTGGTGACTCTAAATTGTCCGTAGGTGTGAATGTGAGTGTGGCTGGTTGTCTGTCTCTGTGTGTCAGCTCTGTGATTGGCTGGCGAACAGTCCAGGGTGTAACCTTGCCTCTCGCCAAATGACAGCTGGGATTGGCTCCAGCCCCCCGCGACCCCAAACAAAATTTAATGTGAAACATTAGCCCTAATCAGACCGCCGTTTCAAGACACAATATTTACACCCCTGTGATGTTTTGCAGGGGCGTTACAGGGGGACGAAGTGATCCCCCCTCTGTACCGTCTTCAGAGGTCGTAACAGAGGCGAGACAGAGGAAAGACGGGATCAGCTGAGCCAGCGGGGGGAGCACAGCGCTGTGTGTGTGTGCATGTCTGACTGTGTGTGTATGTGGAGCTCCCGCTGTGCTGTGCTCTCTCAGACTGGGACAGGACACCGTTGCAGAATCAATATGAACGTACAAAGACGTGATGACAGCTGAGCTCAGTTACGGCACTTTTGTGGAAAGTTTTAAAAAACAGGTTTTTATGAATAATTTCAGGAAGAAATATTTTAAAAAATTGAGAAGATGAATTCTTTAAATTTTGGAATGTCACCAGTTAAGATTGAAGCATACACCTACATAAAGTTGATTAGTACGACTTGTTACCTTTGAGTCGAGCTTTTGAAATGATTTCAATGTGCTTCATTGCAGCTTTCATCACTTTTTCTGCAAACACAGCAGGAACATCCACCTGTTAAAACAAACAACCAACAAGACAACATCCTGACACAGAGGTAGAATTCAACCTGAAGGTACGAAACAACAAACTGTCCGATGGTGATGCAACAAGCTGTATTTGACTTCATGTAAATTACACAAAAAAGCAGGAAAAACCAGAACAGTTGAAAGGATAAAACAACAACGTGTTTAAATTCAGAGTAAAACTTGAACAGCTGCAACAATCAGTGAATGTGAGTGTCTGAGGAGAGCTTCACCTTCTGAGCTCGGCGGACGAGCACTGACGCGAAGAAGCGGAAGGTCATCCTCAGTTCATCCACGCACGCCTCGTCGTCTGTGATGTCCCTGAAAAGAGACAGAGTGATGAGATTATCACAAAGTCTCCGAGTGTGTCTGTGCAAAAAGACCTTTCTTTAAAGACGATCCAACGAGTCTCACCTGTACCAGGGGTACACAAAGTTCTCCAGAACTAACTCAAACACCTGCAGCACAGAGAGAACAAGAGCCTGAAGTCAGTCTTTTCATACACATGGTTCATTACAGACGGAGAGTGTGTTTCTACGTGAGATGTTAAACAAAGGATCAGTAATGTGGAGGTGAAGCCTTTGACGTAGATCCAGCCTCTGAGGTACCTCTGCTATCGAAGCGTCCACTTTTGAATGAACTTTCAGGTCCAACCATGGCTGATAGTTTTCTAGGAGAAGTGTCGGCCTGCAGAGAAGAGAATAATGATGCATATTATCAATGTGTGCTTCTTACAGGCTTCCAGAATCCCGATGAAGGAACGTTAATCAGGAGATCTTAATATGATGTACATTTAACATAAGAGACATCTTTTCCAACAACGTCCTGATTACATAACGGAGAAATAACCTGATGATGCTCGCTCATAGACCAACGTTATACGACATCATTTCCTTAATCTGGTGGTGATGGACCACTAAACAGCCACAGATCACTCTGAGAGGACAGACACGACTTATAATTATTATATTCATGTCTCGATCCACCTCTGAAGAATATCTATGTCCTCTGCTCACTCAGTGAACGTGTGTAAAGTGTCCGCTCTCATACCGTGTGAGCTATGTTCACTCCCCGTTTTTTCACACAATTAAAGTTTATCACGACTTTTAGTAAACTGTCAAACTCCACAGAATCTTCCTGAAGTCCTTTACATTCTTGTTAAAGGTCAAAGTTACGGAGAAAGTCGTGATAAAAGTAGAAAGATGTTCACTTTTTAGGATGGCTCGCGTTCAAACCTGCAGCTGTTACCCAAAGCTCACGACCACAAGTGAGGGCTGGAACGGATATTGACCGGTAAATTGAGAGCTCCGCCTTCAGGCTCCATACAACGCCTACATTACTGCTGACGTTGCATCAATCCGCCTGTCTATCTCACGGTCCATCTTACCAGCACCGAGATACTTGAACTCCTTCACTTGGGGCAAAGACTCAGTCCCGTCTGCGTGTTTACATTCAGTGTTTTTCTGTTCAGAGCTGTCGTAAACTCACCGGTGACGTTTGCACTTGACCTTCCCACACACGGCACAGCTGTGTCCAAGAGGAAACAACTCCTGCTCCTGCCGCTGTGGGATCAAAAACACAATCACCCGTTTTTATTCATCGCTTACTTCCCATCTATTCAATACATACAGAGAGCCATCTTCCAAATCAACTCTTGTAAAGATGCCTCACACAGTAATTCAAACTTGAATAGACACCAAACAGACTCACTTTGTTCCTCATCTTTATGCTGAAGAAGATATTTGGGAGGAGAGACTCTGGTCCGAGGGAGCAGTAGAAAGTGATGACACCAGCCAGGAAGGACCAGAACACCATCAGGATGTGGAGATACCTGCGTGGACATTAAAACATGATGAAAACACACGTGTTGCTCAGAGAAAATAACCTCTAGAATAGTGGAACTATTCAAACCAATGTAGGACATAAAGGGTTCCCATGTTCTGCAGAGAACTTTGTCTTTGCAGCGTCATTTACACGTCAAATAATCCAATGAGACAGATTCAAGTATGAGCGACTGTTGTGTGTTTCAGGGGGAACTTTGTGTATAACCCAGAGTTTTATGTCACTGATGACTGTGTTAGAAATATCCATCCATCTGCTTTTCACGGGGGCCTGGAGCCAATCCCTCACAGGGCTGACATATAGAGACAGACAAACAGCCACACTCACATTCACACCTACGGGCAATTTAGAGTCACCAGTTAACCTAACCAGCATGTCTTTGGACTGTGGGAGGAAGCCGGAGTACCCGGAGAGAACCCACACATGCACGGGGAGAACATGCAAACTCCACACAGAGAGGCTCCTGTCAGACGGGGATTCAAACCAGGAACCTCCTCGCTGTGAGGGGACAGAGCTAACCACTGCTCCAGATAATGGATGGATTGATGGATGTCCTCCAGTACTTTAACTCAAGTAATAATCTGACTGAGCAACTTTCACTTGTAATAAGAGTACCGTACTACTTCAAATGAAAAGCTCATCCCAATTAAAGGTACAGTCCCTTTTTCTAACCTGATGTTGCTGCACGTTTTGACAAATAAAAGCAGCTCTTAAATAGAGTCCCCGATGCATTCAGTGTCGAAATAGTTTGTGGAGCAGCACTTCACAACAATAAAGATGAACTACGACATCTGTCCAAGAAAGACAGAATAAAGCTTGTGTGTGCATGCAGTGACGCAGGTTTAAAAGCTGCTTTAGTTAGTTAGTGATTCATTTAATTGGTTTATTGATCTCCTCATTTTGTTAGAAACAGTTAAATATTCTTTCAGGTGTACATTTACTAGTTTAAAGTCTTTCTTATCTAACTTGTGCGCACAAGTTGTTTTTTTTTGACTTTTTGGACTCAGTGGGCTCCCGTAGCTTTGCATATGTTTTGTTTGTAAATGATTAAAGGTCTGTCTTGTCCCGTATGAAGACACGGTCATTTTATACACTGACTTGTTTACTTTGTCCACCACTGCAATTTACAGTCTTGATCACATGACCCCACCAGGTGTTGAGAGATCATCTGATACCGTGTAGAGCCCAGTGAAGACACACAGTTCACCTGTAGTGTTTACCTGCTGAGCAGCACCGTGAGAGAGAGCATCGACAGCAGCAGACAACAGAAGACCGGATACTGACGTCCAGCTTCTCTCAGGACGTCGATCTTCAGCCCCAGCTTGAGAAACGTTAAAATACCTGCCATCCTTCACACGTCACCTGTTGACATATGTTAGAAACCATTAACCTCCACCAAACACCACTAAAGAGCGATTAATCCGCCTGTTTGGACTAATAGTACCGGTTGAAATTAACCGATTAACCGAAATGCTAAGAAAGTTTAGCTAGTTTAGCTAACATAACCGTTAACGTTCGTTTTTTTTAAACTTACGGCGACAAAACCGGAAATCCTTTTCATATAGAAACAAACATTTGATCCAAAGGTTCAGTCTTCGTCTGAAGGTCGGACTAGTCCACACATTTATAAACAAATATGATAAGTTTGAAAGTTTTCTACTCGATGTTTTCCATCTTTTTTAAAAGTCCCGTCCCATTTCCGTGACAGATGGAATGTTCGCTAATCCGACCGAGCCGGGGTTGCCAGATCCGTCAGAGAAACAAGTAATAGCGAGCCGGGGTTGCCAGATCTGTCAGAGAAACAAGTAAAAGCGAGCCGGGGTTGTCAGATTTTTTTTTTTTTTTTGTTTTGCTGCTGACCGTCTTGGCCAGGACACTCTTGTAAATGAGATTGTTAATCTCAATGAGGTTTCTCCTGGTTAAATAAATTTTAAATAAATAAAATAAAGATCCGTCAGAGAAACAAGTAATAGCGAGCCGGGGTTGCCAGATCCGTCAGAGAAACAAGTAATAGCGAGCCGGGGTTGCCAGATCCGTCAGAGAAACAAGTAATAGCGAGCCGAGGTTGCCAGATCCGTCAGAGAAAGAGGATTTAAACGAGTGACCACCCCCCCCCCCCCCCCCCCACCGCCAATAAAACGTACCTATAAATCAAAAGGTGTAGTCTTTGCCCATAGATCCGGTTCAATCTAAATCCCAGTTCTTAATCCAAGACTAGATGATGGAGCCCGAAGTATAAAAGGCTGGAGGTTATTATTATCCTAAAATAAATATATTTCAAGTATTTTAAAGTACAAATATATGTTTGAATTCATGATTAAATGTGTTACAGAATCACAAGTAGTACTAAATCAAAACCTAAAATATGAAGTTATTTTTTTTTATTGTGGTTTTATGTGTCAGGGGGTTTCTGGCAATTTCTCCTTTAAAAATATACATGCCCCTCCATGTCAGCCCTGCTCAGAACAGGCTGTTTCTGTGTCTGTAGCTTTAAATGTAAATGAGCTGTGTCTGACCACGCCCCTCTCTGGAAGGGCTTGGGTGGCTCGGGCTTTCTCGCTCCATGTCCTATTGTTTACGGTGAGAAGGCAGACTCAGAGGGCAGAACAAACACCTAGCTTTGGGAGTGTCACCCACCTGGGGGAGGGGTTACTGCCCTTTGTGATGTCATGAAGGGAAAATCTCCAAACGGCCTGTTTGAGCACACATTTTCTGAAAAGTGGAGCAGGCAAAAGACGGAGAGGATGGACTTTTCTCATCATTGGGGGGTTTGTAGACAGACTAGAGACACATGTTAGTGTTAGAGAAATATGGTGAAGTGGATTTTAGAGAATATGTGACCTTTAATACTTGGATACTATTATTTAAATAAGAGACATTATCGTATAGAACAATCAGTATGAAAACATACAAAGACTTTACCTCTTCCTATTGATCTGTATATAAATGAGACACGAACCAGCCAGGATCAAAGTCAATAACTTTATTAGAAAAATAGGTTTAACTCACCTCACTGTACAGTATAAAACAATTCATTTGCAAGAATGCAAACACACTGGTTAGCAAAACAAAACAAAAGGAACAATTCTGACCCTTTAACTTGTAAACCCAACAGAGTCATCGCTGCACAAAGAAAATTAAAGGTGTGACATGAGTCAGATTCAAGACGCTGAGTTTAACGGAAAACAGAACAAGGCAAAAAGTAAAATAACTTCTGAGACACAAGTGATGTTTACAAAGAGCTCAAAGGAGAAATCCAAACTAATGCAAATTATGTCGACCAGTTATCAGGTCAAACCAACAGGTGTTGCAGCGATGGAAGCGGGCAAGAGAACTGGTTCAGATAGAAGTGATTGTACCCGACCTAAAAAGCCTCTGCATGTTTCTAATAAGCTCCACGAGCAGAAACGTGCTCAAACTAGGATCAACATTGGAGATGCTTTTGAAAAATGGAGAGAGGTTAGAACGCAGAAAGGTTTACAGACCGATGCAGAGCTGGATAAACACTGAAGCTTCAGTGTCCACCACATGGTGACCTGCGTGAGCATCCACTCTAGAGAGGAGGGGGGGAGACAGCTCTCTAATGTTTTGAATTTGGACTGCAGTACCCATTTTAAACACTAGGTGATGAGTTACATATTGCTCCTTTATTATCAAAAATAAAAATTGCAAGCATAATTCCTGCACAGGGTCTAAATTTCACACTTTTCTCTTTTAGTTAAAAATGTGATTAAAGATCTGTAGTTTTGTAGAGCCGGGGAGAGAGGCGGGAATAACGTGAGAAATAAGCCACAGGTTGGAATACAACCCGGGCCACCCGTTCTTGAGGACTTAAGCCTCTGCACCAACCGCCAGGCCACCGGCGCCCTCAATCTAAATATTTTTAAAAGCTCTTTGGCAGGAACCAATGGGCTTTGAGAGAAGAGCCACGGACATGAATTGGTTTAGAATAGCTCGGTTTGACTAAAACATTCCGGAAAGATCCTCTAAATCTTTCACTCACGGTTCTTTTTTTATGTTTATTAGCTACGTTACATAATAAACGAACTCTGAAATGCTTTAAAGCTGTTCAGACGTTGGATTTTGACAGCTTCGTTTTATGATTTCATTTTTAAACACCGCGCCGAATACAACGTCCTTTAAAATGTGTCAGCGTTTGAACATGAGTTTGGATTTACTCTTTTAAATTCTTTACATGTTAACTTCCAGTATTTCTGAATACTGATGGTGAAAAGAGTTTTACTGTACATGGTCGATTATCATGTCGACATCGTAGTTTATCACCGTGCTGTTGCTTTAAATTTTCCCCATGCCATCTTTGATTCCTACAAAAACTTGATTCCTCTACTTTACAGGATGTGGAAATAACCTCATTTATGATTCCAGACGTGTTTACAAAATAAAAGGCAGCTTCATACACGTTACAGAAACAACACAGACGTTTGTGCAGACATCGACAAAACTAACAAATAAAAAAACACAACAGCCTTCCCGTCACTGACGACCGGAAGTTTCCAGGATTCACAAATCAACGTGTCTGTACACTACATCATCACTCGGTTCATTTCTGCAGACAGTAAGGCCCCGTGTCCACCTGGCGTTTTGAAGCGCTGGCTGTCAGCTCGCGTGCATAAAGCGTTTGTGCGCTGAAGTGCTGCACGTGCTTTCTGTCTCTATGACAACAGTCTTTTAAAAACGGTCGCTGTAGATTGACACTGCTCCGTTACTTTTGACTGCATGTTTTACATCCGAGATCGTGTTTTGTCCTTCACTATGAGCATCAGACGGAGGATGCTCGCCCTCCTGCTTTGTCTGGACACGGAGCGAGGAGGATGTGGCTACAGGGCACGATCCGTAGGTCACCACCATACGGGGAATATCATACATTTGGAGAAGAGCGTCGGTGACATCAACAACGGCTTTCTGAAAAGTTAAATTTTTTTCAACTCAAAGTAGTCGGAGCAGCTGCACAAAAAAGGACCCTGGGCGCTGCGCTTTTTCTCCAGGCGGCTGCCTGCTGCAAACGCTCTCTGCTCAATGCAAAAAGACGCTGGCGCTCAGATACAAACGCCAAGTGGACACGGGGCCTGAGGCTCATTTAAGGAAGACCAGGGAGCACACCGACAGTAACTGAAGCCTACTTCGAGTCTCAGCTAAGAGCCAAAGCCTGATTTATACTTCAGCGTTGAATCTTTAGTGAAGCTACGCCGATGGAACGACGTCCTGCAGCGACACAGACATCTACAGCTGTGATTAAAGCAGAACACAACTACAGAGGGCAACATGCTCGCTTGCTGCTGTGCGTTACGGTCGTCTTGATGCAGGAATTGTTGACTTTAATATGATCTTAGTAAAAATCAAACAATATCGACACCTGTTTGGATACCAAAGCAGTAAAAATAGAAGTCCTGGGCATCTGAAAATCCTGCACACTGTCGCACTGCAAGTTACAGCGAAATACAGAGGTAACGTTGCAGTACGGAAATGTTGCCAATAAACATGAATTGCAAATACTCTGGCAACATTTTGTGCAACTTATGCAGCGTGCAGGAGTTTGTCTGCAAGTTTTGATGGATTCATTTCCTCTCTGACGAACCTTTCCTATGAAATACATCTGGGTCAAAGCTTTGGTACTTTAAGATACTGTCATTAAAATAAAAAATAAGATTGTATTGTTATTGTGCATATTTTTCCTATGTTGCAGTTCTTCCAGTAAATGATACTGTTGTTTAGCGTTAGTCAGCTCCAACTTCAACATTTTACGCTCATTTAACTTGGAGAGAAAGTTGGATAAGATCTAAAGCCTCGTTCACAGAAGCACAAAACTCCTGAAGTGTTCAGGATGAGCTGCTGCTTCACCCGGAGTTTCTCCTCCAGCCTCCTCGTATTTATTCTGCAGAAAGTCAGAGTGAGCTGATGTGAGAAGGCAGCAGGATATAATCAGGAGAATTCACCTCGAGCGAGTGGGAGGGGGTGGTGACGTTTATTCCCTGTGATCGCTGCACGACCATAGACTGTCTGCACGCCACCTCTACGATCTCCGTGCTCTAATGAACCTGCTGCATTCTGTTTCCTGTTCTCCAGTATGTTCTTCTCCACTCTTTAGTTCAGATTGTGATTCTGTTCAACTACACGTAGCATTGATATAAAGACAAATATTCTCATTATAGCGTCGTATAGAGGACTCTGTTGCTTCGTCTGCTACTTACACATCTTTTTTGTACATCAATTCCTAACTCAGTTGACCCCCCGCCCCCCCCTCCTGACAGGCAGGCATAGTGCATGAGTGAACAACCAGATGAGGAGGATTTTAGGGTCAGCCCTCCTGAAGTTCTCTAGATATTTTCAGGTGTGCATGTATGAAGACGGCTTTAGTATCATAGAAACTTCACCACCTGACAGCATTTTTAGCAGTTAGTGTAGGCATCTTACTTTGACTATGGCGTAGGTTCAACATTGAATTAACACACAAATATAAATCAGGCTTTGGACTCATTAAGTGCTCTGTTGTTGTTGTTGCCTGTGAATCTCTCTGAGGGTGGAGGAGAGAGGGACAGGGAGTACAAAAAAAAGGGGGGCAGATCAGGCGAGTCCTTCAAACTGAGGTAGTTAACAGACCCTCGTTTGCTTCTGCTTTTCCTGGAGCGCCTGACCTTGAACAGCGGGTGATCACACCTCAACACTTCCTCTGATACTCAGAGATGATCAAGTCTAGTCCATCACAAGAGATGTAGTTTAAGAGCTTTAAAAACTAAACAAGTTGTAAAACTAAACACTCCAAACCTTATCAAAGTGCAAAGACTTTTCCAGAAGGACGTCCATCATGAAATCCTGATCAGTCAAGTCTGAATTAGCATATTCGGGGCAGAGCAGGGGGGGGTTATAAACTTCATAAAGCAAGCTCGTGGTTTGCTCTTCTGATTATCTTGAAATGTGACTGTTTGAAAGAGTCTTAAAAAAAGAAAGAAGGCTGGAATACCATTGAACCACTGAGTCAGGTGACCTTACCATCCCGTCCACTGGCAGCCTGCAGTGTGTGACGCCAAACACTGGTCAGTCTTCATAGCGACACATCAGGACCGGCCTCGACCCCTTTTTCCTGCTAGTCAGGTAACAAAAGGAAGCAATTAGAGAATGGAAAACAGGATCATGTAACATCTACACACATCTACTGTTCTCTGCGTCACTCAAACACTCGGTGTATATAAATAACGGAGGAGGAAAGGGCTGTGCAAGAAGATGAATTTGCATTCATTAGACGGAGCATTCTCTCAGGGCTCGCCGCCCGCTGATCAACATGCACATGACGATGCCTTAAGTTTGTTACAGCTGTTTGAGGTGCAGCAGGTGAAACGTGGACAAACAGGCAGAGAGAGAGAAAGGACAAAGACGGAGGTTAAGAGCAGCCGGTTCATCTATTAAAGCAAACTGAACAGCAACACTACAAGCGGGTCATGCGTGGCAGTTATCTCGCACATTAGCACAACATCAAACCTCCAGAGAGACATGCAAGATTAGTATCCAGGCCTTCAACAGCCAGCTAGATCCTTCTGGGACAAGGAAAAGCTCCACTTTGGGTTATCAAATTGTGCTTTTATTCCCCCCCTACACTTGTTAAAAAAGGGACAGACTCGTAAGGGGGGGCGGGGCTTAAACTTGCTGCTGCATTGAGAGTGAATTTGGGACACCAATTTGTGAGACATTGATGCGCTTGAGAGGAACTCATAAGGATGGAGTATGTCACTACACATACAGAGCCACTTGAGATGCCGAGTGGAGAAGAAGTACGGTGATTTGGAATTTGATGGCATGCAAAGGTGACATTTGTAGCACGTGGCCAACATTGGCAAACCTTTAGTCCATTTTCTTCCACAAGGAGCCTTTAAATTTTGAAGGCAATTTGAAGAGAGAATTTGCCGAAACATGAATTTGCAACACAATTTGAAGTTTTTGTACACGTGTGCGTGTATGTTTATTAAAGCAGACAAACAGCAAAGAATACAAGCCAAAATGTAAAGCCAAAAAATAGGACTACGACGGTCCTTTTTTTTTTTTTCTTCTTCTCTTCTCAATAACAAGACACGCATTACTTTGTGACAATACAAATTGTTTTTTCATTCGTTTTAAATACATGTTTAGGAGACATATGCTTTGTTGCCGTTAGCTACTTAAAACATGGAAACCAGAATGTCTAAAAACACACAGAAAGCCAAATAGACAGCTCGAGCACATAATTGCATCTAAAAATTTCTTTCAAACTTTGTTACGGAAAATCTGTTAAACGACCATCTTTTTTTTTTTTTTTAACAAAGGGATAAAAAGAAAAAAGCAGTTCGCCAGAAACAGGTGGGAGTGTGACTACGGTTTGAGTCCAAGCGGATTATTAAAATATGTACAAAAAGATATCTTGCCAGATGTCACCCAATTTGGAGGGAAAAAAACGCAGGCAACCGTTTGGGATTGAGGGCCAATCAGATCAAGTCTCTAAATAAAAAAAGACAAAAACAAAAAACCATAAAACACGTATTTTGTTATCAAAGCCCTACGGGTTTACTTCCACTGTTGCCCAAAAGAATCCTGATAAAATTCCTGGTTGTCGGATTTGTAACCGGAATAGTTACCAGAATGATCACCACCTTGGAGCGGTTGCTGAGCAATGGGTTGAGAGCCCCAGTTCTGATTATTGGTCTGGCGACGCTTGGAATCTGGCTGGTTGTACCCATCAGCTTTGCGCTTTCCTCCTACATTTCCACCGCGGCCACCCCGAGCACCACGTACCCCTCCTCGTCCTCTCGGCTGCACGAGTCCTCTCAAGCCCCGCCCGCCGCCGCGGCCTGGTCCTCCTGGCCCACCACGCTGGGAGAAGTTGGCCCTGCCTCTGGGTGCCCCCGCGCCGCCGCGTCCCCTGGCCGGAGAACCTCCACCCCTGGGACCCCTATTGCCGCCCCGCCCTCGTGCCGGGGCCTGGAAGTCGTCGTACCCGTAGTAGGGGTCGTCGTAGCCGCCACGGTAGTTGTGATAGTCATAGCCATAGTAGTCATAGTAATCCTCGTAACCGTAGTAGTCTGGGGGGTAAGAGTAGCCGCCCCTGTTGCCACCTCTACCCCGGCCTCTGACAGGAGGAGGCATGTGGGAAGGAGGGGGGTAGTAGTAATAATCATCATACCTGAAGAGTCGAGAGAAGGAAAGACAAAAATCAAATAAGAATAAAGAATATAAGATGAAGAGCACAATCTCAAGGCCCAGAATTAAGAACATGTATACGTTTCACTCATCAGTCGAGGTGGCACGACTCTCAACATCCGGCCACTCTGATGAACGCTAAGTATTCACAGAGTGTCAGAACTGTTACCACTGTGAAATACCGATAACATTCAAACCAATCACACACTGTAATTGTTGCATTGATCTAGGCCTGGGCGATATGACTAAAAATGTTGCAGATGGTTAATTATGGTTTCATTATTCTTTATTATCAGAACATGACAAACTATAGTTAAACAGGAACATGTCACCATCATAAGCTCAGAGCACGGAGCTGGAAACGCTGATATGACAGTTAGCTGCTGGGCAGTAACACTTACTGGCCCGCTGCTTACTGAGGGTCCACACCATACACTGTTTATATTATTTACAATACGGTCCACACTAACACTGGTTTGGGACGTTTGGTCATTTCTTTCCTTCAGCGTGTTTTTAACGGGTCATATTGTGTCAAACAGTGAAGGGTCTGTGTTGTTAAACGTTTAGCTGCACTCGTCTTCGGCACAGTTAACAGCGCATGTTACTAAAGTTTTCCTCTGGTGTTGTGTTAAGGGCCTGAGCCTGTCCCTTTAAGTAGGTGGCTTATGGGTAATGTAGGCGATGAGAAGTTGTGATCGAGTCTCCCGCTACCGTACGAGTGTGTGAACAGGTCTAAGGTGTCTGTAAATAAAGTGACCCGGTTCGGGAGATGTACTTCGTATCTCTGGATATTATAAATGCACCGTTATTTCCACTTTGTACAACAAGCTAACGAGCTCTGCTGAGTGAGAAGAGAGTGTCAGTGCCGTGTAGAGCCCCCTCCTTCCACGTCCGTCAACGTGAGCGACAGAGAGAATTGAAACAGGGCGTCAGGGTAAAAACGGTGCACAGCATCGCGCTGCTTCGCCTGCAGGCAGTTAGGACACTCCACAGTAAACAAAAGAATCAAGCTGATTTGTTGCTGACGCTTAAGACCCTGACACACCAAGCAGACGGCAAAGCACTAGTGTCGACGAAGGCCGACTGTGGAGTCGCCTTTTGTCTTGGCCAAAAAGTTGCACTTGAACACACCGCAGAGACTACAACCGACGGCCAACCACCATGTACGCGCATGCGCACTTTGAGTCTGCCTTGTGTATGAAAAGCGCTATACAAATAAACTTGCCTTGCCTTGCCTTGCCTGAGAGGAAATAAATCTCCATGCCAGCAGGTGGCGGTAGTCTGTAATAGTCATTCCAAAAAGGGGAAACCGGAAGAGGAAGGAGAAGAATGCGGATAAATAAACCATTTTCACACCGCTGTCACCGTTGAAGTTGTTCTGCTTGCTTTCGTCACTTCTGTTTTGATCTGATTCGCTTAGCTGAACAACTAATCAGAGTGATTCCTCTCACCAACAACGCCGACTGACACCGATTCAACATGTCGAAGACGGGGGCCGATAGAGCGGGACACACCACAAAAACTAGCGTTATGCACGGCTGAGGTTAATCCCAGCAGCATGTAAACAGGAATATTAGTAGAATAGACATCATTGCTGGAATGTTTTGCTACATGGAAAAAGCGACCTGAACTTATATCTTGTGAATGTTGACATACAAACTCAACGTGGAGACCAAATGTTCCCTCAGCGGGGATTTCAGGAAGCAGCGAGGAGTTTTCTAGTTCTGTTGAGCTTGTCCGAGTTTTGTCTCCAGCTGAGATCATGCCGACTTTGTACTTAGCAGAACACCCTCAGAATCAGCACTAACAGATCATTTTGCTCAGCTTGTAGACAATCAACATCCTAACTCCTCCACTTTTCAGACCTGCTGAGGAGTTAACTCACATGTGTGACTTGGCTGCGTGTCGTTGTGCTTTGCGTTCCTTCCTCTTCTGATCCGGCGGCTTGGCAAAAACAATCTCAATCGGCTCTCCCTCCAGCTCCTTCCCGTTCATTTCATCCAACGCCTGAGAGAAGCAGAGCGGGGGACGCGTGTGTAAACATTTCTGAAGGAGGTTTATTTGTCTCACAGTTTATCGTTTGGCTCTTCAAAAAAGGAGAAATACCTTCACTGCGCCGTCCCTCTCCTCAAAGTGAATGAAGGCGTAGTCTTTGAGCTTCTTTACTCGCTCCAGTTTCCCAAACTCGCTGAAAGACGTCTCGAGAAGCTCCTCTGTGACGCCGCCAGCGAGGTTCCTGACAAATAAAACTTTCACCTGTAAAAAACAACGAGAGACGGTCAGATCTCAGTCAGCTTTTTACATCACTGGATTCTGATGAGGTTTTTTTTAAAGCCCACCTTAGCCATGACCTCGGGGTCAGGGTCTTCAATGGGATCGGCCCACTCCACGGTCACCACGTTGCCCCAAACCTTCACTTTACCGCTCATTAGCCGGCGGCGAGCCTGAGCAGCGGTTTTGTGGTCTTCATACTCGAGGAAACAGAAGCCTCGGTTTTTCTTTTTGTCGTCGGGTTGATGGTACAGAATGACATCACTGAGGCCCTCTGGAAGAAGACGGAAACGTTAACGCCACAATAACACAAACAAATGCTCTCAAATAACTCACAAAGTATCTTCACCTGTGACTTTAGCAAACTCTTCAACAATCTGCTCCTTTGTTTTACTCTTGGGAATGGAGCCAACAAATAGCCTGTTGTTGGCGACAGATATACACACGCCGATGTGCTTTCCTGGGCGGATCTCATGATTATTACACTGTAAAAAACAAAACAAAAAAACAACACGTGAACCACGTGTGAAGATGACACACCAAGGCAAGAGATAAACTCCCTCATTTCCACATCAAACACCACACTCTTATCTGCAGCAGGTTTATTTTATCTGGTGAATGTTCAATCTAAGGCCCCGTGTCCACCCCGGCGTATTTTTCTGAGCGCCAGCGTAATTTCTCGATTGTTTTTAATGAGTGGAGAGCGTTTGCAGCAGCAGGCAGCCGCTCGGAGAAACAGCGAAACGCCAAGCGTCTTTTCTCTAAACGCTCCACCTTTTTGGGGCAGCCGCTCCACTCAAGTTGAAAATCTTTCTGAAAGGTGCTGTTGACGTCACCAGCGCTCTTTTCCAAATGTTTGATATTCCCCGTAGTTTTGCCGCCTACAGATCGTGTCTTGTACCCACATCCTCCTCTGATCGGGAAATAAACGATCTCAAATATAAAACATGCAGTATAAAGTAACGGAGCAGTGTCGGTCATACAGCGTCTGTTGTGAACAGACAGTTGTCATAGAGACAGGACAGACGTGCAGCGCTTTTCTTCTCAGCGCACAAACGCTTCAGTCAGCGCTTATCTGCCTGGAAACAAAACGCCAGGTGGACATGGGGCCTTAGACTTCTCATTTGTTGTCAGCAGAGAATTCTGCACACAAGTAACTTGGCTGCTGAAACAAAAACAAACCTCCCGACTCGATGCTTTTCCCAGCTTCAGTTTTCCACTAGAGAAAAAGACGTTCTACTGGACGAGGGCGCTCAGTACAAAACTCACCAGTTTCACCGCCTCCTGAGCCGCCTCTTTAGTGCAGAACGTGACGAAGGCGTAGCCCCGGTTCAGGCCGCTCAGCGGGTCCATCATTAACCGGAGGTCCCAGATAGGTCCAGCCTTCTCAAAGAGAGGAACCAGCTCGTCTTCAAACAGGTCGCGGGGAATCTTCCCAACAAATATCTAGAAGAAAACAACATTTTTAGATTTAAAAATACTATTCAAAGACGCGACTACTTACATTTTTAATAGCCAGGAAACACAGAAGACAAAAGTGTACCTCAGTTCCAACTGTCGGCTGGACACCTGTGTACACCGACTCAGGTGGGGGCCCGCCATACTTTCGCTGGCCTGTTGTTACATCGAGTGTGTAATTGGTTCTGTCCAGGAGCTCTTTGATTTTTGCCTCATCTGGTCCTTTAGTGGGATCTGAAACTTTAGTCCCTTGTTTCTCTCTCTGCCTGTAGGTCTTCATCACCCCACACAGAAAGGCACTTTTGTTCTGCAGGATCGAGTTCAAACCGTTAATCATCGCCGGGTGGAAACCAATCTAACAACCTTTTTGAGCGACATGATGAAGATGTTCACATCTTCCTTATCGTTTCACAGATGATTAAACTCACTTGCACGTGTGACAGATCGCTCTCTTTGAACTGGAGCAGCACCTGCAGAGCTCCATCCTCGCTGAATTCTTTCAAAGCATCAATAGCTCTTTCGTCGAGGTCACTATGTGCTACAAGGCCTAATGAACACAACAAAAGGAAAGCATCAGACTTGATCAATTGAGCTGCTTAGTGCTGAGGATGACTCATGCAGCTATAAAGGAGTTGCAAAACAGAGGCTTAATAAATAGTAATAATTGATATGTAGCAGCGGGAACCAGAGAATATGTCAGCTGAACACAGAAAGACTTCATTATGCCCAGGTTTCTTTATGCATATTTTACAGCCTTATATGGAGCCCGGTTTTGATGCAATAAATCTCCTCAAGACGGGCAGCAGGAATCCGACAGCACAGCTTACACTCTCAATATCATCAGCTCTGTTATCATCCCTGTTGTCAAAGTGAACAATTCACCTGCTGCAGGAACACAGCTGCTCTATTGTTCCTGTGTGCTGCAGCATCAGCTGGCTTCTACCTTCCTTGATCTCTTCACAGCATGCGTACGCCCCATTCAAACTTCATTCTTTACACAGTAGCATCAGAATCAGAGTTTAAGCTAGACTTTATTTTCACCTCTACATCCCAGAATCCAGTCAATACACTACCAGATATATGCGCAAATGTTAATTCATGATCATCCTTTAAGTAAAAGTGTTAAAAGCTTTTGTGGTACTGGACATAGCACCACTCTGCCCGACGTGCAACTGGTTCACACAAATTGTGGTTTCATTCAGATCAGTGCGCCACACGCAGCACGCTTCAAGGCTTCAGAAACAGAACATAATCACAACATGCAGCAGCACAATTTTCTGTCATTGTGAAAAAACAGGCTTTAGCCGTTTTCACATCTGCACTCCTGAAAATATCTCGATCATTTCAGGAGGACTGCTCCAGATATTCTCCTGACCTGGTTGTTAACACATGCACCTCACAGCGGGAGACTATCCCTGTCAGACAGGAGGAGGGTAGTGGGGTCTCCTGAGGTAAAAAGAACGACGTGGAAGCACGAAGCAACAGAGTCCTCTATACCAGTGGTTCCTAGTGGGGGTGGGCGAGATGCCTCCCAAAAACAAATACAAACTGGAAATGACTTGAAATTACATATTTGACCCATAATTGTGAAATTACATACACAAACGTTGTTCAATTTAAAATAAAACCATAGTCCTTAAGTGAGATTTGTGCTGAAATGAAAGTAAAATTTGAGTTTGCACATTACAGTAACAACGTAGGTATCTGTTGTGCTCTTTGTAAATACAAATGCACAAAGACACTGAAATAATATAATTATGTTAAGGCTGCTGTATTGAGTGTATTTGGATAGGCCGATTCGCGCAACGTTAAATGCTTTAACCACTTCCAGGGACAGAGGGGGTCCCCGGTCTCGCATCGTTATTTTGGAGGACGCGGGATGAAAAGTTTGGGAACCCCTGCTCTATACGACGCTATAATGAGAATATTTGTCTTTCTATCGATGCTACGTGTAGTTGAACAGAATCACAATCTGAACTAAAGAGTGGAGAAGAACATACTGGAGAACAGGAAACAGAATGCAGCAGGTTCATTAGAGTAGAATGTTTTCTTCCCACTAGAGAGAGAAACCTCTGCAGGAGTTTTTCCCATTACAAGCAGACGGCAGAAAGCACTCTGAAACAGGGTCCAGCCATCTCTAAGTGGGGAACATTGATTTCTATCTCTACCCGACAACATTAGAGATACCGGCTAACGTAAACCCTGATCCACGTACCATTGCAAAGGCGTCACTTCTGAGGATGATTGTGGACCATAGAGGAAATATTTTGTTGATGCATGCAGGGAAATCTACAGACGAATTATGATGTTCGATATGTATACTTATCAATCAACTTATAACATAGAGGGAAAAAAAGGCAACAGAGGACAAACACGACGAAGCAGCGATTAAAAAGTTACGTGCACAGTATTGGATTAGTCAAAGCGTAGATACGTCAACACTTCCAGTTTTTCCTCTCTGCTGTAACTTTGCTAAATGTTGCTTCATCCTCATGAGGGATTAACGTAGATAACATAACATAAGATCTTTTAGCTGCTCTGTTTGTTAAGTGTCTTCTGATAACATTTGTTGTAAATTGGTTTAATACAAATAAAGACTGATTGATTTGACTTGCTGATGAAACTACAACAGGCACAGGCGATAACTAAATGTGTCGTTTCCCACGAAACACAGTCGAGAACAATCGTTGGAAAAGAGCTGCTCTGGTGATATCTTTGATTACTTTCAGTGAGACCCTTGACCAAAGACCAGAACAAACAATGTGTGACTTCACTGTAATCACATTGTGATGTTAAGCAGCAGCGTAAATCTCAATATAACTGTTTCACAACTGAGTAAAAGGCTCCTAAAGCTCATTCTTAATTGTTCATTACACATATAGGGGCTTTCACACTTGCAGAAAACTCCTGATAAAAGTTTTTGACTCAGTTTCTCCTCCAGCCTCCTCGAATTTATTCTGCAGAAAGTCAGAGTAAATATTCTCATCATAGCGTTGTACAGCAGACTGTTAATGCGTCTGCCAGCTCTGTGTCATCCTTTTTGGTATATGCCCTCCCTAGGTACCCCCTCTCCTGTCACACAGGGATAGTCTCCCGCTGTGAGGTGCATTTGTGAACCAGCAGGATTTCAGGCGCAGTCCTCCTGAAATTATCTAGATATTTTCATCATGAGACGCCTTCTGCATCTGTTCTGTTGTTGTTGCTGTCTGTGAATCTCTCTGAGGATGAAGAGGAGAGGGAGTTTCCTCAAGTGCAAAATAAGTGGGCAGATCAGACGAGTCTTTGTTTTCATGTATGTGTAGCTTGTTTTAGAAAATCGCCAGAATTGTCCTTGAAGAAGAGTTAATGACATTTATCAGTGTGTCAACGCTTTTGTTTTTGTGTTCGCCACCAAAGCAGCTAAAAGAGAGAGAGAGAGAGACCATGGAAAAGATTCCCTTACCTGCTACGTAAAGTTCATCTAGTTTCTCAGCAACTTTCTCGTTTAATCCAGCTTCAATTAAAGCTGGGAAGTGTTCCGAGTGGGTCACCGCTGCGGTAGTGTCCATCGGTTCCTCCGTCCCGTTCCCATTCCCATTGACATGATCTGTGGCCATTTCATTTTCATTTTCTCCAGACATCTGTGCACATGGGATCACAGCAGAATTAACAACAACACCACCACTGTAGTACAGTCAAACAGATAAGTTATGCAATTTGGCGCCACCGTCCACGCCTGGACATTGTTGACAAACTGAAACACAATCCCGATGTTGCTGCTGTTTGTTGTCGCTGCAACGAAACAGAAAAAAACAGTGGAGCCACGCTTTCTAGTGTAACAATCCCAAAACTCACAGCTTCCCCTGCTGCTCCAAAAGTCACTGCAAAACAACTACATGTTCATTTTGAGCCGAATCCCACCGGTTTCAAACATCCACCACGCCTCTGTTAGCTTCATTTCATTAGCATTGCTAGCTCGTGTAGAATACAGGCCGCAACGCGTGGAGAAACAAACCGAAAGAAATAAACACCTACAGTAACGTGCTTTAAAGCGTCCCTTTATCCTCTATGATATACGCTTTTCGTCATTCATGTCTTCACTGTTTAGAAAAGCGTTAAATTAAAGCGAACCCCTTTTTCAAAATGCCGGCTAGCTCCGAAAAAGATGCTACGGCTAGCATCCACCATCAGGCTACTAAAAAGAGCAAAAAACATATAATTTATTTAAAATATTCAGGTGGATTCGGTGTCTACGTACCATGCAAGTCTGAACGCGGGCGCCCGATGCTGATCCGCCGTGTGAAAGGTGCTAAAAAATAAAATAAAGGCTAAAATATTCACGCCGGTTGAATCTTTTCAGGTTGGTTTCTTTTTCCTCCCGGTGAAACAAAATGGCGTCTACGTAACGTCGCGAGCTCTGCTTCCCAGGCCTGCCTTGCAATGCAAGGGGTTTCTTGGACGGCTTCTCACGGGTTGCTTCGTTTCTTTTTCTCCAAACATCCGGTCAAGAAGAAAGTGATACAGACTTCTCTGTTTTTACAATTTAATGTTTCTGCAATGAATTAACTTCAATTTATTTTTTATGACAACAAAGCCACAACCATCGCGGATTGGTCCCGCGCTTTAAAAAAAATAGTAAACGGCAGACCTACCTTATTAATCCATATTTTACTTTGGAGGGATTCTACATCCTTGGTCAATATTTACATCATTTTTTTAGTTTATCACAGTTTTTTACAATAAGGGAAATTAAATCTAATTTCGTAAATTTTCAAAGTAAACTAGTTTTATCATTTTTTACCTGTTTTCATCTTTTGAATACTTTTTTTAAATTTTTGCTACAACCTTTATTGTGGAGTGTTGTAAAACTACAATACTTTTTCTCATGATGATCCTGGAAAAGGGTTTAGGATACTTATTATTATTTACTTTACTTACCTTACTTATTGTTTGTTTTGCGTTGCTTATGCGGGACTACAGACGGAAATTAGCGACTCGTTAAATCTATCCATATCCTTTTTCTTTGTATAAATGATCAATGTCATTGCACTCTGTTTCCTGATAACGAAATGAAAAAAAAGTAGAAAAAGTCAACTCAATGATAAATAATTAAAGGGGACATATTATGAAAAATCCACTTCTACAGTGTTTTTGAACATATATTTGGGTAACCTGAGTGTCTACCGACCCACAAAATGGGAAATAAACCCATCCAGTCCTTTGTTTGTGGTCTGCATAAGTCTTACAACGCAGAGAAAAATGCTCTGTTTCAAATAAGCTCTCCTTGTGATGTCACAGTGGGATTCTGGTAAAAAAATACCTTGGTATCTCCACCCATGGACTCCACCCCCAGCCTAGAGCAAAACTTTTGAGCAGGTCCGCCATTTTTATTCTCACTCAGTGCATTTAAAGAGACACACACATAGATATATATAGATCTATAGATCTATATATATCTATGGACACACACACCAAAACGGAGCGTTCTGAGAGAGCTGGTTTATACAGGGTCACAAACCTCCTCTGGTGCTTGATTCATGTTATATTTTGACCAAAGCACAGCACAGATGTTTCATTTAGACCACAGGGGACTGTTTGAAAAGGTGGACAAGGAGTAAAATATGTCCTCTTTAAAAAAATACATAAATAAAATAAATATGTTGTAACAAAAGCAAAGAGGCCAGGGAAAAACATTTGTAAACAGGTACATATAGAGTTGTTTAAGTGAAAACCTTAAAATTGGAGCTAAATTCACCATTTTAGTAGCTTTTTTGGGCTAAAGTAATCGTTTCTAAAGGAAAAAACGTAGGCTTTTACTTTGGTAAATATTTCCATGCGTTTGTATCCGGGAAACTCACGTCATATGTTGGGGGCGTGGTCTTCTGATTGACAGTTGAACGCTCGACCGCTCGCGCGTTGCCATTGGCTGAGCGCGAAAATTCAAAAGCGTTTAGAAACAGAAGCTAACGACGATGCCGCTTATCGAAGGAAACTGAGTTTTAAAACCACCAAAAACAAAACCTAAAAGGAAGAAATCACCGAGTTTAAAGGAGTGTTTGGAAAACTAAACGAGAGATGGATGTAGCCACTTATTTACAGTAAGTAAGCAGGAATACGTTGAACGTTACCCCGGTGTTAGCTTCATGCTAGCGGGCAGCGACTGTGTTGTTTGCATTATTTCAAACGAAGTTCTTGTAGTTTTACTAAAACACCTTTTCTCTTTGGACCCGTCAGGTGTTTTGAAAACAGCTTGAGCTCATACACAGGAGACGACCCGCTGGATCACTGGGATAAGTGAGTACTGTGACCGGGACAGATCCAGGATACAAAGCTAACAAACAGAGAACTGCTCCTTTTTTTTTTTTTAAATAACTTTATTTAGTTTGTAGACGGACAAGGGACACATATCAGTGTTGGAAAAACACGACGAAGTGTATTTTGCAGAACATGTGACCTTTAAAGCTGTACATGAACACTGACCTGCGTGTTTTCTAGGTTCGTGGAGTATCTGGAGCAGAAGTTACCTGCAGACGGTAGCGATGGGATGACCCTGGTGTTTGATAGTCTTGTACGGACATTTATCAACGCTGAACGCTACAAAGACGACCTCAGATATGTGAACTATTGCATCAAATGTGTAAGTCTGACACAAATGTCACATCCTGCAGAAGCCACAACAGTAGAGTTTGCTATTATTCAGACCTCTTACTCTGTCTCACAGGCGAGTTATTATTCGGACCCTGTTGCTCTGTACAGTCACATCTACAGTAATGGCATCGGCACCAGGACGGCCTCCCTCTACGTGGCCTGGGCTCAGCAGTTTGAGCAGAGGGGCATGAATGAGCAGGCTGATGCTGTTTACCAGAGAGCAATGGAGAACCAGGCCCAGCCGGCGGACACTGTTCTCACTGAATACAGGTAACGACAGCTGCTGCTGCTGCTTAAACCCCTTACACTCTCATTTGGCTGTTTTTCTGATCTAGAAGAGAGTCGTGAAGGGTTTTAATGTGCAGTCACAAGTCGGTAAATAGCATTAGCAAAATGTTTATAGTTTTGGAGCTGTGGTCTTGAGACAGGAATAGATCATGTTTGGTTTTTACCTGCATCATATCAAAGTGTACGATTATTGTATCCTGACAACCTGAGTGGGTTCGACATGGTTTTTAAAGTGTGTACTAAACTCTACATATCTGTAGCATGCACAACAATGACACCTGATGTGATTTACAGGCAGTTCCAAACAAGAACAAAAAGTCAGACATCCGTCTCAGGTAAGAGCTGATTCTTTTGTGTCGCTGTTTATTTTAAAAAGCTTTTAAAGTGTTCACACAAGCAGCTAAACGTTAACTTTTGTTTCCTAAAGCAGGAGGTCGAAACCCTTTGCAGAACTCCCAATTAACCAATCAGATGTCATCTCACAGAGAAGCTGCGGCTCAAAACAAGGTGTGTGTCTGTGAAATCCCATAAAAATCAATTCTCAACTTCTTTACTGTTTGTAAAACACTTTGAGACACACACGAGAGCGTTGCTTAATCTCCATGCTGTGTGTGTGTGTTCAAAAAGTCGCTCTTATTCAACATCTTTTTTTTCTCTCACACGCCTCCTTTACACCTCCGCGTTTGCCTCTTCGTCTTCACTCGCTCACCGGTCCTCCACCTCCTTCTAATCCTTCTATAGCCCCCTCTCTCCTTCCTCCCTCATTCATGTCGTCCCTTTTCCGCCTGCCCTTATTCTCCCCTGGCCGCCCAGCAGGCCTAGCCTTGGTGCTCGACTCCTCACGGAGACTCCTTGCCTGGGGTCCTGAATGCGCATTTTAAATCCACTAACTGTTCGTTCTTTGTTACAGGCCCCGCTGGAAGGTCCTCTGAAACCGCCAACACACACAACCACCATCATGTAAGTCACTCTGCTTTGTTTTAATTGCAGGACGAGGTCATGGGAAGCCCCCTCCCTCTGAGATAACAAGCACTCCATCACATCTCCTGAACTCCCGATTGTTTCTAGATACTTTCAGACCTTTAATGCCCTGATATTTTCAGGAACTTGCTTTTCATATATGAATCTAATACCAGGACATTATAGTCGTTTGATGCTCTCTCATATCTAGATTTACTGCATGATTTAGATCATGGGGTGCTTTTGTAGACTGCAGGAGGAGGAGTGTTCAGTAACGGCCTGTGTTTGTGTGTTTACATCACTGCAGTGTGTGTATAAGGACATTTTTCCACAGTAGAAAACATTAAATCTAAAAAGATGAGTGAGACGAGCAGAGAAGTAACTCAGCTGAACGCGTATCTTTGTTCCCTCCACAGAGTATCTCGCTCGGAGACTTCAGGTGCGATTTCCTCGTCTCAGAGCTCCGGTGATCGGACCGTTTCCGAGTACATGACGGACGAACTTGTCTGTGAAGGATCGGAGTTGTGCTTCGAGGAGGTCAGAGCGGAGAAATACTTCCGTCGGCTCCGAGAGAAGCAGGAGCAGGCGGAGAAGGATCCTGAACTATTGAGTAAGCTGATTTCTTTTGGTTACAAAGACTCATGTTGTGTGTTTTTTATTTTATCATGGGATAACGTCTGGGTTTTTTTTGGTCTGTTAGAACTGGAGTTGGTGAGGAAGCATGATGTCAAGACCCACATATTTGAATCTTTGTTTGAGAAAATCCACCAGGCCACTGAAGGTTTTTCCAGCAAGCCGTCATCACAGAGGGTAAGACTGCTCAGTCAGTGTTTCTGTTTCTTTAAATGCATTGAAGACCAAACTACAGGGCCGATGTGTTCAAGTTACACCCTAAAAGAACATCACCATGGGTCTCACCTTATTCACTATCAGGTCTTTCATACTTGCAGAAAACTCCTGATTTTTCCAGGAGGAGATGCATGCGTGAACGCAAACATCAGACTTCACCCGGAGTTTCTCCTCCAGCCTCCTCGTATTTATTCTGCAGAAAGTCAGAGTGAGCTGATGTGAGAACGCAGCAGGATATAATCAGGACAATTCACCTCGAGCGAGTGGGAGGGGGTGGTGACGTTTATTCCCTGTGATCGCTGCACGACCATAGACTGTCTGCACGCCACCTCTACGATCTCCGTGCTCTAATGAACCTGCTGCATTCTGTTTCCTGTTCTCCAGTATGTTCTTCTCCACTCTTTAGTTCAGATTGTGATTCTGTTCAACTACACGTAGCATTGATAGAAAGACAAATATTCTCATTATAGCGTCGTATAGAGGACTCTATTGCTTCTCAAGTCTTACCTCAGGAGACCCCCCGCCCCACCTCCTGTCTGACGGGGATAGTTTCCCTCTGTGAGGTGCATATGTGAACAGCCAGGTCAGGATACTATCCGGAGCAGTCCTCCTGAAATGATCTAGATATTTTCAGGAGTGCAGATGTGGAAACGGCTTTAGTGTTTACTGCTCTTTGTGTTTCATCTCCAGCTGAGGATGAAAGATTTGTATAAGGAGCAGAATCAGAATTTAAATGAAGAGAAGTAGATTCACACAAACAATGAATCTGTCGTGTTTTCAGTGCAAAGAAATCAACTTAAAAGGATCCATATGGAAATAAACGAGGCTGGCTGCAGACGGACTGTTTGTCTGTTTTTGAGCTCTAACTTGCTTTCCAGGTCTGCGTCACTTTACATCCTGCACACCTGCTTCCACCTGGTTAACCCTTGTGGGCTCCGAGCATTGTGGGAAACATATTTGGAGGGTGTGAGGCTAAGGTGCTCTCTGGGCTTTCTCTTTTTTCTTGGCGTTCTTATTTATTCTCCTCTCTTTCATTCATCCTTTAGGGTTAAGGCCATTCTTTCATCCTCAACGCTTCTCCGTGTCAGCTTCAGGCTGAAATACGACTGAAAATCTGTCTTTTTTTCGATACTTTTTGAAAGTTTTCGATCATTAAGATAGCGGACAATGTGGCGTTTCGTAACGTGCCGTCGAAAAATGTCAGCATGCTGACAGCCTTACACTTTAGAACCTCTTAAGATGTCTGATGAGTTTGTATTTGTGCAGATTATCAACACGGGAATCTTACAGAACCTGTCTTAGCTGTAAACATTTAAAAAAAGGAAACAGTGCGATTCCTGCATCTCCAACCTCTGCTTTCTTTGTTACAGCCCCCTGCAGCAGAGGCAGCCACAAATCTGAACCCTGACCCTACCCAGCATCCCTTTGGGCGTCCTCGGCCCTCACTCGGTCTGAGCAGCAGGCATTCACTTGGTTTAAGATTACACGTAGAACCGACTTTCTTCCAGGACGCCTCGGCTGTCCCTGAGTCTGTCGACATTAACCCTCTGAGCTCAGCGGCATCCCATCATCCCTCAGTGCTGTCTGACAGGAGTATTCATGTACCGGAACCTGCAGCAGCAGCAGCACCGTCCGCAGACCAGGCGTCTGTCTTCCAGACTTGGGCGATTTATCAGTCAACCAGTTTAGAGCAGGTGAACCAGTCGCTCCACAGACCCCCGTGTGTTTCTGCTGATGAGCTCCGCAGAGAAGAGGAAGAACAGCCAAGCAGGTCAGACGACCGTCGACCCCAGGAGCACAACACCACACACCAGTGAGTAACTGGTAGCATTCTATTCATGTGATAGCTCAACACAGACAGGAGATGAGGGGAGGAGAATGAGGGGTCGACATACATGAACTAAAAAATAGTATCGTAATAATAAAGGTCGGCTATGTTTCCCCCTTAGGTATCTTGCACAGCCACAAGAGCCGGAGGAGAACCTGAACAGTAAGTGAAGCTGTGAGCACGCTCTCTTATTGCAGCTTCTTCTTGTGAACGTTTTCAAACCTTCTCTCTCTCTCTCTCTCTCTCTCTCTCTCTCTCTCTCTCTCAGTGTCACAGGGAGGCACAGCCAACCTGTCTCACATCACTCCTAACACTTCACTGGGCTATGTTCAGGCCACGCCGTCACGGGTGCTGCCCTCGCCCACGGTCAACACACGGGAAGCACTGGGTGAGCAGCGAAAACACTCTTGCTTCAATGTCTGGGAGGTTTCTTTATCGTGACGGGTTTCTAGTGGGTTCTTCTTCAAGTGTTTGATTTGAACCAGTGGGTCGTCAAGGTCATGAACGTGACGGCCATGTTTGTTTGTCTCCTGGCGTCCTACACTGGACTCGAGCAGATCAGAGCCAGATTGACGTGTGAAACAAGGCAGTTATTTTAGTTCTGCTCAGCCTGTGGTATAAAAAGTTGGTGTTTTGTTTCCTCCAAAGTGCTCTCAGTGTTCAATTTAATCTTCATAAGGATGCAAGAATCTTGTTTACGCTGCAGAGTGTTTATGTGTTGGCTGGACCTGCTCAGAAAGATGCACCACATTCTGTTTAATTTTACACATCGTAACACTGAATCTGGTTTTCTATCCTCCAGACGTGATCATGGACATGTTCCAGGCCCCGACGCTCCTCGAGGATCCGTTCAGTGGCGCGTCGATGCTGCACGCTGCTGAGAGGGAGACGGATCAGGGCTTCACTGGAAACTGTAAATATGCTGCAAACACTCCTGTCGGTGCAGAAATGTTTATTTAATCTAATCAGGGCTTTATACTTACATGAAGAGTGTGTGCCATAATGAAAATAAACTGATGGATGTACTTTATTTTGGTAGTCTAAAAGGGACGTCAGCTTTCTATAAAAACATTTCTGCAGCGTTCCGTCAGTTCAGTGAATTCTCCTTTGATGCATTGATAGTTTTCGAAGGAGGCGCTTCCTCTCTCCCCAAACCTGCCACGACGACGCCGTTCACCATCTTCCAGGACAACACTGACAAAGAGAACGGCAGGTAAATAAAGATTCCAGCTCGCCAGAGAGCCAACACCACACGTCACTGCGAAAACTCAAATCTTAGCACGTAATACAAATAAAAAACTTGGTACGTCACACTGCTGACAAATCCAGATAAAGATCTTATTATTAAGATATAACGAGCAAAACTTGTGATTGACTGACGACTGATCCAGGGTGTAACCCCGCCTCTCGCCCAATGACAGCGGGGATCGTCTCCTGCACCCCGCGACCCTGAGCGGGGTAAGCTGTGTAGTAAATGAATGGGTGGAACAAGCGAAAAATAAAGGCCTGAATGTCTTGTAATGAGTTCAAACAGCTGCTGATGCTCTAAGCAAAGTTTTCTTGTTAAGTTCCTTTCTTGAAATAAGACGTAACATCTCATTTAAGGTCAAGATTTGAGTTTTCACAGTCTCACCATCCTGAATAAACACAGAGTCCGTCTGTTGAGTACATCTTTATCTATCATACCTCTGGTATTTCTTCCCTGTGTCCAGTGTTGCGGCTCCTCCCGTGGTTCAGAAGTCTAAACCAATCAGAGCTCTGGCTGAGATCCCGGTGTCCAACAAACCTAATGTGAGTATGACGAGCACTGATCACAAACACAACATCAGAGAGGTTTACCGTTCAGGCAGTTTGACCCTCTCCTTCTCGAGTCAAAGTGACGCTCGACTTTTGTCATTCAAATCAGATTTGAATATTTGAGCAAGTCCTTGTCATGAACATTCAGCCCTCTGTGATCAGCTAATAAATACTCTCCACCCTGTGAGCGTAAAGAACTTCCTTCTTTCTGTTTTAACCACACGCTTGGACGTCACGTCTGCTGGATGTTTCCGTTAACGGTCTGTGTTTCCCGTGCAGGACACTCCTCCTGATCTGATGCCCGATGAGAGCACCATGTGGGGAGCTCGCTACAACTCCCTGAACTCTCTGGCCGCTTGTCCGAACAGCACCACAGACTTCGCCATGTTGGCTCAGTTCGTCTCCACGCCGTTCACACACAAAACGCCTGTCAGCGGCAACTTTTTCCAGGACCCAGGTACACGGCCGAGACACTTTGGACACCACTGTTTTTAAAACTTCTACCACAGCTAGTCCAACTTACTGCTTGAAACTTGTCATCCTGACTGCTCAACAATGTGATATTTTTTCTGTCTCTAGAAATCAACTGCGACACCGGAGACGCTGATGACGAAGCTTTTATCAGACGCCAGACCAAAAAACTCAGGTAAACACCCAGTGTGCAAAAACCACTACACCTGTGTCTGACAACGTTACAGAAAGGATCCCTGCAGACATGGACCTGTTTGAGCAAGAGGAAAAGGATTTTCCCTCCATTATCTTGGGCTTATCCGGGGCCCGGTCGCGGTGGCAGCAGACTAATCAAGTCGCCCCAGATCCTGGGGTATCCCAAGACGTTCCCAGGCCAGAAGAGATGTATAATCCCTCCAGCTCTGGGTCTACCCCGGGGTCTCCTCCTAGTTGGACGTGCCGGGAAGACCTCCTGAGGGGAAAGGATTTTTTTAACGACAGACAGCCGTGACAGTTCTATTTAAAGACACCAAACTCCATTGGCAAAGACTCTATTTTCTAATCCTGCAGAACACCAGAGTCGGTGCCTCGATAGGTTGATTGATTTGAGTTTTTATTTGTTGCACAAATGCTGCGTGGGATCCAAACTTACAGCCGAAAACTCCAAAGCCTCAAATAACATAAAACAAAGTCACCAGTGTAGACCAGCAGTCGACCAGCGAAGCCCTCAATCTGTGATGTAAAATGACGGTTTTCCTCAGCAGAGTTTGGTTACTTTGAAAATAGCAGTTTCAGGGCACGATCACACAGAGACTAGAATAACCTCACCAGCAAAACCATTGTTTTCTTATGGTACAGCACGCTTTCCAGGTGCTCTTCTCTGCTGATGCACGATGCAGGTTTTCTAGCATTTTTTGGGCATGCATTAAAGTTAAAAAATGTTAAACTTTTCAGCTCAAGGTGTGAAGTCGCAGCGTCTTTCTTTGTCACTTTTGACGTCCTCTGTTTCCTCCTTCAGCCCCATCATCGAGCAGAGTCCGATCAACGAGACAGCCGTCAGTAAGCTCGCTCCGTCCTCTGAGAGACAAGGCACCATCGTCGGCGAAGGTCTCGCCTCCGGCCCGTTCTGCCTGACCACCTCCTCCATCACCATGGTGCAGCCCCCTCCCCCTGCTGTCCTCTCCTTCAGAGACCAGACCATCTGTCCCACCGAGTGCTCCGTCTCCAGGACCACAGGACCCAACTGGGAGGTTTACACGAGCCCTGAGCGGCCTCTAAAACAAACCTCTGTGTCCTCCGATCCACCTGAGAGTTTAGTCCGACCCCGAAGTGAACCTTTTACAATCATGGAGGATTTAGACAAACCTGCCAGTCCAGAGAGAGTCCAGAAACAGGTCTACGATGATGTCCCCATGAGCCCAGAGAACGTTCTCAAACCCGAGTGGCCAGCGATCAGGAGCCCTGAGGTCACAGTGGAGCCAGACCTGGACGCCTTCCTGAGTCCCCGTCGCCTCACGGTCCACAACAAGAGCATGGACGTCCCCATGAGTCCAGAGCAGCCGCCGCTGTGTGCTGACGTGCCCATGAGCCCGGCGGTGCAGCAGACCCAGTTCAGTGCAGACGATGAGCTCATGATGAGTCCGGACAGAGGGCACAGAGCGAGGGCAGACGTGTCGATGAATGCAGCGACAGAGAGGACGAGCGCGGCCCAGCTGGTGTCAGATCCCTGGGACGATGAACTGATCTCCTACCTGCTCTCAACTCTCACCCCTCCTCTCACATCTCACCCCTGCTGCATCTCCTGGCAGTGCGACCTCCCCAACATCTCCCCAAAGAAGACCATCAGCATGGGTAAGCAGGAGGACCAGAACTATCTATATTTAATTAACTGTCTGGCTTAACTTTCTTATGATTTTCTATAAAGGACAGTTTGGTGTTGATAAAGATATTTTTGGTTTAATCTTTGTCTTTATTGGATCGGACAGCTGAAGAGAAACAGGAAATGACAGAAAGTGGGGGATGACATGCAGCAAAGGGCCGAGGTCACATTCGAACCCATGGCTCATGAAAATGCATCAGTATTAATTTAACCAGCTCTTAAAAGAGCAATATGTAACTCTGACACCTAGTGTTTAAAATGGGTACTGCAGTCCAAGTTCTAAACATTAAAGAGCTGTCTCTCTCCCTCTGACAGGAAAAGCATCCCTTCGGGTTGATTGTGTCCTCGGAGAAGGAGCGTTTGCGACAGTCTACCATGCCACCGACCCCACGACCTCTGAGAAGATGGTGTTAAAGGTGAGACTGTAAATCCAAAGCTCGTGCCCTGAGTCTGCTCCTTTTATTAATGTAACTCCTAAGCGGTACTGTCTCTCTTATTGTCCCTGCAGGTTCAGAAGCCGGCAAACCCCTGGGAGTTTTACATCAACACTCAGCTGGACGCTCGGCTGCGGCCTGACGTCCGCCACCTTTTCAGCAGCCTCCGCTCCGCCCACCTCTTCAACAACGGGAGCGTGCTGCTCGGGGAGCTCCACAACTACGGCACCCTGCTGGTATAGTCACACTGTTTGTTTATGTCCTCTTGAGTAGGAATGCCTTGATAGATTCCATATCCAACTTTGATATGAAGATATAGATACCTGTTTGGTTACCATGGAAACTAAGATAGAAGTCCTAGGCACCCAATATTCTGGTTTTGATGACAAAAGTCGTAGGAAAACTTCTGCACGCTGTCTTCATCGCACAGATTTGTTGGCGTCTCAGTGTGATGATTTAGAAATCTAAATATCTTTGGACACGTTTAAACGTTGTGCGTTGAAACTGTGGCTGCTCTTTCAGAATGCCGTGAACATCTATAAAACCCTGAGCGATAAGGTGATGCCTCAGCCGCTCGTCATCTATTTCACCGTCTGCATCCTGCGCATGGTGGAGACGCTGCACGGCATCCACGTCATCCACGCCGACATCAAACCCGACAACTTTCTGCTGGGAGAGAGGTAGAAATATTGACGAAGTGACACCTGATTTTATTCAGCTCGCTTAAAGCTGGCCGGGAGATTTGTCATGGTCATTTCTGTTGTTTGTGCTTTAGGTTCTTGGAAAATAAATGTTTTGAGGCGGAGAACGTCGACCACGGCCTCGCTTTGATCGACCTCGGGCAGAGCATCGACATGGAGCTTTTCCCACAAGGCACTGCTTTCACTGGCCGCTGTTTGACGTCAGGGTTCCAGTGCACGGAGATGCTGAGCGGGAAACCCTGGAACTACCAGGTGAGGTCAAAGATGAGGAACATACATCCCTGTAGTAGTACTCTAACTTTGAAATGACGCCGGTTTCTCCGTACCTCGTGTTGTGTTTCACCCTCTTTTATATATTTACAGACAGATTACTTCGGGATAGCAGGGACGGTGCACTGCATGCTGTTCGGGACGTACATGCAGGTCACGAATGTAGACGGCGTGTGGAAGACAAACAGTGTTTTCAGGAGGTAAGTCCCCCCAGAAAAGGTTTGATTGTTTTGTGTATAATCAGAGTAATAAGCGGATCATGTGACTTTAGGTTGGATCTCAAACTGTTAACACAACCTAAGATCTTCTTTCTGTGTTTTTGTCCCTCGTCTCTGCCGGTCAGGAACCCCCACAGCGACATGTGGCAGGACTTCTTCCACACCCTGCTCAACGTTCCCGACTGCGGCTCCCTGCCGAGCCTGCAGGGTCTCCGCTGCAAACTGACGTCCGTCCTGCAGCAGAACTACAGCAGCAAACTACCCACGATCAAGAGCCGCCTGGTGGTGCTGCTGCTGGAGAGCCGCAAGGCCGCCCGCAGATGACCACAACAACACCAACACGGCCGCCGCCGCCGCCATCAGCACCACCTGAGAACTCAACCTTCACTTCATCTTTTTATTTTAACTTTTTGAAGGTGTGGAGGAGGATCTGAGCTTCTTCATAATGTGTGCATGTAAAAAAAAATGTAATTATTATCCTTTTGTTTTTAATTCTTTAAAATCAGCGTTTGAATCGTTTGACTACTGGAAGCATCGTCCACTTTACTCTGGTAAAGAATAAAGTTAGTGTTGAAGCAGATTATCTTCAGTCTCTGCTCAGATTTAAGTCTCTGACTCTAGTCATGTTCTCTGAATTCTTTTTAGTTTATTTCTCTAACTCTAACATGTGTCTCTAGTCTGTCTACAAACCCCCCAATGATGAGAAAAGTCCATCCTCTCCGTCTTCTGCCTGCTCCACTTTTCAGAAAATGTGTGCTCAAACAGGCTGTTTGGAGATTTTCCCTTCATGACATCACAAAGGGCAGTAACCCCTCCCCCAGGTGGGTGACACTCCCACAGCTAGGTGTTTGTTCTGCCCTCTGAGTCTGCCTTCTCACCGTAAACAATAGGACATGGAGCGAGAAAGCCCGAGCCACCCAAGCCCTTCCAGAGAGGGGCGTGGTCAGACACAGCTCATTTACATTTAAAGCTACAGACACAGAAACAGCCTGTTCTGAGCAGGGCTGAAATAGAGGGGTTTATAGGCATGATCAAATACAGGATCAGAGTGGATTTAGAACAAGACACTTCACACACATGTTTTGAGGAGCTCTGAGACTTATTTACACTGAAGAGGAGGAGGATATGTGACCTTTAAACACTTTAATCTACCACTGAATCAGGATTATACCGACAAAGAAAATGTAACAGAAATTGAAGAGTCCTAAAACTTTATGTTCTCAAATGTGGAGCAGCTTTTAACCGAGGCTTCTCTGAAAACGAGGAAACTAAGTTGAATCTATCAGCTTTGCTCCTCTTCCTGGAATGAATCGTAGTTCCATCAGCCCTCCCTCTTCTTCCTGCTCTCACACACAGCCTGCTGCACCCTGTCCTCATATTTCCTGGTTCCCTCCCCTTTAGATCTACAGTTTATGGATGGGTGTAACCAACAAGAGCTGCACAGTCACTGAACAAACACATGCTTTGTAGATCAGAGGTGAAACTTGTTTCAGTTATGAGGAAGTGAATCTCAGACAGTCGTTGTTACCGAGAGGAGAAATGGCGCAGAAAGGAGTTCAGCTGGACCGGGAAACCTTCTCTTGTTCCATCTGTCTGGATCTCCTGAAGGATCCGGGGACTCTTACCTGTGGACACAGTTACTGCATGAACTGTATTAAAGGCCACTGGGATACAGAGGATGATAAGAGAGTCTACAGCTGTCCTCAGTGCAGACAGACCTTCACACAGAGGCCTGTCCTGAGGAAAAACACCATGTTGGCAGATTTAGTGGAGGAGCTGAAGAAGATTGGACTCCAAGCTGCTCCTGCTGATTCCTGCTATGCTGGATCTGAAGACGTGGCCTGTGATGTCTGCACCGGGAGAAAACTGAAAGCCTGTAAGTCCTGTCTGCAGTGTGTGGCCTCTTACTGTGAGAAACACCTCCAGCCTCATTTTAAAGTACCTTCATTTAAGAAACACAAGCTGGTGGAGCCCTCTAAGAAGCTCCAGGAGAACGTGTGCTCTCGTCATGATGAGGTGATGAAGATGTTCTGTCGTACTGATCAGCAGTCTATCTGTTATCTCTGCTCTGTGGACGAACACAAAGGTCACGACACAGTCTCAGCTTCAGCAGAAAGGAGCGAGAGGCAGAGAGAGCTGGAGGTGAGTCGACAAAACATCCAGCAGAGAATCCAGGACACAGAGAAAGATGTGAAGCTGCTCCAACAGGAGGTGGAGGCTATCAATGGCTCTGCTGATAAAACAGTGGGGAACAGTGAGAAGATCTTCACTGAGCTGATCCGTCTCATGAAGAAAAGACGCTCTGATGTGAAGCAGCAGGTCAGATCCCAGCAGCAAACTGAAGTGAGTCGAGTCAGAGAGCTTCAGGAGAAGCTGGAGCAGGAGATCACTGAGCTGAAGAGGAGAGACGCTGAGATGGAGAAGCTGTCACACACACAGGACCACAACCAGTTTCTACACGACTACCCCTCACTGTCACCACTCAGTGAATCTACACACTCATCCAGCATCAACATCCGTCCTCTGAGGTACTTTGAGGACGTGACAGCAGCTGTGTCAGAAGTCAGAGATAAACTACAGGACGTCCTGAGAGAGAAATGGACAAACATCTCACAGACAGTGACTGAAGTGGATGTTTTACTGTCAGGACCAGAACCAGAACCAGAGCCCAAGACCAGAGCTGAGTTCTTAAAATATTCATGTGACATCACACTGGATCCAAACACAGTAAACACACAGCTGTTATTATCTGATGGGAACAGAAAAGTAAAATTAACGAGACAGACCCATCCTTATTCTAGTCACCCAGACAGATTCACTGGTCGTTGGCAGGTCCTGAGTAAAGAGAGTCTGACTGGACGTTGTTACTGGGAGGTGGAGAGGAGAGGAGGAGTAGTTGATGTAGCAGTCGCATACAAGAATATCAGCAGAGCAGGGAGGTCGAATGAGAGTATGTTTGGATGTAATGACAAATCTTGGAGGTTATATTGTTCCAACAACAGTTATAACTTTTGTTACAACAATGTCAGCACTCCTGTCTCAGGTCCTCTGTCCTCCAGAGTAGGAGTGTACCTGGATCACAGAGCAGGTATTCTGTCCTTCTACAGCATCTCTGAAACCATGACTCTCCTCCACAGAGTCCAGACCACATTCACTCAGCCTCTACATGCTGGACTCGGGGTTTATTATGATTATGATGATTCAGATAGCTCCTCTGCTGAGTTGTGTAAACTGAAATAGACAGAAGTCATTTCAGGGACGGCAGATTGAATTCTGTGTTTAAACTCTCCGTGTGTTTCAGGTCTGTGTGTGTAAGAAGCATGTCTCTAATAATATAAAGTGTAAACCAGAATTTAGGGGATTAGTAGAGTATATAAAATAAATAAATAGGTGGACTAAAGGGCCTCATCTGCAGCCGTGTTTGGCACAACATCTGGTGTTTCCATGGCAACGATAAACATGTCGCTGCCAAAGACAAAGGCCGCTAAGACAGTCAAAGTAAAGATTTCTCTGGCTCTGATAATTGTTGTAAATATAAGTAGTCAAAGACAACATATATATAACACGCTGATGAATGTTGAGATTTGAGTGTAAACAGTGGACATATTTGAAATGTTGAACAGTTTGTTTTTCAGCTGATTTTTCTCTTATAGTCAAAATGTTTTCACTTCTACTCTGATAAACTCTGTGTGTTCAAGTGTTTCATGTCTCATGTGAGTGTACGATGGAGGCGCTGCAGCTCACTCCTACTTCCTGTGTTATATAATGACAGTGAAGCTGAAGGTTGACATGTTGGAGATGATCAAACTGACAAACTGAATCAGTCAATAAAGGGATGATTGGGTGTTAATGGACTCCTCCTGTTCTTATTCATTACTTGTCCTGCAGGTGTTTCATGACTTCAAAAGAACGTCCACGTGTTTCTCAGCTAGTTTGTTTATAGCTGCAGGAATGCTGGCTAAACTAAAAACTAAAAGTAGTGCAAGAAATGATAATAATACCATTTATTTATAAGCTCTTTTCAGAAACTCAAAGACACTGTACAGCAGCAAAAAGACAGAAGAGTCAGAACAGTAAGGACAAACAACAACATTACACATAAATCAAAAAGACAACATCAAGGTACGGCTACGGATAAACAGAGCACACATCAGTCTCACATTAAAAGCTAGTTTGAAGAGGTGAGTCTTGATCAGTGATTTAAAGTAGAAGGGTCAGTGCACTGTTGAATATGTGTGGGGAGTGAGTTCCAGAGGGCGGGGGCAGCTATGGAGAAGGCTCTGTCCCCCCAGGTTCGGTGCTTGGTTCTGAGTGGGGGAGACAGGAGGTTGGCGTTGGAGGAACGGAGGCTGCGTGAAGGAGTGTGATGGTGGAGGATATCCGTGAGGTAGGAGGGGGCCTGGTGGTTTAGGGCTTTGTGTGTGAGGAGCAGGATTTTAAATTGGATGCGGTATGGGACAGGGAGCTAGTGGAGATTTTGAAGGACGGGGGTGATGTGGTCACG
This sequence comes from Tautogolabrus adspersus, assembly GCA_020745685.1. Classification (NCBI taxonomy): domain Eukaryota; kingdom Metazoa; phylum Chordata; class Actinopteri; order Labriformes; family Labridae; genus Tautogolabrus; species Tautogolabrus adspersus. Next base: position 30,756,553 of record CM036543.1, read on the forward strand.
GGATCGGGTGCGGGTGAGAAGGCGTGCAGCAGAGTTCTGGATGTATTGGAGTTTATTGAGGACTTTGGATGATGTGCCATAAAGGATACTATCGCAGTAGTCGAGTCTGGATGTGATAAATGCATGGATCAGGGTTTCAGCAGCAGAGAATGAGAGTATCGGACGGAGACGGGCTATGTTTTTGAGGTGAAGAAGGCGGTTCTTGTGAGCTGGGTGACGTGGTGATCAAAGGAGAGGTGGCTGTCAAAGATGACTCCAAGATTGCGGATATGAGTGGAGGGGGATAGAGTGGAGTTGTCTATTGGGAGGCAGAAGTTTTGAATGGAGTTGGTGAGGGATTTGGGGCCAATGATTATCATGTCTGATTTTGCATAGTTGAGTGAGAGGAAATTGGTGTGCATCCATGTTTTTATTTCATTGAGGCAGTTAGTCAGGGTGGAGCGGGTTACAGTGGTGATAGAGTCGGTGGAGATGTACAGCTGGATGTCATCTGCATAACAGTGGAAACCGAGACCATGTTGGCGGATGATGTTACCAAGGGGGAGCAAGTATGTGAGAATGATCCTTTGAATGTGCTTCAACGTTATGTTATGTTAGTAGAGACAGGAAGCTGCTCACTCTGGAATCAGATCCCAGCGAGAGAACGAGTCTTAACCGACTTCCTGAAAGACTCAAACGTTTCCTAAAGAGACAGATTCAAACAAAGAGCTGATGTTTGCTCCGTCACTCTGCAGGTTTTAAAGAGCGTTCAGGGTCACTTTGAGATGTTTGCTGATGGATCATGTTACACCTTTTTGTTTCCTAACCTGCAGGAGGCTCCTCCCCTGCAGAGTCCAGGACACTGGGGCTGAACAAAAAAAGATTACAAGTTTGGACTTTAATTACATCGGCTTGAAAACAATGTTTTTACTGGATGTCCAGAAAAACTCTGAATGACTTTGATTTGTTTAAATATTTGACTCATTCAGGATCCGATAAAAAGTCTGGATATTTAAAAGCTGAAGTTTTTTAGTTTTAAATCAAGCGGCAACCTCCACCGTAGCAAAATGAAGCCGATGCTAAAGTGTAAAATCCTGCAGTTCCTCGAGTGTCCACTAGAGGCTGGCTGCAAAAGCACAGGAAGTCACATACACACCCATTCTAAAAAGCCTGTTTTTACAGCAGACATTAAAGGGATACTTCACCCGTTGAAACATGAATCTGTAGTGACATTGGGTCATATATTTAGTAGAAATGTGAAATCAATTTTGAAATTGGTGCCTTCTTGACCGAGAAAAAGGCAAAAAGTGTATTTTTGCGTTTTCTCTGCAAAGACACATCTCCCAGAATGCACAGCACCGCAGGACACTCCTGCTGAAGGAGAGGTGCATTCATGTGGTATCGGAAAAATGAGACTCCGAGTTGTAAAATGCACATGAAACACCTGCTCCAGTCGGTTTTGTGTTTTGTTAACATACTTTTTATTCAGGCACGTATTGCACATCAACTTTTTGCTTAAATATAACTTGACAATAAGATTTCTCCGAGTTGGGAAGTCAGAAGAATGACTTCCCAACTCGGAAACTTATACCTCCCGAGCAGCACCTGAATGCAGCATTACTCGTGGACAATAATACAGCAGTTTCCACAACTGATTCAGAGATTTCTTCCATAAGGAATTGGCATCTTGGAAATTCCTGACAGAAAACAGACTCTATGTCTGTGTCCATAGGCAAACAGTGACAGCACCGACAACACAAGTCTGCCCCGGCTCCTTCTTTTCTCTCACAGCCGCGGACCTAGCATGCTAGGCTAGCTAGCCTGTCTGTCGGCACTCAGCAGCCAGCTCGCCGCGATATTGCGGCTTGTAGAAAGAGCCACGAACATCCGATTCAAGCACAAGACCTTCAAAATCCCCTTCATCCATATCAGTTTGAAGTTGAAACATACTTTTTTCACCATTGTCGGCAGATATTAGATTTCTGGTAGCATAGCCTTCAAGCAAGATGGCGGATGTTAAGTTTCGATTCTGGCAGTGAAGCCCCGCCCACTGATCTGTGATAGGTCTGTAGCTTCAGTGGTTGAAAACATGAGGAAATAGCAATGTAGTTTTAGCCTGCTAACCCGTGCTAACCATAGCCTCCGCGAGTGACGCAATATGACGATTTTTGCGTCTATTGAGGAGGCATCTCAGAAAAGAAAATACAGATTTTTCCCGTCTCAGGGGGAAATGAGGGCTGGATGCAAGACCATTCAATAAAAACACAAGTTTACTACTGATACAAAGCTTAATGCAAATGGGTGAAGTATCCCTTTAACATGTTTACAGCCTGGTTCAAAAAACCAAACAGGTCTGATTAGTTCATGTCTCGATCAGCACACACTGTACGGGGGGTGAATTTAGTGATGACTCATCAGTTTTGATTTGATGAAGGATAAGAGTTATTCACAATAAGGTTCTGCCCTCTGAGTCTGCCTTCTCACCGTAAACAATAGGACATGGAGCGAGAAAGCCCGAGACACCCAAGCCCTTCCAGAGAGGGGCGTGGTCAGACACAGCTCATTTACATTTAAAGCTACAGACACAGAAACAGCCTGTTCTGAGCAGGGCTGAAATAGAGGGTTTATAGGCATGATCAAATACAGGATCAGAGTGGATTTAGAACAAGACACTTCACACACATGTTTTGAGGAGCTCTGAGACTTATTTACACTGAAGAGGAGGAGGATATGTGACCTTTAAGGTTCTTTACATTTTTATTGGAGTTACATTTTACAAGAATATCCAATCAGTCTCTCTTCTCCTGCCTGTGGAGCTGTGTCGGCAGTGCCTACATGTCCCAGGATGCTTTGCTTGCAAGCAGCCGAAGCCACAAACTTCGCTGACACACACAGATACACAGGATTTACAGCACAGGAATATTGAAAGGCAACATCACAATAATTACAAATAAATGAATCTGTATCTAAACAAAGCAGGATTTACATTAGGGCATTGTCTGATCGTATTCAGCTATTTAAAGGGACGATCTGCAATAGTTAAATGTTTTATGGCCAATATCGGTGTTTGCATAAAGAGTGTGCACTGCAGAGAGAAAAAGACAGACACATAGATACAGAGTGAGCTCTTTGTTATAGTTTAGCTTTTTAACTCCGTAATAATTACTGATTTTGTTAGACTGACGATATCTAACATTGTGACGCCGACATCTCGCCAGTCATGAGGGGCCGCTTATGATGTTCTCTAGTCTACACAGAGATGGGCTACTATTGCTTTTCTTTATTTCTCCCCTGATAGTTGAGGGGCCCATGATGATAAGTAGGCTTATATTCAGGCTATTCCTTTATTATTTTAGGTAGGACTTTTTGGACCGAGCCCTACGACTATGCAACATTAAAAGTAATCGACTTCACAGAAGCTCTGGCTTAGGGGCCCCTGGGCCTGGGCCCGGTAGGCCCGTGCGGTACTCCACCCCTGCCAATTAAATGGTAGATGTTCCTTTATTTGCAGATGACATTTTTCTAAACGAGACGTTACGAAAAAGTGGTGGGATTTATGTTGCATTCAGGTGCTGCTCGGGTGGTCCCAGTTTCCGAGTTGGGAAGTCGTTCTTCCGACTTCAGTGTGTTCACGTGATTTCAGGTCAGAAAGTCAGATTGTTGTAACAACATAAAACAGCGTGGACGCTACAAAGAAGAAGATCAGTGTAATATAACTGTTACGAGTTCTATTTGAGCTAAAAGTTGATGTGTAATACGTGAATTAATAAAAAGTATGTTGACGTCAAAACATATTTTGCCCCCCATGTGATCACGATGCTGTCGGGAAGTCGGGCACCTGATTCTTCTCAGAGTTTCTGAGTTGTCACTCCGACTTGAGCAGGTGTTCATGAGCATTTTACAACTCAGAAACTTGTTTTTTCCGATGTGTCCGACACCGCATGAATGCACCATTAGACTGTGACAAAGATTACAAGGACAATAATCAAACTGACAAAAACGTGAAGCTCTGAAGACTCTTTGAAGTCAGTTGTGTTCGGTGTGGAAATGTGCTGTAAAACTAAATACAAAGAAACCAAAAAGCAAAGACATGTGGGTCATAAGAATCTCTCTGAGGGTCTCCCAAAGACTGACTGCTGCTCTGATTTAAGCCCGAGGCACAGCAGGCCCAGGTGTGTCTCATCTCCTGATTGCATGCTCAACAGGTCAGCAGCCCCGGAGCCAGAAAGCAAGCACCAGTAAACTCATCAATGCAGAGGGGGCGTCACCTTCCACACATCGTGTGTGTTTGGTATCCATGTTTTCAGGGTGTCACCTGAATCTGCTGAGCGGGATTAGCTGGTTTAAAATCAGATCCAGAGTCGGGGTGTGTCAGCATCAGTCTGCAGCCTCTCCTCCTCCCTCACCTGGATATCTGTGAGCTTCATGTTCAGACCTGCAGCTCAGCTCGCCTGCATTCTTCTCCTCTTGTTTCCCAGCAGGCTTTATGACAAGCAGTAAACATGCTGTGCTCGTCTTAACGTCAGATTAACAAACAAGGTGGTTTTTAGATAATAACGAGGTTTATTAATCATAAAAATGTTCTCAGAAAATATCTATTTATGCTCATGTTGCCTGAAAAACTCCCTTTAACTTTTAGTGCATTTCATTTTCCTAAAAATGAAGAGCAGAGGGGTTCACTGTGTTTTTATATTCCGATCCTGATTCCTCCCACGCTTTCTGAGGCAGTGAACTCGCTGTGTGAAGCGATGCAGGTCGCTGAACACAGAGAAGTGTTTCAGGAATGTAACCTGTGAAGATAACTCCCATTATCAGTGGTGTGGGCGTTTCTTTTCCTGTACCTGAATCAGAACCTGAAGGCGGCAGCAGCTCTGTAATCACTCCCCTGCGGCTGCTGCCTTCAGGTTCAGTCAGTAATGTCTAAACTGGTAGAGATCTGACTTCCTGTGCTTTGCCTGAACTGTCAACATGAGACGTTTAGGAGCAGAGGAGACGAGTCAGACGAAAGTGAGTTTCAAAATACACAAAATGTTCACGGTGAGCTGCAAGTGTGAACTCAAACGGCTGAGTTTTTCATCCTGCTAGCCCCCTAGTTAACTTTCTGCATGAAGTCAATTTGAGCCGATGTGTGAACACAGCAGGAAATTATCAGGAAATTCACCATGAGAAAGCGTGCAGGGGGATGACATTTATATCACACAACCCATGCAAGTTGATTTACTCGTAATGAAGCTGCTTCCTACTCGTTTCTCCTCCCAATTATGTTCTTCTCCGGTCAATGTCAATATTGGATTTCTGCAGCTGACCGTCGTCCCAGCCTCTGTGCATTCGACTTCAAACCTTCTAATACCTCCTGGAGGTCCCAACATGAGGATGCCATCAAAATTAAGTCATCTGCAAAAAGCAGAGATGAGACGTCGAGGCCCACAAAACTGGAAATCCTCCGCCGGATTAACCATTAGGGCAGCCAGGCAGTTGACCCGAAATCTGGGCCCCTGGCTAGTAAGTGCCACTGCAAGGCGTCATACCCCTTCTCTGATTCTGTGGTAGTGGGGGCTGTAGTGTTGGTTGGTTTGGTGGACTGCAGATTTCCAGAGGGGTACGTTGTTGTGCTAATTTGGCCCTGCCCCCTGTCTGTGCTGAGCCTTCAGATCCTGTCCATGATAATCGCAAACAGAATCGATGACAAGGGGCAACTCTGGCGGAGGTTAACACACATCGGGAACGGGTCTGACTTTGTGCAGAGGATGCAGAAACAGCTCCCACTTTGGTCACACAGAGAGCATTGGTGGTCTGTTTACATTATCAGGTCGACAAATACTCAGACACTGACATGTTCAGGTCCTTTAGGCGTCTCATAAAGATGCAAAATGTGCATTGATATCTCTTACAAACAGACAGATCAGAGGAGATGACGCTGTTCAAACTGCACAAAAATATTGGAAACCTCTCAGTACTGAAACATCGGCAACGTGTTTGTGAAGTTTGGACAGTGTGCAAAAGTTTTCTTGCGTTTCTTGGTAATTAAAAAGAAGAAATTGTCCAATATTGGACGCCTAGCACTTCTAATTTTGATGCCTTTGGATTGAAACAGGTTTAGATATCGTCTGATTTTGACTGGAATTCTATCAAAGTTTAAACATCTGGCATCCCGACAACTCTAGTCATGAATTCTTTTTATAGGCTTGAAAGCAAAGTCAAGCAGGATATTTTCCGAGCCACACCTGAAGGCAGCACAGAAGGAGTGTGTGCACCGGAGGAACCTGTGTGTGTGTGTGTTTGCTCATCAGTGCGATCAGAGCCATGGAGGGCAAAGGAGGACTGTCAGACGAGGCCGTGTCTGCCGCCTGTAAGGAAGGAAACCCCATCACAAAGGTGACTGTCTATATTTGAAACATCTGATCTTCATTCTAAATGTGTCTTTTCTTTAGTTTTCTTCTCGTCTCTGTGCTCCGGCTGCAGACGGGGCGGTGAGCTGGTAATGCAGTCTAACCTGTTGGCAGAATGTGTCTTCAGACCTGCACAAGCCTGCAGGCAACGCTGCCGGTTCACACACTTTAACATGTTGTACAGAGAGTCTGTTCAACTCCTCCACGCTGAGAGGATTTATCAGACACAGAGCAGGATTTATACTCCTGTAAAGGCTGAAATCATCAGTGTAAGGAACTATGTAGAAGGAGACACCTTGTGTTTAACAGCCAGCTCTTACAAACCTCACAAAACAACTCTGAATGAATCCGCTCAAGCAGAAAGTTTCTGCTTCTTGTGCCAGGTTTAGAAAGATCTCCACCTCTTCTCATTACGATGCAGCTTCATGTGGTTTCATGTGCGGGGGAGAAATGTTGTGTTAGATCCAAGTTAACAAGTATCACACATGCTGGAGGCTTTGAATACAGCTGTTTCTAGTTCATCTTCCTCTGCAGGGATCCTTCCTGTCATGACGTCACACTCTGAGAATCACAACCTGAGCCAGTCAGGGACAACAACGTTTAGAGGACACACTTTGATCAGTCATCCACTACGTTGCAGACATCACAGCCTGATCTGCAACCGTCTGCAGTAACTGTTTGAAAAAGAGTTAGAAGCTTTTTAACCAGAAACAGCTGTTACATCAGTCCCACAATAACACGAAGAACTAACAAATCAGGACCACGGTACCCATGTTGTGGAAGGTCAAATGACATCTTTAGCCCTGGAGTCTGGCGTGTTTAGAATTCATGGAACATTTCAAAAAGCTAAAAACAAAACCCTCAGATGTCTTTAAGGATTCCTCAGAATGGTGTGTGCAACCTTTTCATAAGAGAGCAGAGCAGACAGTGTTCCTGACAAAAGAAGCGTTATTTCAAGTTTCTGCAGCAGCAATTTCATCAAACCAGGGCTGATAAACCGACTCATTGTTCACTTCCTGTTAACTACCTGTTCACTTCCTGTTTACTACCTGTTAACTTCCTTTTTTCTACCTGTTTACTACCTGAGCACGTCCTGTTAACTACCTGTTTACTACATGTCCACTTCCTGTTCACTGCCTGTTAATTACCTTTTTAGAATGGGTGTGTATGTGACTTCCTGTGCTTCTGCAGCCAGCCTCTAGTGGACACTCGATGAACTGCAGGATTTTACACTTCAGCATCGGCTTCATTTTTCAACGCTGCAGGTTGCCGCTCGGTTAAGATGAACCTTGTGTCTCCGTGGTAACCAAACAATGACACAACTTAAGTGACAGACTAACTAGTTTCCCTGAGGGTTTAGACAGAACTCATACAGAGCTGCTGCAACAGGTCACAGGAGGTCTGTCAGAGTTTTGAAAAAGAAAAAGACGAGGTTTGAAACTGAGAATGTACGACCAAACCAAAACTACACGCTAAAAGAGGCTGAACTATCTTTAAAGACAAGTCATTTCCCCCCCCCCCCCCCCCCACTATTTTCTCTTTTGTTTGTGCAGGATTACATGATGCAGCAGACGATGCTGAGGGTCAAAGATCCGGCCAAATCTCTCGACTTCTACACTCGAATCCTGGGCATGACGTGAGTCTGACTAATTCATAACTCAAGGTCCTTTTTTAGCTGCAAAGTTCAGTAGAATAAACAACTCTGCCAAAGCATCAAAGCACAATTTGGAGCAACAAGAAATACACATAATTAAAGTCAAATATCTGCAAAATACAACAAAATGATTCTGGAAACCTTCCCCCTCGTCTGTGTTTTCCAGTTTGCTGCAGAAGATCGACTTCCCCTCGATGCGGTTCACTCTTTACTTCCTGGGTTTCGAGGAAAAATCAGACATCCCGGCCGACATTAAAGAGAGGACGGCGTGGACGTTTTCTCGCAGAGCCACCATCGAGCTCACACAGTAAGTATAGAGAGCACAAAACAACACTGAAACACAATCAAAGTCATTGACTTTTGCAACCCCCTACTGGCAGGTCTTCCCCTTCCCCAAACCCCTGCTGATGATCCAAAACGCAGCAGCACAACTCGTCTTTAACCACATGCACATGTCACACGGCTGTTCGTCTCCCTCCACTGGCTCCCAGTTACTGCTCGTATCAAATGTAAAACTCTGCTGCTCGCTTACAAAACAGCCACAGAAACGTCTCCTTCTTACCTAAACTCTATAATCCAGGTCTACACTCCCTCCCGCCCACTACGCTCTGCCAATGAAAGGCGTCTGATCCAACCTTCACAACAGGGCCCTAAGTCTCTAACTAGACTCTTCTCCTCTGTCGCCCCCCGGTGGTGGAACAAACCAAACTCCATTGGATCTGCAGAGTCCCTTTGCACCTTTAAGAAAAAGCTAAAGACCCAGCTCTTTATGAACACCTACGACCTTCATGATGATGATGACGATGATGATGGTTTGTCGCTTTGTAGAAAGTTTGTTTTTAATGAGCGTCTTTATTTCTCCGTGTGTCAGTAACTGGGGCTCAGAGTTGGATGAGAGTCTGTCGTACCACAACGGGAACAACGAGCCGCGAGGATTCGGTGAGAAGTTCATGGTCATTTAAACTTCTTTGATCAGTTTATGTGTATGATTTTAATGTTGTTAAAGACTGCGTCTTCTTTCAGGTCACATTGGAATCGCTGTCCCCGACGTTTACGCCGCCTGTAAACTGTTTGAAGAACAAAAAGTGAAGTTTGTAAAGAAACCAGAATCAGGTGAGACGTTTATGTGTCTTTGGATGAAGTCTGAAATCAAGTCCAAACTTCCGCTCTGAAATACTTCAGACCAATAAAAACCGCCAGGCTGTCTTTATTGATTCATGATTCATTACATGAGATCAGCTGGCTCTGTCGAATAAAAGCAGCAGAGGAAAGCTCAAACAATCTGAAAGGAAGAGTGCAGTCGTTTGGGACTATTTTCAGCGGCGGATTAATCCCTGCTTGTTTCAGCAGGATGGTGTGTGCGGCACTGAGGCACTTTAAACTACAGAGTTATAAAATATAAAGAATAAAACCAGCTCTAGTCTTCAACAGAAGAAGAATTCAGAGAGTTTTCAGTCTGGCAGCTTAAGCCGTTTTCACATGTGCACTCCTGAAAATATCTAGATCATGGTGTGGGGGGCTTCATGGCACCTGGGCAGAGCTCAGGAAGTAAACCGGCACCTCTCCAGCTACCAGACCACTTTCCAGACTTGGTGTGCACCGGGACCTGAACCAGCCACTAGTGTTGTAGTACTCGATCTCGAGACAACTTTTTGAAGGTCTCAGTCTCGACTCGGAATCCACAATCTTTCTGACTCTGTCTTGTCTCGGTCTCAGACCGGGCAGACTCCGGATTTTAAATCCAGACCACCACTGATCGGCTATTTTTCAACGTCATCCCTGTGATTAGAAGGAAAACGCCTCTTTCTAAAAGAACAAATAGCTTTAATTCATTTGTAGTTTGATTTTTATCACCCAGTCACGGCTGCAACCTTCCTGGTTTTACGGTCTAAGTGAGTGACACGCCCCCTGCACACAAGACGAAGATTTATGGTCCTGGTCTTGTCTCAGTCTCGCCCTGCCTCAGTCTTGGTCTTGACTCGGTCTCTATCCCTAAATGTCCTGGTCTTGACTCGATCTCGGAGCACTCTGGTCTCGGGATGTCTTGGTCTTGGTTATGGGGGTCTTGACTACAACACCAGTTTATATACTTTTTCACCAGAAGGTGGAGCTCTGACTCAAACAGACGTGTGTGTGTGTTTAATGTTGGCCTCATGATGTGGTGACACTCACATTTTCACACTTCCGTTACAGGTTCATCTTTGAGTTCAGACTCAAAGATTGAATATTTAGTGAGATGTATTAACCGTCAGTCTGTCTCCCTCCTCTCAGGTAAAATGAAGGACCTGGCCTTCATCGTGGATCCTGACGGTTACTGGATCGAGATTTTAAGTCCCAACAACATGGTCTCATTAATGTCGCCTTAATGCTTTTTTACATCACAAACCTTTGATACGTTCATAAACTCTGTTTTATGTTTGGATCCTGCTCCTGTTAGACTTCCTGTTTTCATGTTGTGTTTCTGTTTAAAAGGAACTGAACGAGCAGAATAAAAAGAAAGATGTCGACTTTTCCTTTGTTTCAGTTTGTTGATGACTTAAAGGTCCAGTCAGTGAGATGTGTAGTGAGTGAAATGATAAAGTGAGCTTACTCTATGATCAGACATTAAGGAAACATGCTATGTTGAAGTGCTGGCTTCTCTGACAACAATGCAGCAGCCAGTATGTCCTCCTTCTAACTTTAGATTCTGGTCCTGAATGGTCTGGATTTGTTTGGACCAGAGAAGGTAGGACGCCCCTCGGTTTGCCAGATATGAGACCATGAGTCAAGAGATTTTCAGTTTGAAATCAGTTTGATCCGGTCGTCATAGCAACCGTTTTATCACATAATAGACTCTTAAGTTTGTGTGTGATTTTACAGCCGGTGAAACAGAAGTTTCTCTCTCACACACAGCGGAGGTTTTGTTCTTAGTGTCTGTCCTCTATTTGTAATCTGCCCTGCGTGTGTGTGTGTGTGTGTGTGTGTTTCTGTGTGTGTGTGTGTGTGTGTGTGTGTGTGTGTTTCTGTGTGTGTGTGTGTGTGTGTTTGTGTTTCTGTGTGTGTGTGTGTGTGTGTGTGTGTGTGTGTGTGTTTGTGTGTGTGTGTGTGTGTGTGTGTGTGTGTGTGTGTGTGTGTGTGTGTTTCTGTGTGTGTGTGTGTGTGTGTGTGTGTGTGTGTGTGTGTGTGTTTGTGTGTGTGTGTGTGTGTGTGTGTGTGTGTGTGTGTGTGTGTGTGTGTGTGTGTGTGTGTTTCTGTGTGTGTGTGTGTGTGTGTGTGTGTGTTTCTGTGTGTGTGTGTGTGTGTGTTTGTGTTTCTGTGTGTGTTTGAATGTGTGTGTGTGTGTGTGTGTGTGTGTGTAAGGTTCTGACCGCTTCATGTCAGCTAATTTACTCGCCGGTCACTTCAAAGCGGCGTCCTGGCGTGAGAACCGTGTCGGCTGACCGGGGTGGATTTACGGCCTGTGGTGCCGTTCCCAGGCCTGTCAGCCGTTAATCCTCCATTCAGCTGGAAGTGACGCCGTGTTCTCCTCTGCACGATTTAACGGCTGCAGCACCGATTTTTAGAGCGTAAATCAACCGCAGGATGAAGGCAGAGGAGGAGAGGGTTAACATGTGAGCATGTGGCTGTGTGTGTGCAGGGGCGCTGCTCGTCAACAGGGAAGGAAGGCAAGTACTTGGGGCCTCAGCTCAGTAGGGCCCCCCCGAGGTCTGACAAAGTTTAAACCAGCAACAGTATTTCAGCATGTGTGTGTGTTGCATGTCTCAGCAGCAGAGTGGATTTCCCTCGCTGGGTTAATAAAGGATTTCTTCTTCAATCATCGTATAAAAAAACAGCAGTAAAGTTGTTACTTCATGTTTATTTGTAAAAAGGCACACACACACTCACACAACACGTGGAACATTAAAGGGCCAATCAGTGAGATGTGGGTGAAATGATATCGTGACCTTATGACATCATCAGACATTAAGGAAACATGTTGTGTTGAAGTGAGGAGCAGCCCTCCTGAAATGATCAGGATATTTTGGGTTCCTATTCTTTGTTCATATGTTTGCGTCTGCACGTGTCAAAGCACTTTGTTAACCCTATGTTTTTAAAAGTGCTGCACAGTGAAATCCATCCATCCATTCTTTTTCTTCCGCTTATCCGAGGTCGGGTCGCGGTGGCAGCAAGCGCAGCCAGACTTCCCTCTGTTTAAAGACAGAAGTCCGGGGATATTCTACGTGTGGTTGTTGCACATGAAATCCGACAACGACTGAAACTAACAACGTTGTGAGTCTCCTTCCTTCTATAGTTCCAATCAGGGTTAGGATGAGCAGCAACATGGGAAAGTTCTTCAGCAGGGATTCTGATTTTGGTCTTTCAGACGGTTTAATGATAAAAGATGTTAAATGTTTATTGGATGGAGTACATTGTAAATCTGTCACAGTCACAAACAGCTCCTATGTTAACTCGTTACTAGATCTAGATGTTGTTTCAAAAAGTGTTAACACCAGCTGGTTAATAAGAAATGTGTTCAGTGCTGGTTGAAGTGTTTCCAGGCTGTTAAAGGTGTCAGTTTGTCAAAATGTCAGGAGTTAGTTTGTGTCAGAAAGCTCCGACCTCAGTCCCCCACGGCCTGTACGGTTTACTGCTGCTGAGAGGGGTGTGTGAGGAGGAGGAGGAGGAGGAGGAGGAGGAGGAGATGGGAGGACTGGCTGTGGCGGTGGTGGAGGAGGTGAAGGAGCAGGCAGGGAGAAGGGGGTAAGCTGAGTGGAGGGTGATGGGGAAGGACGCTGAGAGAGAGAGGAGGGAGGCAGAGAGAGGAGTGGGGGCGCAGGGGAGCATCAGAGACGAGGAGGCGGAGGAGGGAGGGGAGGAGGAGGTGGAGTCTGCGTAGGAGGCTACGCAGCGCTGTGATAGCTCCACCAGCCTGTGGGGGGCTCCACCTCCTCCAGCATCAGGAGAAACAGAGAGCCCGCTCAGTCCATATGGCGAGGCGGCGGGTCGAAACGCAGCCGCAGTGGCGACTGCAGCGGCCCAGTGGTGATGGTGGTGGAAGGGGTGAGGTAAAGGGTGAGGCTGCTGGAGGTGGGGATGTGATGGTGTCATGGTGAGGGCGGCGGCTTCTCGTTGCGAGGCGTAGGATGAGAGATGGGAGAGGAGGCGGGAGCGTAGTGGGTCACCAGAGTCCAGGCCCTCCACAGCGCTCAGGTAGCGAGAAACCTCTGTCATACACTCCCTGAAACCCAGAGACAGGAAGTCCAGTGCCAGAGCGTGGGCATCCAAATAACCTGCAGACGGAAGGGGGGGGGGGGGGGGGGGGGGGGGGGAATCAGATACTGCGTGTTAGTCAAGCGGTAACCTCTGATGTTTAAAAATGAAGCAAATGCAAAAGGTCAAAAAACTGCAGTTCCCTGAGTGTCCACTTGAGGCTGGCTGCAAAAGTGAGTCAGTCCCCATCAGGGCGCACATTAAAATGTGCGATACACTTTCTTCAGGGATTTGTGTTAGACTCAAGTGCTGCACACTTTGAGCTGCCTCCATAGAAGAAACATTGCACTTATTCCGTAACATTCACTTGAAAACACATAAAGAAAGCCGTTTTCACATCTGCACAAAATATCTAGAGAATTTCATGAGGACTGCTCCCTGAATCCTCCAAACCTGGCTGTGCACACATGCACCTCACACCAAGAGACTATCCCTGTCAGACAGGAGGGGGGGCGGGGGGTCTCCTGAGGTTAGACGAGATGTAAAAAGAAAGCTGGGAAGTGGCGGATAAAGCAACAGAGTCCTCTATACGACGCTAAATAAAGAAACGTCCCACAGAGCCTGAAGGAGCTTTATTTGAGTGGTCATGAATGAGTGTGCAGCTAAAAAGCTCGCTGTAAAAACATTTAAGGGGGCATGAAGGCAGCGCCTGAGGTCCTGAAAATATTAGCAGAAAGTAAAAATGTGTTCTGCAGTTTGATCTGTCTGACTTCACACGCTGCACGTAAACCCAAACAAACGCTGCAGAGAGAGACGGCCTGTGAACGCAGCCGGGACTGACCCCCCCATCTCCCCCTACGTCCCCCCGCCGGCTTTATTAAAGCAAACAGCGCTGCTCAGGGTCAAGTGGTGCTTTTATCCCCGCAGAGCTTTCCCATGGACTCACCACCTCCCTCTGTCACACACACACACACACACACACACACACACACACACACACACACACACACACTGAACTGATCAAATGATTGACAGGTTTGAATGACATCTCGTGCATCAAACATCTCTGACAGTATTCTGACGTATCATGGGGTCAGCCGCACGTCGTGACAGAAAATAAAGTTGGACTTGAATATATTTGTTCTGCAAACTCCACAGTCCAGGGTCTGTGCGGTCGAGCAGGATATCCAGAGTGTAAGGGACCAATCAGTGTTGTGTGTTGCTTTACGTTTTACTTTCAGCCCGCGGTGATTCTACCGTCAGTTGAGGCGAAAGGCAAAATATCCCAGGAGCCACAAGTTGCAAAATCTAAACTATTTTTGGGGCTTTAAACATTTGTTGATTGCGGTTAATTGTTAAATTTCAATGAATCACGTTAAACACATTTTAAGTGCATGTTTTCAAAATTCCATTATCTCCGACTAAAATTCAAAATTGTTCGGCTTTAGTTTTGAAAGTTTGTTCTGTCTTCAACTGAGATGACTTTACTTGAATTTAACCCTGCTTTTATTTTGAAATAAAGTAAGGACATCCTGGTAGATTGAACCTTTATTTAACCTGGTAATTAACCCATTGAGATCTTAGTGTTGTAGTCAAGACCAAACTAACTGAGACCAAGACATACCCGAGACCAGAGTGCTCCGAGACCGAGTCAAGACAGAGACCATAAATATCCCTGAAAAATCAGAGGTGGTCCTGACCGGTCTTGATTTAAATCGGGAGTCTCCCCAGTCTGAGACCGAGACAAGGCCGAGTAAAAATGCTTTTGATTCCGAGACGAGACCTTCAAGAAGTGGTCTCGAAACCAAGACCGATTTGGAGCACTACAAGACTACCTTGAGGTTCCCCCTGTTGGCCTGGGGCTTCGAGCCCTCGAGTTACAAAGTACCAGCTGATATCTTTCATAATGGAGGTCACATTACTTCTCGTCAGTCCATTTCTTAATAATCATGTTCTGTCTGATTTATTTTTCAGCCTCAGTGACGCCCTTTGATTCTTGACTTTATATCACAGGCAGCTGCGGCTCAGCAGGTAGAACAGGTCAGACGTTCATTTTAAGGCTGACCGTAGTAGAGACGTTATTTCTCCCAAGGATGAGACCGAAACCTTACGTGGAGGTAAAGAGTGTGTGTGATTGAGAAGGTTTAACAGTTCTGTGACTTAACAGAACTTTGAATTTGGACTGCAGTACCCATTTTAAACACTAGGAGTCAGAGGTACATATCGCTCTTTTAAGTTTGGGTGTCTCCCTCTGCTTTGTGTAAAAGAGTTCAGACAAGCTTTCTCTTCCTGTTCAGCAGAGTGGTTCTTACCTTTCCCTCCTGTGGCCTGCAGCACTTTAAGATGATCCACAGTCATCTGCAGAATCTCGGCCTTCTCCAGTTTGGCCGAACCCTGAAAGAACAGAAGTTCAGATTGAACGGGATGCAACTGAAAGATTAAATAAGATTATGTTTGAAATTCCATTATTTCACATTTGAAGGAGTCTATTTCCTGGTTTCTATCTGAGGACGAGGTAAACGTCACAAAGACGTCATCTCACCTGCTTCTCGAAGGCCGTGGGGACGAGCCTCCGTAACTCGGACAGACTGTTGTTGATTCTGTCTCTGCGTCTCTTCTCGATTATCTGACGGGTCGAAGGAACGAGAACATCCGGGATTAAACATCTTAAAACCATTTTTCAGAACATCCGTGGTGTTTTTAATAACCTCACCCCTCTGCGTTTCTTCCTCGCCATCACTTGCGTCGGGGTCGTGGTCGTCGGTGATCCACATCTTATAAAAGACGACGTCATGTGCCTGAAATACAAAATGATCATTTTACAAACACAATAGTTCTGATTTATCAGAGACCAAAACCAAGATGGTTAGATTAGATTAGAAAACGTTATTGGTCCCCAGCGGGGGAAACTCATTTGTCACCTGGTCAGTTCATACACACAACAAACAATCGACAGTACAATCACGTACTGGTAAGACGTGACGGAAAAAGAACGACGTGGAAGTGGCGTACGAAGCAGCAGAGTCCTCTATACGACGCTATAATGAGAATATCTATCTTTCTATCAATGCTACGTGTAGTTGAACAGAATCTCAATCTGAACTAACGAGTGGAGAAGAACATACTGGAGAACAGGAAACAGAATGCGTTGATGGATCGATCTCAACACAGAAACCGAAGGATTTAAATCATTCAATCATTATTTGTAAAGCGCCAATTCATCACGAGTTATCTCAAGACATTTTTGACATTTACACATCGGACGTGTGGCTGCAGGAGCTGGGGATCGAACCTCTGACCTCACAGATGAGAGACCACCGACTCTACCGACTGAGCCACAGCCGCCCATCACACACTCGCACACATTTTCTTTTCCCTTTTCACGCTCAGAAAACTGACATGTTGTGGAGCCCTGATGATGATGATGATGATTCTTATTATGAAATGTCTGCTTTTGGTCTCCGTGTATTAATAACGTGTCTTGTTTGCTGGTTTTGGGGCCGGGCATCATGTTTGTGCACGACACAATAATCAAATCAAATCAAAATATTCACATCTTCTGCTTTTTGTTGGTCATAGTTACTGTGTGCAGTTTATTCATTTGTATTTTTTACATGCATCTTAATTAGCTCATGTTTTATTTTTATTTTGTGGGTGATATTTTCACATTTTTTAGATGTATGCCTCAAATAAGCTCTTTAAGTTTTCCGCCTCCTCGTGTGCTGAATTTTCTCTTTTTCGTTATTTTTTAATTTGCAAAAAAAATAACAAAACACATAAACTGATATTTCCGGTTATATTCAAGCATCCCCATGAGGGGCTGCTTGTCAACAGGCAAGGCAGGCAACTGAGGGCTGGCAAACTTATACCAAAGCAACGGCCCAAAATGTGAGCATTTTGCAACGGCAGTAGGAAACCTCCCTAACAGGGCCCCATCTGACAGCACTCACCCTCGCCCTGCTAAGTATTGCATGCAGTGTTTCTGTTGCAACAAAGAAAAATGAAGAGGAACTTTCCTTCTATGAGAGAGACAAAATAAAGGAGGAAGAGGAGTAAGCATCGGGACACTGGTAGATGTGATGGGGAGGCCCCCCCCCCAATTGATTGATTTTTGCCTGGGGCCCCGACAGACTCTATGATCGCCACTGAGGATCCCCTCTAATGTTTAAAAGTCTGTTCGTTAGTTTTTATTCATATAATCAGACAGATGTCATTGAATGTCATCAACAGGACACCTGAGGCACCTGTCGCTCCTCACTCACCCGGGATAAACGCTCTCTCTGCCCACATCGATGCTCTCCTCCACGTCGCTCTCCGCGGAGCTGCTCTCCTCACACGGCCGCTTCATGGCGCACTGAGGGCGGGGACGGCTTGCCGTCTCTGCCCGGGAAGGTGGAGGTGTCAAAAAAACAAAAATCAAAATAAAGCCACTTCCTCCTCAGAAACTCTGATCTTTTAAGATTACTGTCAGATACTTTTAGAGACTAACTAAATAAAAGGACCTAAGACAGTGACTTAAGTGTGATCTATCAATCAATGTAATCATCGACAGTCCACGACGATCCTTCAGGAACACTTTGGATGTTTCTGAGTGTTTACAAAAGAAATAGAGTCTCGTTTAGAGAGTTCTGTGGTCGTCAAAGGATGTTAGAGGAGTGTCAGTGATGTTTTGTGATCCAGAGGTTGATGAAGCTTCAGGTGAGTTTTCTTCCATGAAGAGAAAACTAAAAACTTTTCCACAACTGTGAAATGAATGATCCCTCGACACAAAAAAAAGAAGTTAAAATCGACTTTTCTGAAAGTTTTTCAACATTAGAGCATGAAGAAGGAAGAGTAAATATGGTGGATAAATCTCCTCCAGGACTTGTTGTTTCCAGCGGTGTGTCTCCAGTAAACAGTCCGGGGCAGGTGGCCCGTGTGTCGGCTGCAGAGTGGACTGGTGACCGGTGAGCTCTCCTCCGACTCCTCCTCTGCTGCTGGAACTTTCCCACGGAGTATCACACACACACACACACACACACACACACACACACACACACACACGCACACACACACACACACACACACACACACACACACACACACACACACACACACACACACATACATACACAGGGCCTACACGCGCGCAGTGGACCCGCCCACGTGCACTCAAACGCAGTTTTGAGATGGGAGATTTCTGCTGGAAGCCGGGCTGAGTCTGCAGCCTTCAGATGGTGTGTGCGTGCGTGCGTGCGTGTTTGTGTGTGTGTGTGGAACAAGTGCATGGGAACGAGGCCATTCCTCCTCAGAAAAGTTCTCGTTATATAAAGCAACAAGTTTCAGACATTTACATGAACGTAAATAAACTGTAAGTACATCAAATCAAGGTATTCTTTACTAAACATGAACATCTCTACTTAACTTAACTTTACTTCCTCTCATAAGCTAACTTTATACTCTTTACTCGGGAGGCAAGTCGACACACATCATCGTCATCAGTGTGTGTCAACCTGATCAGCTGATGTTGCCATGTCCTCCCTAAACCCTGAGCCCTTATTGACGTCACTTGGAAAGTGATTGAGTGCACGTGGCTGATAGGGCTTGAAATGGTTAAATATCAAAGGGACAGCACTTTGTGACTTCTCTGTAACCATGACAACACAATGTCATGTGGCGTAAATATTTTTATTTTCCGTTTTTTACTTTGTTGTCTCGCAGCCAACTTCCCACTTATTCACCGTCTCTCCCTTTTTTCCGTTTTATGCAGTTTGTTTACCTTTTCATTCTCGCAGGCTTCCCCTGGGAATCCTATGTCTCAAGTCACAAAGCTATGAACTATGGGTAATACCCTCACGCTAAGTTTTCAGATATGCCCACTTACGGACAGGGTGTGTAAAGGGCGTGCGTGAGGGTGGACATCGAGATTGGGCCATGGAGGTCAACAGAAAGCGGGCTCTTGCCATTAGTAGCGTTCATGTCAAGCCCCCAGGAAGTGTGCCAACCGTTCTGGCCAATTTCACCAATTTTACATGGCGGTGGATCCTGGCGTTGCAGCGTCACGTTATGCTGTCGGGCCTAAAACGACTTTTTCCCGCCCATGGGAAAGGTACATCAACTTCTCGATACGAACACTTAAATAAACCTTTTTAATATCAGTACGCAGATCAGAGCCACGGGACTGCCCCTCCAAGTGAGCGTGCTCTATGGGCCTAGTGACGTGGAGGATCTGGGTACGTACACAGCTGTTTTCATCAGTAATCACTTTACTGCTCCTCCTGGTGGATAGATTAACGGTTGCAACTAATTTCCGCAAGTGGCGTTAGGGGCGTTACAAGTCCGCCTGCGTTGACTACGCCATCGACCACATCACTGTGGGGGATCTCATTACAGTCACGGTCTCTGCACGGTCCTTGCACGGTACGGCCAAGGCCCCACCACTGAAATATGGGACGTTTTTGGTGGCTTCATATGTACACGTGGAAGTCTGACTTTTCTTTACTTCACGTATCCACTTCTATAAAACTTCATGGTTCATGAGCATAGAAAAAAAGACACTGTCGAGGTGAAGGGGGCCACATTGTCATTCCAGTGTTATTGTTGTCTTATGCTTTGGCGCCTGTGTGGCTGCCCTGATTAGTGCATTCATTTCATGCTGCATTTCTATTGGCTGGTCAGTTGACGTAGATCATAGAAGCGTTCACATGTGGGTTTGAACCAAGACCGTCTGCTCCGAGGACTACAGCCTCCAAACATGGGACGCAAAAAAACTAGGCCACCAGCAGGTTTAAGTCCTGGTGCGGACCATGTCTGGTAGCTGGAGAGGTGCCAGTTCGGTTCCAGAGCATTGCACAGGTGCTCTTGAGCAAGACACTGATGCCCCCCTCCCCAACACACACCAACTCCCCTCACTCTGACATCTCTCCATTAGTCCATAGGATCCTGTTTGTGCATGTGTGTGTGTTTCAGCCTGTGTGTGTAGCATGTCTCTTGAAGTGTGGACTATGTCTTTGTATTACTTTAGTACAAAGTAAATATTTCTGCAGCTTCTTGATTCAGCACCATGAGCTTTCATACAAACATTCGTGTTCTTCAGAGGATAAATCCTGCAGACTTTGCTGATCGTCCTACATTAGCTCGCACTTATTGAGAGAACTCTTCAAGCCGACGAGTCGGTGAAGTCATTTTAAGTGCTAATTCGTTGGTATGCAAGTTAGCATGCTACGTTAGCGGCCCTTTCATACCAGTGTTCCCTCATGAACCCGTCTGTGTCCCGAGACCAGACAAACAGAGCGAGAGATAAAAATAGAAAAAAGAGTGTGCTGTGTGTGTGTGTGTGTGTGTGTGTGTGTGTGTGTGTAAGATGTTCCCACCGCTTCTTGCTGTGTACACTGAAACCCAATCATCGTGTGAGAGAGGTCAGACACACTCACACACTCACAAACTGCGGCTGTCTTTTCACACCTACTAATCTTTTTGCAATACAACAAGGATTTAATGCAGGAGTTATAACACACACACACACACACACACACACACACACACACACCTTCCCATCGTCTATCTGCTCGTTCTTCCAGTTGATGACTTCAGATAGACGTGTCAGCACCCTTTCATACACTCAGCTCCTCCTCCTCTTCCTCTCTCTGTTCTTTAAGAAATCTTTGATGTGCATCTTTCTGACGGATAAAAACTTAAGCTCACTACTCACGAGACGATTTTAGGCCCGATCTGCGGCGGGTAGCAACCGATTATTTGTGTGTCGTTTCAGTACGATTTTTTTTACTGCTTCCCATCGACTCGGAGCCTCCCCGATCTGGAATCGTTAATATCCAGGTTGGACTGCCTCCTTCAGCAGCCAATGAGAGCGTACTCTGACAACTCACCCTCAGCTCGCGATGCAAATAAGATAAAGCCGCAAAACAGAACACAGCCAACAGAGTCGTCTAGTTTGTACGTTTGGAGGATTACAATATTAAAACTGTCCTCATGTCTGTGGTCTCCCATGTTTTAAAGGTCACATATCCTCCTCCTCTTCAGTGTAAATAAGTCTCAGAGCTCCTCAAAACATGTGTGTGAAGTGTCTTGTTCTAAATCCACTCTGATCCTGTATTTGATCATGCCTATAAACCCCTCTATTTCAGCCCTGCT
>CM036543.1:30780373-30797873 GCA_020745685.1 Tautogolabrus adspersus
TGTGTGTGTGTGTGTGTGTGTGTGTGTGTGTGTGTGTGTGTGTGTGTGTGTGTGTGTGTGTGTGTGTGTGTGTGTGTGTGTGTGTGTGTGTGTGTGTGTGTGTGTGTGGGATGTGAGGAGTCATTCACAGCATGTGTCAGCAGCCCTTAATGCACTCCCACAGACTGTATGAATGTGTGTTGTTTGAGGATATAATGGTCTATTGTTGTGATGAAGGAAACCTGCAGACTCGTCCTCTGGGAGCCTCAGACGACCAACCTGCAGGTGCTCAATACTCCACTTCCTTCCTGTAACATGACCTCTGTGTCCCATCAGGACACGAGGTGGAGGACTGAGAAACTGAAGGTATCCTCCAAAATAAACTATTCCCAAACGCTCCGTGGATCTCACTCTGTCCTAACAGCGAGGGAACGTCAGCGACAAAACCAGCTTGATTCTACTGTTTCCTATTTGAGTCTCTGTCAGCGATGCAGTGCTAAACGACACGCTGTTTTTACCCTGATGCCCTGTTTCTATTTCACATTAAGGGATGCAGTGTGCACAGAGAGCGTCCGATGCTGCGTGATGCGACACGATCTCTAACGCTCACTGTTTGGACACGGTGCCACACAGAGACGTTACAATCAGACATTACAGCGAGTGTTCAGACGGCGATCCAGAGTCTGAGGACAAAGGTTATCGTTATCATTCGAACATGTTGAGAGTCTTTACATAGCTCACTCAACCTTTGACCTTTCTCCACTTCTCCTCTGAATAAAGGTCAAGAAGCTGTCTGATACGGAGAGACGGAAACACTGCGAGGTAAAGTGGTTTCATGCAGGATCAGAACACGGTTCTGTTGGTCTGTAAAGATGGATTTTGATGCACTGCTTTGACATATGAACAAATCAGAAGTTTCTTTTCATGCACGGGAAGTACGTTCTCATGGGGTGTTCACACTTGCACAAAACTCCTTGCAAACAGTCATTTTCACTTCATTTTTTGAAACAATGTCGGTTTGCTCAGAAAGGTCAGTGAGGTGTTCTGAAGAACCGTTACGATCCCCGTTATTTTATCAGCCGAGGAGGAGAAAGAGAAGAAGAAGATGACGAGGGTTTCCCAGCAGTGAAGAAGGTGTTTGAGTGTCTAAGAGGCCTGATTTTCTAATCTCCAACACGTCAACACACACTGGAGAGCGTACAGGAACCCTCAGGCATCTGTAATATGTGTGTGTGAAAGTCCAGATTGTGGAACATACCTGTCATCAAAAACATCAAGGACACCTCCCGTCTTAAGTCTGTTAACACCAGGACACAAAAACACACAATCAGGACGGATATTTGGAACATAACTTTCTACTTTAGGGTCTTAAATACGATCACCTTTAGCCGCCAATTTGAGCTGTGTCTTGTTTTGTCTCTTCTATAGGATTACGGGAAAACAACAAACTGGATTGTCAGCGACTTTAAAGGAGCAATATGTAACTCTGACACCTAGTGTTTAAAATGGGTACTGCAGTCTAAATTCTAAACATTACAGAGAGCTGTCTCCCCCCCCTCCTCTCTAGAGTGGATGCTCACGCAGGTCACCATGTGGTGGACTCTGAAGCTTCAGTGTTTAGCCAGCTCTGCATCGGTCTGTAAACCTTTCTGCGTTCTAACCTCTCTCCATTTTTCAAAAGCATCTCCAATATTGATCCTAGTTTGAGCACGTTTCTGCTCGTGGAGCTTATTAGAAACATGCAGAGGCTTTTTAGGTCGGGTACAATCACTTCTATCTGAACCAGTTCTCTTGCCCGCTTCCATCGCTGCAACACCTGTTGGTTTGACCTGATAACTGCTCTCATATCTGGCAAACCGAGGGGCGTCCAAAACGGCCGTGTGGGGGTGCCTTAAAACCGCCTACCTTCTCTGGTCCAAACAAATCCAGACCATTCAGGACCAGAATCTAATGTTAGAAGGAGGACATACTGGCTGCTGCATTGTTGACAGAGAAGCCAGCACTTCAACATAGCATGTTTCCTTAATGTCTGATCATAGAGTAAGCTCACTTTATCATTTCACTCACTACACATCTCACTGATTGATCTTAGGAGCAGATTCAAATCAAAACAAGCGGCGATATAAACTCAACTGAAACACTTTTTGGCCAAACATACAACAAACATTACAGCCATCTCAAAAATCTCCTCTTCTGGGCTCTTCAAGTTGAGTAAAATGTGTTTAAGAGAGAGAGAGGTGTTGTTGATTTCTTCCAGTCGTTTCTTATCTCGCTCGCCCACAGCCGTCCTCTGGTTTGAACTTATCGGGGGAAACACCCAGTCTGGAAATTCACACAGATTAAAGAGCTTTATAAAGTCTGAGTGTGACGTTTTCTTCTTACTGCAGCGGTGACTCTGTTTTTCCATTTACCTCAAACAAAAAAGTGTTTCATCAGATTCTCCAAAGCTGAGAGGGATTTGATGATTATTTTACTGAACAATAGTCCATCTCTTCTGATTTCATAAAGATGTTTTGTGCAGATTAATCTGAACTGTCTCCTTAGAGTCAGCAGCTTCTTCCTTCAAAATAAAATACAGACTTCTCCTAAAGTAAAGCTGCTCCATCATCGAACTACAAGATCACAGGAGAAGTACAAGATCACAGGAGAAGTACAAGATCTCAGGAGAACTACAAGATCTCAGGAGAACTACAGGGTCTTACAAATGGAGTATATTTAACTCAGGCGTAGAAACGTTGTAGATGCTCTGCTTTAGTTCAGCTCTGACTCTGATCTGGACCATCATGGAGTCAGTTCCCTCTGAGTCATGATATCATGACAAACTTGACCTGTCGTGTTCTTCATCACCTTCACCTCTGGTCTGTGAAAACGTTAATCGTCTCTCTTCATGTCAGAACCTGTGAGAGCTGCTGTTTGTAGAGAGAGCTGGGCTGTTCTCCCAGACGCTCTGCTCAGCGTTAGTGTCACCTCAGAAGACTCAAACGCTGCTATCACATCTACAGCACGCACACACACTTTCTGTATGAATGCACACACACATTGTTCATCAGCAAGATATTCAGACGTGAGTGAAGCCTGAGTGACGTCACCCGTCTGTTCCTGCAGGGGGCGCTGGAGTCCCATCGATGGCGGTCTCCATGCTGGAAATGCTGTCTCAGTCTAACTTTCAGTCAACCTAACGACAGGCTGAGAGCTGGAGCTGAGGCGGGTTTTAAGGCTCCTGACAAACCGTTACACCGCGCCCGCCTGTCAATCAGGTCAGCTACACGCCTTATTGTGAATAACTCTTATCCTTCATTAAATCAAAACTGATGAGTCATCAAAACATTCACCCCCCGTACAGTGTGTGCTGATCGAGACATGAGCTAATCAGACCTATTTGTTTTTTTGAACCAGGCTGTAAACATGTTAATGTCTGCTGTAAAAACAGGCTTTTTAGAATGGGTGTGTATGTGACTTCCTGTGTTTCTGCAGCCAGCCTCTAGTGGACACTCGAGGAACTGCAGGATTTTGCACATTTCCTTTTTCAACACAAGAGGTTTCTGCTCGTCAGACCAGTAGTCAGTGGTGTGACTTTGTAAGAAACAACACTTTGATGGTAAGATGAAGAAGAGGGGTGCACGTACTGTTTTATGATTTACAGGTCGATGAAAGTCTGCAAATGTTCGTCTGTAATTTAACTGAACTCCCGTGCAGAATAGAGAATTATATACCTTTATTTATTGATGATCACTATTTTAAAGCATTAAAAAGGGGAAAAGTTACAGTGAAGTTCCTGCAGTGAGCAATGTTTGTGAGAATCTGGTCACATTAAAATATTATTCAAGCTGAAGGGGACTTTCCCAGCACACACACAAACACTCACACACACACACACACACACACACACGCACACACACACACACACACACACACACACACACACACACACACACACACACACACACACACACACACTCACAAAGATAAAGTGCTGAGAGAGGTGGAGGAGTTGAATATCAGCTGACCGTGTGTGAGTGTGTCGTCGTGGAGAGTCTGAGATGGGCGAGCAGGTCTTTCCCACACCCACTTTCTTTCTTTAGAATGTGCCACAAATGTCAACACACACACACACACACACACACACACACACACACACACACTAACACACACACACACACACACACACAAACACTGACTGCGGCCCCCCATCAGTGGAACGTGTGGGGTCAGGTCGACACAGAGCGCCGGGTCACGTTCCTGAAGAGGAGAGAGCCTGCAGGCAGAGAGCAGCACAGATCTGAGGTCAGCCGTTTAAATTAAAGCCTCCATGTTTCAACTGTTAGACGTCAAACTCTGAGACAATATTTATCTCAAAACGGCCGCGATGCTTTGACGGAGAAAGTCGTCTTGTGAATTGTTCCTGATATAACTCCCTATGTTTGACAGTGGACCTTCTGTGCAGGTTTCAGGGTACCCTGTTGTGGCTGCTTAAAGATACCCTTCAGGGTCTGTTGAATATTTAAGGGTCTGTATCCAGGAGCTGTGTAAAGGGCCTTTCAGACAGGACGCGATGTGCGGTGCGCTCGCCACGGAGTAGGGCGCAGAGCAGAAGGGGAGCGCACACAGGGTCTCTAGGGTCTAAAGCCTATGGATGCCGTCATCACTCCTCCCTCATGGAAACCTTGATGTCCTTTCCAGAATGAATAAAGGTTTGGATAGATTGATTTTGATACGAACGAGTCACAGGTACAGGCCCACTAAGGCTCTGTGCAGCGTTCTCCAATCTAAGCCACCACAAAAGTGTGCTTGGTGTGTCGAATATAGAAATGTTTGTTGCTGTCGACTTGAAATATATGGAGTTGCTTTTAAGTCATAATTGTTGCTAACCTTTTTAATCATTCAATGATATTTGGTGTAAACTTTGGACTGAAGGAGCAAACGATCAGTTTGCTCAAGTTCTGCCATGAAATGTTCCTTTGAGACATAAAGACGCACAAACAGCAGAAAAAAGTCCCTTCTTCTTTGTTTCCCGTCAATTTCTACAAATACAAAGCAGGAGAAGAAGAGCTTTGATGGTGATGAGAATGAAGGGGATTTCTTTGTGAAGTCAAACTTTAAGTGAATTAACATCCTGACCGATGAGAGAGAGGAAGGAAGAGGTTGGGAGGAAGAGAGTGAAGTGCACAAAGAGAGAGAGAGAGCGAGAGAAAAGAATAATTGTGTGTTTCTGCAGTGAAAGAGTGTTATTCTTTGGTTCAGCTGAGAGGTGGTCATTGTTGAGTCCAGTTTACCAGTGGGGACCTGAGATCACACTTCATGATAGTCGCCCTCAGACCTGATCTCCTCGAGCTGCCGGAGGAGGCTTACCCAAGATTATCTCCCCGATCCAACACCAAACCCACAGACCACAACCGTCGGTTTGTATGTCAAAGAAAAAAAAGCAGTTTGCAGATGATGCTGTCCTTTCTCTTGCAAATCTGGCCCAAAGCATGACAAACTAAGGGTCTCTGTGGCCACCAGATATTAATTTATGACAATGTTAGTCGTACAAAAATGCATGATCGAAGCACTTTTGGTAGCAGAGGTCACAAGTCATGAAAAACAGGCCTGTTTTAAGTTGTTTGACGGTGCATTTTACAGGTTGTTCAATGGGGAACAAGACAACCAGAAGAAGCCATTTATCATTTAATGAATCCCAAAAATGTAATATCAAAACATATGTATAAATTACACAGTAATGTAGACCTAACACTTCCGTTTAAAAGGCTGTTGGTGTCTTCGGCAAGATGGGAAAAAGACGACCATCCATCTAGACTGTTGGAAATGTTCACGTCGATTTGTAGATGATCCTCTCTCCTCCTCCCCTCCATCATCCCCCCTCCCCCCTCCTCTGTTCCCTGATTTTCCCAGGCCTGCTCTCTCCCAGGGTGTTTGACCCGACTTCATGCCCCTCTCTGCCCTCTTTCTGCCCCTCACGGTGCTTCCTGCCCCCTGCTGCAGCTACACAGGCTCTTATTGTAGCAGAGCCTACGCCTGTCACTACCCATCACACACACGAAAAATATGCACAAGACCATTTCAAATGCGGGTAGACGCATACTACCTCAATGAATGCACACACACACGCACATCCATATTTCAGATTTGCATGAATACAAAGACGGACAAATTCCAACACATACAGACGAATGAAGGTAACTGAGGTTATGAGCCTTTTTAAAAATGGCGATGTGTTCCTCAGAAACTTAACGCTCAAACATGGTTCAGTCATTATTGTCACACAGTCACACATGCAACACATTTTTTACTCCGACTGTTCCCAGACTTTTTCATGTCATCAACCTTCTACATTTTCTGCATGATGGCGGGGTGATCCATTGTGGGAACGCAGCAGGAAATAATCAGGGAAATGAACCGCAAGCTAGCGGGAGGGGTCATCGATGTTTATATCCTGCGACCAACGTGTGACCGCTGTGATAGTTTATAGGTAGGGTTAGTGTTCACTGCACGACTAACCATGAGTGATCCGGCTGATATTCGGCCTGACGTCATAATTAATCATACAACTCAAAAATGGAGTCTCGGCCGGCTTCACTCTTCTCAGATTTGTCGCCCTCACTTTGACCAGTACATGAAGCATTTGTTCTTTTAGTTTATTTGCTGTTTAGAGTTTGGTTGTCATTTGTTTCTGTGTTAACTTCTCGTGTTCCTGTTGGTGCAGGGAAAGCTCCCCATGGAAGCTGGAAATGTGGGCATCAGTACGAACGTGTCCCGGATAAATAAACTCAGAACAAAAACAAGTTCAGTTCCAGTGAATGAGTTTATTCCAGAACAATGAGCGACGAGAAGGACCATCTGAAGTGGCACAGAAGAAGGAGGGAAGTCAGAGAAAAGGAGGAAGAGAGTGACGGACTGGTAGAAAGAAAAGCTGCCCGTCGTTTCGTGACTGCGGCTGATTTATTGGTAATTAATCGAGAGCTGATGGGGAGAGCTGCGTTAGGATGTCGGAGAGGTAGAAAGCAAGGAAGTAGTGCACGCCGGCTGGAGTGTGTGTGTAGTAGAGTGTGTGTGTGTTTGTTTGTTGACTCAGGCAGCGGGCGACACGACAGCAATTGTTTGGTTTGGGTCCCTGAAGTCAAATTCTCAGGCTCAGAGTTCAGCAAGCTTTAAATACCCTACGAAGAACTGGTTTACTACGAGTGATGACCGACTGATTTCTATGATGACTGACTGTATTTCACGACATGCAACCATGTACTCTTGATAGAACGCTTGAGATGGGACCGTATGATAAATACTCATGGTCATTTTATGCAGCTGAATTCTTGTACTCAACCACAAACAGGCAGAAGTCGTAGTTTCTGCTCCTCAATTCTGAGGATTAATTGAACTATGTGACCCCTTTAAGGTGTATAATTCTCCTAATTATTCTGCTTAATAAACAAATCTCCCGTTCTCTCAGCTGTGAAGTGCATTATCCTGGAGGTATGAAAGATATAGGGCTTTCACACTTAAAGAAACCTTCTGAAAAAACTCCTGATATTTGTCAGAGGAGCTGCATGTGTGAACGCAAAGTGCCAAATCTTTCATTCGGACTTCTCCTCCAGCCTCCTCGTATTTATTCTGCAGAAAGTCAGAGTGAGCTGATGTGAGAACGCAGCAGGATATAATCAGGAGAATTCACCTCGAGCGAGTGGGAGGGGGTGGTGACGTTTATTCCCTGTGATCGCTGCACGACCATAGACTGTCTGCACGCCACCTCTACGATCTCCGTGCTCTAATGAACCTGCTGCATTCTGTTTCCTGTTCTCCAGTATGTTCTTCTCCACTCTTTAGTTCAGGTTGTGATTCTGTTCAACTATGAATAGCAAAGCATGGTAAATGTTGTGAGAGGACTTCAACGTAAGGCTGAAAATGAATCTACACCAGACGTCACACATGTGAAAGTTTCATGTAACGTACACTCCTCTTTTTCCCTCGATAACAAAAGGAGTTCCTCAAGGTTCTGTTCTTGGGTCACTTTTAATCACCACACACATAATCCATGTTATTGTTTATATTGCGAGTTTTCTCTTTACGCTGATGACACTGTCCTTTATTGTTGTGCACATTGTGTTCATGCTGACTCTTTCAATCAACAGCTATCCTATTTGAATTCTACTAAAAAGCTTCATGACTTGAAATGTTGAACTGGTCCTGAACAGAAAGAAAGGAGGATCCATGAGGTAAACTGGATAATCAGGTGAAGCAGTTTTTGTTACAGTTTATATGAAAACAAGCTTTAATTTAGCCTTTCATCTTTTCTAAAGGACACACCTTTTATGCAAATGTGTTGTGCAGCTGTGTGAAGGTTTACACGGTGCCAATAAGCAGGAAACTTTTACTGCAGACTCAGATCAGGGAGGCTGAAGGATTACCTTTGATGTCCGAGGGACGAACCTGATCTCGTATCAGGGTCAGTGTGAGAGCCCGTTATGTAACGTAGACTTCATTATAAATCACAGAATGAACATCAAAGACAAGCCGGTGGACATTCATACAGTCCTGAGCACATGATACACATGTGACACGCACACACACACACACACACACACAGTAAGGTGTCTTTACGACTGTCCCAAACAGATTAACAAGAGAAAACGTCAGGAACGCTGAGAATGTGGCAGGTGACAGTTTACAGTGGACATGTCAACCTGTGTGTGTGTGTGTGTGTGTGTGTGTGTGTGTGTGTGTGTGTGTGAGCATGTAACTTAAGCACCTTTCAAGAGAACAAGCTCGACCGTTGATGGGAACTGTTTGTGCAGGTTGGAATAAAAGCTTTGTCCTCGTTTAGAGGAAACGATGAGTCTGCAGTGACTTCTTTCAGTTTAAATTGATGTTTCACTTTTTTTATTGAACATTTGTCGAGCTGAATCTCTCTATGTGAGTATCTCTTCCCACAATGACTCAAACGTAATGTTGCGGGTATTCCTAATCACATTTTGAGCTCTAGGATAAAAAATGCTAACAACTAATTTAACTTTGGGGTGTGTTTGGCGCTGCAGAGCCTAGTGGTTACGTTGCGTACTGAAGGTACAGAGGCTGTAGTTCTCCGCGGGTTCAGATCCGACCTCGGCCCTTTGCTGCGTACAAACAAAGTATTCATTTTTGAATGAACAAGTCAGACTCAGGTACTTTGAGTCATGTTACAATGCGCTGCTGTGACGGTCTCCCTTCATTGGATGCTGCACCTGAAGTCCTGTAGTGGGACACAGTTTTTGAAGAACATTTTATACAGACATTGGGGTTCATCAACTTCTCTAATCTACGACTCTCAGAGCCAGCAAGTGTGTCTCCTCCTGTCTTTTTCTTTTAATTATGATTTTCAACTGTGAATAATTTGCCTGAAATAAAACAAACATGCTCAGTGAGATTAAGGGATGATGGGGAGACTGTATGTTTGTGTGTGTGTGTGTAATTGTATCTCTTCTGGCCAACAGTGACCCATTTCTCAGCCTTGTCTGGGACTCTGTGTGTGTGTGTGTGTGTGTGTGTGTGTGTGTGTTTGTGTGTGGGTGTGTGTGTGTGTGTGTGTGTTTGTGTGTGTTTGTGTGTGTGTGTGTGTGTGTGAGTGTGAGTGTGTTTGTGTGTGTTTGTGTGTGTGTGTGTGTGTGTGTGTGTGTGTGTTTGTGTGTGTGTGTGTGTGTGTGTTTGTGTGTGTTTGTGTGTGTGTGTGAGTGTGAGTGTGTTTGTGTGTGTTTGTGTGTGTGTGTGTGTGTGTGTTTGTGTGTGTTTGTGTGTGTGTGTGTGTGTGTGTGTGTGTGTGTGTGTTTGTGTGTGTTTGTGTGTGTGTGTGTGTGTGTGTGTGTTTGTGTGTGTTTGTGTGTGTGTGTGTGTGTGTGTGTGTGTGTGTGTTTGTGTGTGTGTGTGTGTGTGTGAGTGTGAGTGGTTATACGTCTGCTCCCACGTTCTGAACGCCCCATTCCCAAGACACTGCCAACACCCCGGGGCCCTTACACACACACACACACACACACACACACACACACACACACAGAACTGCTGCTGTCTGCTGATCGGCCTCCGTCCCACTGACTGTTTCATAACACGAGAAAGGCTGAAGAGAGAGAGACGGAGAAAGCTGGTAGTGGAAGCGAGAGATTAGAGGGAGAAAACAAAGAGTAACTGTTTTCACATCTGCACTCCTGAAAGTTTCTAGATCATTTCAGGAGGACTTCCTCTGAAATCCTCCTGACCTGGTCATTCACACATGCACCTCACAGCAGGAGACTATCCCTGTCAGACAGGAGGGGGGGCGGGGGGTCTCCTGAGGTAAGACGTGTCATAAGAAGAACGATGTGAAAGTAGGGGTAGATGCATGTATTTGTCTTTATATCAGTGCTACGTGTAGTTGAACAGAATCACAATCTGAACTAAAGAGTGGAGAAGAACATACTGGAGAACAGGAAACAGAATGCAGCAGGTTCATTAGAGCACGGAGATCGTAGAGGTGGCGTGCAGACAGTCTATGGTCGTGCAGCGATCACAGGGAATAAACGTCACCACCCCCTCCCACTCGCTCGAGGTGAATTCTCCTGATTATATCCTGCTGTGTTCTCACATCAGCTCACTCTGACTTTCTGTAGAATAAATACGAGGAGGCTGGAGGAGAAACTCCGGGTGAAGTCTGAGAGAAACATAGGTTAAAAGTAACCTGAGGATAGAAGAAGTCTTTCTGATTCTGATAAAGTCTCTTTGTGGACTACAGACTGCAGCCATGAGTTTGGCTTTTTAGCTGCCGCCATTTTGTTTTTCAGAGCCAGAAGTGATCATATTTGGAGGAGTGTTTGGTTACCCTTCTTTACTTGTTACAAAGCCCGTCATTCCCAGGTTGCCACACCATGAAACATCCTCCTTCTGACTCTAAGTAGTTTACAAAACGAGCATTCTGCTGTAGTGAAGAAGACCTGAAACTACAGACTGAGACCATAAACTCATCAGGAAAATCTTTACTGAGGGTTTAAAAAAACAACTGAGAAGGAGGCCATCGATTCTGATTGGCCCTCCATCGATCCAACTGTAGAACAAAGAGAAGTCTCTTTGTTGATGTTTTGACACGGAGAACCGTCCAATCACAAGATGGAGAATCAAAAAAATGCACTCATTTTCTTTTCTCAAAGACCTGTTTGGTGGTGTGTTTCCATGACTGACAGGACGTCCCATCCTCTCACAAACATTCGTTCCTAACTCTCTATCCTTCCACAAACTTCAGAGCGACGTCTTTAACTTCACATCTATCTTTCACTCCATTCGGTGCTTTGTGTGGGTTTTTTTTTAGGATTTCCTGCCTCTGCACGGCCCAGTTCTTTGACCTCTGGAGGATCTATTTTGAGACTTCAGCTGACTTTTGACCCCCTGATGCTTATTTTTAGGTTAGTAAACAGTCTGAGAAACAGAACAGGGGTTTCCCCGGCTTGCATCAACACTTCTTCTTTAGAAAGACAGAGACAGTCTACTTCCACTAAGTGCAAAATGTTTTGTGCTTTCAACCCTAACCCAACCCATGGATAAAAAACACCTACCCCACCCCACCCCACAGCAGCACACGGACACACACAACGTGAGAGGAGGTTTACAAATGAAGGAGAATTAATCTAAATCCTATGCAAAGGACACAAAAGCATACACATCATCCACATGTTATTGCTAAATCCAAACTGTCCACAATGGAAATGACAATTAGCAAAATAAAGAAAATGAAAGAGATCAATCCATATAAACACAATACACACACTTATGTTTGCAATTTCTCCATGTGGATCACTGAAACCAGTTCATGCAACCAGTTTCTGAAGCACGGTGAAGTAAAGGTGTCTTCTTCTAGTCTTTGAGAATCAGTTTTTTAGTTAATCATCAACAGAGCTGTTTGAATGTGTGAAGGGAGCGATGAGGAGTCCTCCGAGAAAATAGTGTGCATGTATTGATATTCTGAGTTTCTTGCTGGAGTCGGCGTGCTAAACTATTTTCTCTGTTGGATGTCGCCTCCTACAGGTAGCTTGAGAGAACTACAGCTGCTGTTATCTCTGGTCATCACAAGCGCATGTAAGCAAAGCAGCTTACATCCGTCATTGCAGCAACATGTGCAATATTATCTTTGCAACGAGAGGAAAACGTCCATGTTTGGAGAGATGTGAACACGCTTGTGTATCTTCTCTGGGAGGGAATCACATGAGTTTACAGAGAAACACGTGCAACCTGCAATGAGCTGAACTCTGAGTTCAGCTGTCTTTCTTTGCAGCGTTCATTTCTATTCCTCCTGTGGTTTCTTGCATAAGCTCGGTGTTCCCTTCTGTCCCAGGCGTTATAAATATCATTAGATACTTCAGTATCCTGAAGTAATAATATAATTAAAGTCTACTAAATTTGACTGAAGAAAAGGTCCGAAGTGATTCAATAAAAAGCCGTTTTTATGCCGAATGTTTCTGCTCTTATTTTTGAGCTGACAGAAAAAGTGTGTATAACTAGAAAGAGCTTAAAATCACAATTATAATGAAATGTAGCTTTTTTATACAGGAACAATAACAACAGCCAATCACGTTCGTTGAGAGACGCACCGGAACCGGAAGTACACCACTGTTGTTGTTGTTTTTTTAGGGCAGAGTTTTCTCCTCCCGTCGCCTCCATCGGACACTTTGAGGAGTTTGAACCAAAATGGAGTACAAGCTAATCATGGCGGTCTCCAGGTTCCCGAGTCTCTACGACCCGAGCTGCCTGACCTACAGAGACCTGAACATGAGGAGCGACTCGTGGAGACAAGTCTCGGAGATCGTCGGTGTCCCCGGTGAGAATCTCCGGTTCTCCGCTGCTTCATAAACACTCCGTGGTGACGTTTTTAGCCACCAACACCGAAGTTATGTCATGAGGCTTCAAGTCAGACGACGTTAAAGCATTTTACTTTTCTGGTTTTGACGGAATCTCCTCTTAAAAAAAGATCAAAACAAAGCAAGTCCGTCCCTAAATACAGTCCGACTTCTGGTGACACCGTGGTCCTGCGCACATTGGTTCCACCTGGAGATATAACGGTTTGAAAACCGCTAAATATTTCATTTCATGTTTTTATTTTAACAAAGCACATAAATATATTATTATTATGTCTATATATATATATATATATGGCTGTCAAAATATTAAAGTTTAAATAGTCACGCATTTTAATCGCATGTTTGAAATTCCATTATTTGCGTTTAAAAATAAAAAGGGCTGTGAGCATGAAATAGTTAATCGGGATTTATTCAGGTCTGGAATTGATTGTGACTAATCACATGCTATTTTGTCCCTTAAGGCACCCTGTAGATAAGCCTCCGCAGTGGCGCCCTGTAGTCACAGTGAGGAAAAAGAACGACACTGCTGCATCTTTATCAGACATTAACATGTTTACAGCCTGGTTCACAAAACCAAACAGGTCTGATTAGCTCATGTCTCGATCAGCACACACTGTACGGGGGGTGAATGTTTTGATGACTCATCAGTTTTGATTTGATGAAGGATGTTGCCATGGTTTCAGATATATTAGCATCATATCGAGGTTTTAAATTCTGGTATCGTCATTTGTGACCAGAGGCTTTATTCTGAAATGGGGTTTGTTTTCAGTGACCATTTCTGATCATTTTTTTGTTCTCCATCAGAGGCGGAGTGCAGGAGGAAGTGGAAGATGCTGAGGGACCAGCACAGGAGGGAGAGGCAGCGGGAGAAGGACAGACGGGAGAGCGGCGTTGGTCTCCTGAACTACAGGCCGTGGAGATATTCAGCGATCCTGTCGTTCTTAAACCCGTTTATTGATGCCAGGGCTGCAGGGACCAACGGCTGGGCTCTGGACCCGCAGCCCTCGTACTTTCAGGCGTCTGAGATGGTGGGCTGCAGTACGACCACCGAGACACGGAGCGATGACGACGACAATTATGGTTTGTTGATTTAGATTTAAGCTTCAGGGACACAGAACACAGGAGTGAGTTATTTCTGGCTGTGTGGTTCAAAGCTGTTGGAGGGAAATGTAATAACGTTATATTTCTATCTCTCTTTGCAGGTTTCGCTGTAGTAGATGCTACAACAACAACAACATCCTCTTCCTCGTCCTCAGAGTTTGTTCAGAGGAAGAGACCATCTTCAGCCAACAGAGACACCGTCAGACTCAAAGAGGCAAAGCTCGAGGTGACCTCGGACACCGCTGCTACAGGCGACGGCGTTCAAACACAACAAGTGCAGCAGGCTAACATGAGGGAGCTGTTTGAGACCATCATGCACTCAGTGACATCTTTAGCCACGTCCATAGCTTCCTCACAGTCGTCCTCGCAGCTCTCAGATCAGCTGATGCCTCCTTCTCCCTCGGCTCTGCAGCCTGATCTGCAGATGTCCCGCAACCCGCCACCGCCATCTAGGCTAAACCAGCTGAAGACGGAGGAGCAGGAGGCCATGGAGGCAGAGCTTTTAGATCAAACAGACGGTGAGGAGGAGTTTCACACTGTGTCTCCGAGGCCGGACCGCGTCTGGAGGAGGAGCACAGAAAGCCTGCTGGAAGAGCACCTGAGGAGGACGGAGGCCCGGGAGGCTCAGAGAGAGCGGGACGTGGAGAAGAGAGACGATGTGACGCTGTTTTTACTGAGCCTGGCTCCGGCCATGAGGAGACTTACCGCAGAGAAACAGTCGTGGCTCCGCACAAAGATTCAGCAGTTTGTGCACGAGGCCGAGTTTGGTGCTGCGAACTTTCAGTGATGTTAAAGTCGACCCCATTTTAAACTCACATACAGTGTTACAATGCTGGATATCCAAACTGAACGTAGGCAAAGTCTCAGATCATGACATGCATGTTGGAGTAATCCCAGGATGAGTCTGCAGAGGGCGCTAAACGGCTTGTTCTGCAAATCACGCCGTAGTTCCCCGAGATGAAACCAACAATTTTACCAGACGTCTTCAAGCCTCTACGTAAGCTGCTGAAACCTTTAACATAGACTCTCTTCTCCCAGCACTGGAGAGCAGCCCTCCCCTGGCAGCCCTGCAGCGTTCTGCCCCCCAAAAGGCTTCCAGAGAGCCGGCCAATCAGAAGAAAGTGGGCATGTGGGGGGGATATATTTGAACTATTTTATAAATACTGTATGCATTACATATGAGTGGACCTCTGCTTTAAGTAGGGATGTAACGATACCTCGCGATACCATTTAGCGTCAATTCAAATGTGGACGATTTAAATCGATTTGAAGAAAATATATTTTGTTGTCGTGAAAAGATATTGATTCCTGTTTCAATTACAAAAGATAGATGCCGACGTTGGGTCATTTATTGTTTTCAATAATCCATAATGAACAATCTTAACCTCATATCGCCCACAGATCAGTGTCATTTGAACAATGTGACGGAGTTATTTTTGATGGATTCATTCTGTCCAAGAAATCGATGTTTTTTTGAAGCCTCAGCACTTTTTAAAACTATGGATCACTACAATAGGGGAGGCTGTTTCATTTACAACACATGGTAATGAAAAGTATCCAGGATTCAAAAAGGACGTCGCCTTAAAATATGTATTGCAGTGGTATTTTTTAACCAGCAGAGGCGCTGTCTGCTTTTGGCGTCTCTTGTTCGACGTCAGTAGAGGACGAAGAGTCGCATTTTATCTGAGCAACTTTACAAGCTTGAAATTCAAAATGTTTTACACTAGCAGGGACCATCGAACCGCACCAGCAACAGAACGCAGTTTGACCATTTGTTTGTTGATTCACTTTCGATTGATGACGCTGAACTTCATGTTCAGTGCTGTTGTTTTTGGGAAGCTTCGTTGGGATCCCTGCAGCACCCGAGCGTGACAAACTCTCTAAAGGCCCCACGATAGGAGGACAGAGATAGGGGTGGGAGGGAGGCGTGGGAAAAGCGAGAGCGAATAAGGAGTTTTAGTCAAGAACTAGAGAGAAGAAGAAGAACATACTCACTGATTATTTGATGTCACGTAAGTGTTTTTAGATCACGCTCATTCTGTGTCAGTTTACATGAAGCTACGAGCTAACTAAAGAGCACTAACATTAGCATGCTAACACAAACGCAGCTCGAGCCCAAGACAGTTTTGTCCGCTGCTTGCTCTCGACTCCTTCGAGCGAACGTGAGTGGAGAGGGGGTTGGAGGTGTGTCTCTGGAGGAGAGCGGAGGCTTCAGTATGGAGGAGGTGTGGCCAAACAGAAGTTTGTTTTGGTTTCATGCTGGAGCTCAAGGGCGACATCTACTGGATCAAGAAGTCGCACATTCTTTCTAAAATGAGAAAATCATGAAATACGATGATAAACTGTGTCGTGTTACTCTTTGTATCCTGAGTTCAAGTATCGTTACATCTCTAACTTTAACTTCAGTATTCATTTCTTTCCATTTATACAAAAACCATCAGCCTCGTCTTTCTCATGTTTTTGTGCTTTTTCAATAAAATCCTCTTGTGACAGTTTTTCTTTTTGTTTTTATACGTCAAATATTCACCAAAGTGAACGCAGCTTCACTCTTTATATTCAGAAAAAGTCCATATGAGACATTCAAACATAGTTAGATGTTGTGTTGTGTAAATCTGTTTCTTTGTTTTATTGGCGTACGTCACAGGGACGGAGCTCGTTAAGAGACTTTATTGTTTTAGTTTGTCAGTTATCCAGAAGTTTTTATTCTGCTGTGAAAAGAAAGTGGCACGCACGCAGAGCAACAATTAAATAAAGAAGATTTATGTTGGTATAGAATATCAGCTAGGACTTCAATTTATCAATCAAAAACTATTTGTCTATCACTCCAGCGAATAGGTCTACCGGGGTCTCCTCCCAGTTGGGCGTGCCCGGAAAACATCCAAATGGAGGCGACCAGGAGGATCCTAATCAGAAGCCTGAACCACCTCAACTGGCTCCTTTTGATGTGAAGGAGTAGTGACTCTACTCTGAGCTCCCCCTGAATGTCTGATCTCCTCTCTCTCTAAGACTGAGCCAAGACACACTCCAGAGGAAACTTGCTTCAGCCGCTTGTATCCGTGATCTTATTCTCTCGGTCACTACCCAAAGATCATTACCGAAGGTGAGGGTTGGAACGAAGATCGACCAGTAAATAAAGAGATTTGCCTTCAGGCTCAGCTCCCTCTTTGCCACAATGGTTCGGTACAACCCCCGCATTACTGCTGACGCTGAGCCAATCCATCTGTCAATCTCACAGTCCATCTTACCCTCACTTTGAACAAGACCCCGAGATACTTAAACTCCTTCACTTGGGGTGAAGACTCTCTCCTGGCAGAGAACCATGGCCTTGGACTTAAAGGTGCTGACCCTCATCCCAGCAGATTGTGAGATTCTGAGGCCCTCAAACTGGAAACCCTCCCCCCGGCTGCTCCTTTAGATCTTGTCCAAGAAAATCAGAATCGGAGACAATGAGCAACCCTGAGGAGGCCCAAAGCAAAATCCTACAATAAAGTAAACAAGATAATAAAACATTAAAAGCTCATCCAGAAAATTAGATGGAAAACGATTATATGACGGACTAAGATATAAAATGTGTTCAT
>CM036543.1:30802873-30827873 GCA_020745685.1 Tautogolabrus adspersus
GTTCTCCTGTGATCTTGTAGTTCTCCTGTGATCTTGTAGTTCTCCCGTGATCTTGTAGTTCTCCTGTGATCTTGTAGTTCTCCTTCTCCTGTGATGTGTGTACAGCTGCTCATGGTTGCGCTTCGCTGTGCTCACGTTCCAGAAACAGATCCAGTGGGGCAGGGCGTAAGGGCTGACGGAGCAAAACCATGGCGCTGACTGACCGCGGCGCGCATGGAGTATGTGGGGTTTTGGGGTTACTCTCACATGCATGGTGGCTGTCAGAGAGCAACAACTTTCTCTCTCACAAAACATAACAGAGGAGACCGACCCCTTGTGGCGTTCTTTGGTACTACAACGACATTCTGGATGTTACAAACTTCATCAAATAAATTGAACGATGCATTTACAATTGGTCTCTCATAATTTGTCCTTACCGGACTATAACGTGTACGCAGAGTCAGTCCACAAAAAACAGCAAGCACACTGCTGAAATGGGGCATGTCACTGGGACATCTGGGCAATAAAAAACCTAAATGAAGATTTATCGGAGGATAGTGAACAGCAGAGTCTGAAGGTTTCAGAGGAGGCGATCAGATAAGTGCTGCAGTGAAGCTCTGGAGCTCTGTTAAATGCTTTAGAGAGCGAGCACATGACGTCCGTAATGAAACGATCAGACTGAACATGTTGAGCTGTTACAGCGCTTTATCTCCGTGTTCACATCTGATCTGACGCATTCACCTGCCAACAGAAACGACCGCCATGAACTCAGAGACGGACAAACACACTCTGTGTCAGTTCCTCTGGGCTTACTTTGAGTTACTGGTGTGTTTGTTTGTTGGTTAAATAATGTTCGTCATGTTGTACAGCTGGAGGATAAAACTATCTTACAGTCAGAATGTATGTTGATGAAGGACGGCGGTGGTTGTCGTCTGTTGGTAGTGGCTGGGCGTCAGGGACGTTGGGTGGTAGAAATGCCCGATCACCTCACTGAAGGTTGGGGGAGCTTCGTCTACTCGAGAGCCTGGCTTCTGCCGGGACACGGCCTCCTGAGCTTCTAACGCTCTGACACAGGAGCTGACAGGAAGTGAGC
Source organism: Tautogolabrus adspersus (assembly GCA_020745685.1). Classification (NCBI taxonomy): domain Eukaryota; kingdom Metazoa; phylum Chordata; class Actinopteri; order Labriformes; family Labridae; genus Tautogolabrus; species Tautogolabrus adspersus. Next base: position 30,803,946 of record CM036543.1, read on the forward strand.
AGAGAGCTGTTGTTTATATGTTTGCTGCCTGGTTGGTTTCACTGCAGCAGCCTGAGGGGAAGGTGAGCAGCTCCTCTCTGCTTTGTGACCTGCAGCAGAGCTGATACAACACCAGAACAAATCACCCTCTGTGTTTATCTGTCTCTGTGTGTTTCTGCAGACCTGCTTCAGTGCAGAGAAATTAGTCTGAACCCGGTTCACTCATTTATCTTTCTTTTGTTCTGCTTTCTGTTCTTTTGTTTCTATTTCTGTTTGCTGCTCTCTCCTTTTTATTTATTTGTTTTTCTGCCTCTGAAGCCTCAGTCTCACTTTCCCTCAGCTCACTGAAATCTTCCTGCCATCAAGATGTGAGGCGAGGGTCAGAAGAAAGTCATCAGGAAATGAACTCGCTGCATTTCAGTTTTGTGGAAAGTGTGTTGATGAGTCGTTATTGGAATCAGTGACCCCGTCCACATAAACAACTGTAATCACAAAAAACTCTAAAAGCATGAATTCCCCCGAGTTCAGGAGTTTATTAGTTGGATTTTGTGCTTTAATTGTTCCATATCATCATTGTTCACACAGCAATGCACGGGGTCACAGCATGGCAGGTTTTAAACTTTGACCCTGATGAAGTCCACAAGCCGAAACACGCCGGTGTGATAAAGTTGATCTTCATACTACAAATGCTGCTGGAGCTCTTCAAGCCTTTCACTCTCTGTGCTCTTTGGTCGTTGGGAAAGATGTGCCAGAAACCCGACTCTGCTTCTTCAGGTTTTATTTCAACTGTCTGTTATTGATTTGTGCATGAATAGTGATTATCTCTCATTACACACGTTCACTTTTACAACGAGTGAAATATCAGCAGAGGTCAAACCGACCTGGTACTGAAGGCGTACCAGGGCCCAGTTTGATAACCTTTTGGCTGAGGTAGGATCAGTTTTACCCAGCACAACAAAAACGAACAACTGAAGTCAGAATCGTTTTCAGTTCTGTGTTCAAAATAGAAAAAAAGGAGAGCAACGTGTCCATCAATGACATTCGGGAAAGGAGCTACAGGTCGGATTCAAACCCCGGCCGCTTGCTTGGAGGGGGCCTCTGTACATGGGGCAACTGGGACCAGTGCTCCCTCGTCTTCTTGACTTTGTAATCTCGCAGTAGGAAACGTTTGCCGGATTTTGGTGGTTCAACAGAGAGGACAGATTAAGTATCAAGCTGAAAGTCTGAAGCACTGAAGTAGAAGCTGGAGGGTTTATTTTGGTAATGGTCGTCTTTTCTGATGATTATCTGAGGGAGGAGTTAAAGGGACTAGTGTGTGTGTGTGTGTGTGTGTGTGTGTGTGTGTGTGTCTGTGTGTGTGAGTGATCGATGCCTGCTATTAATGAATTATCCATTTTCCAGACCCTACCTGCTATCATGAACAAACACAAACACTCATCGTCTCATAAAACATGGTGTGTGCTTTAGTGTTTAGTGAATGTAATTTGGTTAATGAGCACTTTACTGCCTAACACGCACGCACGCACACACAAACACTGTGATGTGATACTCAAATTATATCTGTGCATGACACTGGAGAAAGACGCTTTCATAAGTCACTGTGTGTTGTCTTCTCAGTACGTTGTGACTCAATCTGTGTGTTTTTAAAGGTCACTTATTCTGTAAAATCCTCTTCACCATGTTCCTCTAACTCTAATATGTGTCTCTAGTCTGTCTACAAACCCCCCAATGATGAGAAAAGTCCATCCTCTCCGTCTTTTGCCTGCTCCACTTTTCAGAAAATGTGTGCTCAAACAGGCCGTTTGGAGATTTTCCCTTCATGACATCACAAAGGGCAGTAACCCCTCCCCCGGGTGGGTGACACTCCCACAGCTAGGTGTTTGTTCTGCCCTCTGAGTCTGCCTTCTCACCGTAAACAATAGGGCATGGAGCGAGAAAGTCCGAGCCACCCAAGCCCTTCCAGAGAGGGGCGTGGTCAGACACAGCTCATTTACATTTAAAGCTACAGACACAGAAACAGCCTGTTCTGAGCAGGGCTGAAATAGAGGGGTTTATAGGGATGATCAAATACAGGATCAGAGTGGATTTACAACAAGACACTTCACACACATGTTTAGAGGAGCTCTGAGACTTATTCACACTGAAGAGGAGGAGGATATGTGACCTTTAAAGTTTGTTTCTCTCCTGCAGTTATGTGTGAAGTTGCTGCAAACACCACATTTCCTAATATGGCTCTTTCAAAATAAAAGCGTTTCCACAACATAACACCCAGGGACTTTTATTGTGACCAGTTTGTTGTAAATAAAATGGGTTTATAAATACATTATCAAACAACTATACCTATAAAACAGGGTCCAGCTGGCCTCACGTCCCCTCAGTGGACGGATCATAGAGTCCTTAAGCAAAGTATCCGTGGATGTAAGAGTGTGAGACGATATGAAGTATATAACACAACAGATTTCACACAAACACACAGGAAGAGGAAGGACTCAGGTTGTTGAAGCTGCAGGCGTCATCACAGCTGAAATGAGAAACAAGAAACAATCGATAGAGACGGGAAGAAAAACCTCGTGTGATTTCACCACTCTTAGAGTTTTTATTAAGACTCCTCGAACACGTTTTTATGACCACCTAATTAAACCAAATGATCCGGTGTGTGGAGAATGTCTGTAAGGCTGTTTGTTGTGAGGTCGCTGTTAGGGTCAGGGTTCTAGTTTTCTGCATGGAGGCTGATGTTCAGTGTTGAGGATGGATGTAGAGGATGGATGCACATGTGTTGGCGTAGTTCTCGGGCTCATAGCCGGGGCTCAGAGGGGGTCCCGGTGGTGTTGCTCAGTGTCCGCTGACCTGCTGATGTGGAAAGTAAATCGACCTTTCACAAGTCTTTTTTTTTATAAACGGTTCCTCTCCTGCGATGTCAGCGTTCTCGGTGGAGCTGATCTGTAAACCCACAGAGGACTGAAACGATCAAAGTGAAGCCGAGCGGAGCTGGAGGAACTCGGAACCAGAAAAAGGTTAGAAATAAATTGAAGTGATCCCCGCTGCTTGTCACACAGAAGCTGGTCGTGCTGCTGTGGTGCAGTTTTTGTGTTTGCTGAACTTCACTGGGATTCAGTTTGTTGTCTAACTTTGCAATGAAGCAGGATGTGTTGAAAAGCAGAGACCGTCACCTGAAATATAATGATGCTTACTCCTTTTTAAGACCCAAACGCAGATTATCACATCGAATAAATGCTTTTTAAAATGTTCATGTTCATAAAGCAAACTCTAAAAACTACTTAAACCTGCAGAAAACGTTTTTTTTTTAAGGTTTTTTGTGCCTTTATTTGAGAGATAGGACAGTCAATAGTCTGAAATCATAGAGAGAGAGAGAGAGAGAGAGGGAGGAATGACGTGGGAAAGGAGCCACAGGTCGGATTCGAACCTTGGCCGCCCGCTTGGAGGACTACAGCCTCCGTACATGGGGCACAGGCACTAAACACTGTGTCACTAGTGCCCTGAAAACAATATATCTTTTTATCTATTCATAAATATTTGATTGTGATTGGCCTATAACGCATAGCAACAGTCTGCTGTCCCTTGATAGATCGCTGTCGCTAAGAAGAGCAAACCGTTACTAGGAAGAGCGGGTGGTTGCTAGGGACCCGGCTCCCATCACAGACCCTGGAGGACTCACTGGGATCATATCGAGAAGTAACACAGAGCGAAGCAGTGATGTGCTGCGGTGCCACATTTCTCTTTTCATTCTGTCGCTCACGTAGACAACGAACGATCGATTCACGAGTTCAGACGAGGAGTTACCTTCATGAAACATCCTCATGTCATTTTGAAAACGCTTAATAAATAAAAAGCTGGCTGGGGGGAGATCCCCAAGATCTAAGATTTCCATATGTGTTAAAAGGGTATCAGGAAAGTAAATCATTTATGAATGATCAAAAATAATATTTGCATATTTGAGCAAAAGAGAGACAGAGAGAGAGAACGGTTTTTGATTGAATTTTACAAATCAGGAAACGTTGCCAACGTCATTTTGCGATTTAGGTCTTAGGATTTAGACCGAAAAGTCTGACATCGTGACATACTCTCTTTCCATTAGCTGATGTTATTGGCTTTAAACCTTTACCTCCAGGTGTCTTCGAGGTTCTTTGGATCAAGGTTCAGATTTACCTCCCAGCGGACCTCCAGACATTTAAAGTGTGATGTAAAACTATTCAGCATGCCACATGAGAAAGATACCATCACATACGATCACCGTTTCTGCAAGAAAATCACCGTTTCTAAACATTAAACGGAACAAAACTTGCACTGAGGATAAGCTTCGACAGCGATGTGTGATTCTGGTGGGTCTTCTGGGTTGATGGATGGATTGGGGATAATGAGTTGTCAAATTGAGCTAGCTAGCATTAGCTCAGGGTGGAGAATTGCAGCTTATCTCCCGGTGGAGGCTTCCCCTCTGGTGGCATTTGGCAGCCAGCACAGGAAGCTCCTGCTGCTGGCTTTGAAGGGAGAGCGAGAAACAGCGAGGAAGACGGAGATACGGTTACAGCGGGAGGGCAGATGGCGTCTCATTTTGATAAGCTTATCAAGGTTTTCCATGCTCCTCTCTGCCTCTCCTCTTCATGTTCCTCCTTCCTTTTATCTCACCCCTCTCCCATCTCTCTCTTCTCTCACTACCCTCCGAGTTTCTTCAGTGACACGCTGGATCTCCACCGTCACCGTCAGCATGAGACACGTGTTTGCGTGTTTTTAAAGCCTCGATATGCCCTCCAGATCTCCTCCAGAGTCGTTTGTGGTGCCAGCTCGAGTTCCCCTCAGCGCTGCAACAGATCAGAGCTCCAGAAAAAACAACGAGGAAGCACTTTGCTTTCCTGCTTTAGCTCCGAGAGCCATGAAACACAGAGAATGAGGGAAAGCAGGTTCCTACTTTTTGTGTATATATGTTGAGGTCTAAATAACTTAAAGGTAAAGCCCAGTCAGGTTTAAATTATCGGCTTGGATCAGATCGTGTTAAACGGGTCGTTCAAAAGAAGAAAAAGGAATCTGAGAGTAATATCCTTATGACATCACACATTGACCTTTGTTACCGTTCCTTTGAGCTCTTTGACGTCAGTGTGGGATCCCTAACCACTTCCTGTTTCTGTGCTTGAGTTAATGTCTACCAGAAGGGCCTTTATTTATTTCAAAATAAAAGCACACAGCAAGTAGAGTACTCTCAGCCAATTCCACATACTCCGTGTGTGCCGCCGTGCATGGTTTTGCTTCGTAGGACAGCGTGCGCCCTCCCCCACTGGGTCCGTTTCTGGAGCGTGAGCGCAGCCATGAGCAGCTGTACCAACTCACAGGAGAACTACAAGATCTCAGGAGAACTACGAGATCACAGGAGAACTACAAGATTACAAGAGAACTACGAGATCTCAGGAGAACTACGAGATCACAGGAGAACTACAAGATCTCGGGAGAACTACAAGATCTCAGGAGAACTACAAGATCACAGGAGAACTACAAGATCACAGGAGAACTACAAGATTACAAGAGAAGTACAAGATCACAGGAGAACTACAAGATCACAGGAGAACTACAAGATTACAAGAGAACTACAAGATCACAGGAGAACTACAAGATCACAGGAGAACTACAAGATTACAAGAGAACTACAAGATCACAGGAGAACTACAAGATCACGGGAGTGACTACAAGATCTCAGGAGAACTACAAGATCCTAGGAGAACTACGAGATCACAGGAGAACTACAAGATCACAAGAGAACTACAAGATCACAGGAGAACTACAAGATCACAGGAGAACTACAAGATTACAAGAGAACTACAAGATCACAGGAGAACTACAAGATCACGGGAGTGACTACAAGATCTCAGGAGAACTACAAGATCTCAGGAGAACTACGAGATCACAGGAGAACTACAAGATCACAAGATAACTACAAGATCACAGGAGAACTACAAGATCACAAGAGAACTACAAGATCAAAAGAGAACTACAAGATCTCAAGAGATCTACACGATCACAAGAGAACTACAAGATCACGGGAGAACTACAAGATCTCAGGAGAACTACAAGATCTCAGGAGAACTACAAGATCACAGGAGAACTACAAGATCTCAGGAGAACTACAAGATCACAGGAGAACTACAAGATCACGGGAGAACTACAAGATCACAGGAGAACTACGAGATCACGCAAGAGAACAACGTTTAAACAACATGTCTCTTTGTCTCTCTGAGGATGATTTGTTGTTTATTCGGTGCCTGTTTTGACGTCATGTTGATAAAGTGATGGAAAATACGATCAGGAGTCTGTATGTTGTATTTTATTTTGAAATTGACTAGACGCTCTGTGCGTTTCCTTGTCTGACTTCCCGTCCTGGTTGTTCTTTTCTGTCCAGCTTGACGTGTGCTTACAGTGTACTCCGTCAAAAATAGACTCGAAACGGAGCAGAGCGTAGTGGCGCTGCTGGCTCGCTCCGGAGACAGACTGCGGTGCGTGCTGTGGAAACAGGAGCATTGACTAGAGTGGCAGTATTGGCAGCGTAGTGCGTGGCGCTGACGGTCTGCAGCGCACACGGAGTATTTAGAAATAAGCAGTAAGACAGTACAAAACTCTTTGATCACTCTGTTGGAAGACTCAGACGAGCTGATCTCATAACTGGTTTTATTTTGTACGTTTGTGCACGGAGCATCTTTATCCCTGCTGACACTTCCTGTCATGTTTTCAGTCACTTTAACATGATTTACTGCAGACAAGCAGCGCTGCAATGAAAAGTAATCTCAGAAGAATAGCAGCACATTGTCTGTATCAGCATGTCATCTGTCTGCCAGCTGGCCTCGCTGAGAGACGGGATCAGGCTGTGTGTTCCTGTGTGTGTGTTCGTCCCCGTGTTACTGTACTGGCGGTCGTGCTCTCAGAGATAAATCCTGTGGAGGTGTCTGATCTCAGCTTCCATCAGCCAATGAAAACAAGCGTGTTATTCTGTGTGAATGCAGCCGCCCAGGCTTCTTATTGAACCTTTAGCTTCGGTCTCCCACACGCCGGCTCTGATAACATTCAGCAGCGACTCTGGGAATTCAGTGAAACAAGATGAAGACTTTTAAATGTAAATGACGGACATGAAGAGGGGGAGAGAAATCCCCCCCACCCAGCAGGGATTTGCTGGAAGTGATGCCACCAGTTACTGGAGCGAGATTCACATCGAAACAGAACTTTTAATTCAACCTTTATCGATTTTATTATGTAATATAATGACGGTGTTGTGCTTGTGTTACTGCCCCCTAGTGGCCAAAAAAGATTAGATACTGCTCCAGGGCTCTGGTGAATGGGAGATTCATTATTATTACCATATATATGTATTTTATATGTTAAGTATTTTGCTACTTAAATATTGGACTACATCCTACCAGCATGCGATGCTAGCAGGCGTCAGCGGCAAAATCAGCTAGTCTAGTGGACTAGACGAGGAATAAGGGGGCTCTATGAGGCACTGACACTCACTTTCCTCACTCAGCAGAGCTCGTTAGCTTGTTGTACAAAGTGGAGATAACGGTGCATTACTAATATCCACATCATGATTGAAATGTTGACCTTTGACCTGTGTCAACACCGCGAGCAGTTTATTGACGAGCCTCTGAGTTGTGATTTGAGTCAACAGCCCTTCAGTATAAAGCACCACACTTCAGTTTGTACACCTTCAAAATAAAAGCACCACACTTCAGTTTGTCCACCTTAAAAATAAAAGCAACACACTTCAGTTTGTCCACCTTCAAAATAAAAGCACCACACTTCAGTTTGTCCACCTTAAAAGCACCTTATGTTGTAATGTTTACAAGGGGACACTGTAAATCACAGAGCAGAAAATTAAATATTAAACAGATGCAGGGTGGACAGTCGGCGTGCGATCATGAGCGATGCGACGTGATATCGAACGCTCGATTGCTGTCAGGACACGGTGCTAGTTTTCTTTCTTTACGTGGCTTTTCAGGGAAGGGAAGGGAAGGGACAGTCAACGAGAGAGAAAGCTTGAGCGAGAAAGCGAGCTGAAAGCCGCAAACAGCTGTTTCGACGTGCTAACTGGAGCTACAAACTGTTATATGTACATACACGGAAGGACGGCATTTACCTGTATTATTAAACAATAATGGAATTTCAAAGGCATACGTGCTCTGTGGCTGTGTGTGCTCCCGCCCACTACGCTCTGCCAATGAAAGGCGTCTGATCCGACCTTCACAACAGGGTCCTAAGTCCCTAACTAGACTCTTCTCCTCTGTCGCCCCCCGGTGGTGGAACGAACTACCAAACTCCTTTAATCTGCAGAGTCCCTTTGTACCTTTAAGAAAAAGGAACTGCAGTTCTTTTCAACTTCTGCATCGGCTTAATCATGCCTGAAGCCAAAAATCGTTCTGTAAAAGAACGATTTTGTGTGTGTGTTCAAATTAGTTTGAACCTCTTAAAGTAATTTGACAAATCTTTAGTATAATTTCAGTTTTTTTATTCCAAAATAAACACTTAAAGTCCAATTTTCTGTTTGTTTTTAGAGATTTAATGAGCTCTTAAATGTTTTCCTTCTCTGCACCTGTCAGGGTCAAGACACTCTGCCATCAGTTGTGTGTGTGTGTGTGTGTGTGTGTGTGTGTGTGTGTGTGTGTGTGTGTGTGTGTGTGTTGTACATTTGCAGAATTTTAAAGTTGTGTCACATCAGTAAGAAGCTTAACAGTAGCTGCATGTGGGATAGCACAGTGCATGTGTGTGTGTGTGTTGGCCGAACTTGCTGTTACAGCAGAGATACCAGGTGTAATAAAAGTGAGACCCTTTTACAGAAGTCAGCCTCTAATGCACTGCAGCACACACACACACACACACACACACACACACACACACACACACACACACACACACACACAGAGCCAAAGACCCTTTTTGCTGCTGCTGCAAGAACAAAATGTTAAACGGTGTTGATGTTGTAAAATGTGATGCACACTTGCTCTCCTTTCTCTCTCTCACACACAGACACACACACACACACACACACGCACACACGCACACACACTCACGGTCTAGTTGGCATGTTTTTTACTCCGAGATGCCAGAGGAGCTTCCACGTTTGGCTGTGAGTGTGGGAGGAAGAGGAGGGTAGATTAAAAGGAGAAGGACGTGAAGGGTTAAAACCATTATGAAAGAATCGATAGAGAGCTGGAGGAGGAGGAGGAGGTCTGGGAGGAAGAGACGGTTTTCTTCCGACGTTGGGATTGCAGAGGAGTTGGAGGGAGGCCATGTTGAGCGTGAGGAGAGGGAGCATGTGGACAGAAGCCCAGGATTAGTCCGCCGGTCAGCATGAGGTGGAAGAAGCTCTGTAATCTTGCTGTTTATTTTTTACTACATCCCACCGAGCTCAGAGTCCTAAATATTCCAGTGTCCGCCTGGTGTTTGCCTTCAGGGGGCGTCGTTTTAGAAGAGCAGCTCCACAGTCCCAGTCACATAATCCTATTAGACTCATTCATTTAGTTTACGGTCCAAACTTTAATTTTGCATCCTTGCTTTTTGGACCGCACACATGCATCATTATTCAAGTTACAAAAAAGCCAAAAATAAAATGTTTGGTTCCCTGGAGGAGAGCAGGGGACTTAAAGGGAAAGGTCAGGTTTTATAAAGTGGGATTATTTTGAGATCCTTATTAATAGAAAGTTTATAACGTACAGCAGATGACAGGGAGCATGTGCTTAACTAGGGGCTCCGTCAGGACCCCGGAGTCCCATGAAAGGATTTCACATCGGGCCCCACCATTACCAAACCCTCATCATGACTTGAAAATTAGGCTGTAATAGTTCTTCTCAATTCTATAGTGTCTCACCTGACACTGTCGTGAAGTGAGAGAGACTCTGAAGAAGTTTGAATAAACCTCTCAGAACCCGCTCGCTCTGAAGTGAATGAAGAGGAGGAGGAGTGTAAAAGTTCTGCTTTATGAATGTCGCAGTGTGCTGGCAGACCCTCAACCTTTGTTCTCACACACACACACACACACACACACACACACACACACACACACACACACACACACACACACGCGCGCGCTCAAATATACATTGTTGGGTTAATGCCATAATGTAGTGGTCCCTGAAATGAGACCACGGTTCACCAGAGAATAAGTCATAATGGCACGCACACGCACGCACGCACGCACGCACGCACACACACACACACACACACACACACACACACACACACACACACACACAGTAAAGTAAAACCTGAGGTCTGTAAGAACTCAAACACTGGCGGTGGTGTTCCCCTCTATTAACCTCTTTTTGTCTCTCTCTCTCTCTCTCTCTCTCTCTCTCTCTCTCTCTCTCTCTCTCTCTCTCTCTCTCTTATATATTCCTCTCACTTTTGCGCACCCCCCCAAACATGGAAGCGAACACAAACACACCTGAGCCCCGAGCCGAGTGGAATATTGAAAGAATACCTCGTCCTTTGCTTATTCGCTGCAAAACAGAACGCACGCCAGGACAGCCAGCTGACGACGTCGATCATCCTCCATATTTGTTTTGCTTCTGAAGTCACGTTTGATCAAGTGAGATTCTGTGAGATCTCGTGTCTGTGGAATCTCCACTGTGAAAGTGCTACTACAAACTGCAGGTGTGTTGTCTGCCGCTTGTGTAACTATGGCAACAACACAAGTGTCTACTGTATATAACGTCTCATGAAGACAAACCACACAGCCAGCTGAAGACGTCCATCGTCCTCCAAATTGGTTTTCCTTCTAGATTCTTGACAACCGGGATGGCTCCTAAAGCATTGGTTCCAAACCTGGGCTCCTGGTCCTCCCAGGTGGGGGCCCCAAAGATCTCCAGGGGGGGTTCGATTCTTTGTCTCCTTGAGTTGGTCAAAATTAGATTTGCACATATCGTATTTGGTAAGAACAAGTGTGTGAAGACCTACTCTGTTGGGACTTAATTCATGTTGATGCTAATTTTTTGGGGGGCTCCATGGAAAAAGGTAGGGCACCTCTGTCCTAGAGGATAAACCTCCTTATATGTCTACCTCAGCTTCTCCTCCTCTCCTAAGCAGGGAGGTTCACAGATCACCTTTGACCTTTGGTTGTACTGGGCATTCTGGGTAAATCTCTGCTGTGTCTCTACAGGTGACGGGACGCTCAGAGTTTGGGATGTGAAAGCAGCCGCATGCCGATTAGCCATCCCAGCGCACAAAGCTGAGATCCTGAGCTGTGATTGGTGCAAATACGACCAGGTAAACGCCCACCTTTTGGCTTTATTTTTAAATCTTTGACGGATATTTTTTAAACTAATCTAGTTTAGTAAATGTGTTCTGCCATGTCGAAGTTACATGTACGACCAGGTGATTAATCATATGGCATTTTTTTTTCAATTCACATGATAACAAGCTCATCAAAGTGGAATTTCCTTTAGATTAAAGGTCACATATTCCTTAAAATCCACTTCACCATGTTTCTCTAACTCTAATATGTGTCCCTAGTCTGTCTACAAACCCCCCAATGATGAGTACAGTCCATCCTCTCCGTCTTTTGCCTGCTCCACTTTTCAGAAAATGTGTGCTCAAACAGGCCTTTGGAGATTTTCCCTTCATGACGTCACAAAGGGCAGTAACCCCTCCCCCAGGTGGGTGACACTCCCACAGCTAGGTGTTTGTTCTGCCCTCTGAGTCTGCCTTCTCACCGTAAACAATAGGACATGGAGCGAGAAAGCCCGAGCCACCCAAGCCCTTCCAGAGAGGGGCGTGGTCAGACACAGCTCATTTACATTTAAAGCTACAGACACAGAAACAGCCTGTTCTGAGCAGGGCTGAAATAGAGGGGTTTATAGGCATGATCAAATACAGGATCAGAGTGGATTTAGAACAAGACACTTCATACACATGTTTAGAGGAGCTCTGAGACTTATTTAAACTGATTGATGAAGAGGGGTGGGTGGGTAGCAGAGAGAATCACTCCCATGATACCCTGCGAGCCTGGACGTCATCTTTTTCATTGTTTTGATTGATCACACTGTGCATTCAAATGTTAAAAAATGATTGAATAAATAGAGTAATTCGTTTTCATCACAGTCGTTTGTGTGTGTTTGCAGAATATTGTGGCCACAGGCTCAGTGGACTGCAGCGTGTGTGTGTGGGACCTGAGGAACGCCCGACAGCCTGTCAATCAGCTACAAGGCCACACCTACGCCATCCGCAGAGTCAAGGTACACACACACACACACACACACACACACACACACACACACACACACACACACACACACACACACACACAGGCCTGGTTTCACATATACTGTCAAACATCTTGTTTCAACACATTGTTCGCACATTCAGAGCATCATCATTTGCTTGTGTGTGTGTTGGCAGAGATGCACCGCAGGGCCTGACAGCATCAAAACACCCACTTAAATGGACCTAATAAGACGACACACACATTATCTCACACACACACACACACACACACACACACACATTCAGAAATACACACACATATTAGACATGTTTGCAAAGCTGCAGAGAAGACCCCAAATGCATCCCACTTACTTAGATTAGACACATGCCACTTCTCACACACACACACACACACACACACACACACACACACACACACACACACACACACACACACACACACACACATAAAAACACACAAATAAACACAAACGCTCACCTCAGTTCACCCAATCAAACAGCTGTCTTGCTCAGGCTGTTTTTCAGGACAGGTGTCGCTTATCGATCGGGAGAACTCACTTTAAAACTGTCGGTGTGTTCGTTTGTTAGTTTGCGTGTGTGCGTGTGTGTCAGTGTGTTTAGCCAGGGTTTGCAAATCTGTCCGCTTGTATCGATTAGCTGAAGGAAGAAGAGAGGAGGTGAAGAGATTCATGATCAGCAGAGACAAAAATAAACTGAACGACAGAAACGTTTGTGTCTGATTTTATTTCCTCTCAAATCAGTTACATATTAAACGCTTGTTGTGATTGTTTGACCTGCCGTCCTTCCCCCACAGAATGTTCCTGTAGAATAATAACCAGGTTAACATCACTGGGAGAAACTGGAGGCTTTGCTTGTTGTCGAGTACAAAGGACGATTGTCGCTGCTCTTTACACATTTCAAGACTTTACGCCTCATTTCCACTTATGAACGTGACTGATGTCCGTAGATCCGTAAATATAACGATGATGCCTCCTAGTGTCCAACACAAGGAAGTGCATCTCTTTATGAATGGCTAGAAACCTGCTAGAAGATACCTGAACCTACGAGGGAGGGGCTTATTTTGTCTGTTCTAATAAATAGATAAATCTGACTGTATTTAAAGGAGCAATATGTAACTCTGACACCCAGTGTTTAAAATGGGTACTGCAGTCTAAATTCAAAACATTGTAGAGAGCTGTCTCCCCCCCCTCCTCTCTAGAGTGGATGCTCACGCAGGTCACCATGTGGTGGACACTGAAGCTTCAGTGTTTATCCAGCTCTGCATCGGTCTGTAAACCTTTCTGCGTTCTAACCTCTCTCCATTTTTCAAAAGCATCTCCAATATTGATCCTAGTTTGAGCACGTTTCTGCTCGTGGAGCTTATTAGAAACATGCAGAGGCTTTTTAGGTCGGGTACAATCACTTCTATCTGAACCAGTTCTCTTGCCCGCTTCCATCGCTGCAACACCTGTTGGTTTGACCTGATAACTGCTCTCATATCTGGCAAACCGAGGGGCGTCCAAAACGGCCGTGTGGGGGGGCCTTAAAACCGCCTACCTTCTCTGGTCCAAACAAATCCAGACCATTCAGGACCAGAATCTAATGTTAGAAGGAGGACATACTGGCTGCTGCATTGTTGACAGAGAAGCCAGCACTTCAACATAGCATGTTTCCTTAATGTCTGATCATAGAGTAAGCTCACTTTATCATTTCACTCACTACACATTTCACTGATTGGACCTTCCTTGGACTTTTCTGCTGTCAGACAAAAGGCATACCAAGAAAGATGCAGATACATTTCTAGATGGTTCTCTGCTTCATCACCACAGCCAATCTATTTCTATCTATCTACAGAAACTATTTCTGTTGTTTTTTGCTTTGGTAAGAATGATTTTTGCAGATGTAGGGTGCTCTATAATTAACTGAGAGAGCGAGGGAGAGAGAGAGTGAGGTGTTAAATGAGGCGGTGAGAGAATGTGCTCGATCAGAAAGGTGAAACCGTCAGAAGCAGAGAGTGGGTACAAACCTACGAATAAATTAATTTAAGAGCGCTTTGCCGACTCTCCGAGGTCTCCTGTCTGTGTCGGCAGAATCCTGTAAGAGCTGAGCAGAAACAAAGGGGCTGAACTGTCTGAGTTACCTGCCCCGAGACATTTTCTTTAACTAGGATGTTCACAACTTATTTTACAAGATGAGGGGAACCTTCTTCAAAAGACGACTTCAGTGAAAAGGAACACGAGCTGTGAGCAGAGGAAAGTGTGACTCAGCAGGTCAACGCTGTGTGTTTAAAAAGAACAGCTCCTTTGAGTCTTCATAAAAAACGACTTCTTTAACTACACAGAGTCCTTTGATTGTTTGTGGAAATCTCTTCGGCTGGCACGCTTCTCGAACAAAATTACTTAGGCCCTGTGTCCACCTAGCATTTTTTTCTGAGCGCCAGCGTCTATTTTCAATTGTTTTCAATGAGTAGAGAGCGTTCGCAGCAGAGAGCAGTGTCGTTCATACAACGGCCGTTGTTGACAGACTGTTGTCATAGAGACAGCGCTTCAACACATGAGCTCCCGAGTGCACAGCCAGCGCTTTTCTGCGAAGAAAAAAAGCTAGGTGGACACGGGGCCTTATGTCCCATACACACAGACGGTGGTTTTCGTCCCGGCAGCGCACGTTTTCCATACAAAACCAATGTAGTTCAGCGTTTTCAGCGCTCACTGTCCTTAACGCTAAACGACCCTCAGCAATCTCAGTTGAAAGAAGTTCAACTTTAGAACAGCGCTGCGCTCGTCAATGTCATTCTCGCCGGACTTAAAACATCAGCTTTGTCAACAACAATGGCGGAGGAGACGCTAGTCTGCCTCGTCTTTTGGAGGGAACAGTTTCCAGGTGTTGAGCTGCTGCTGATATCAGGACACGACATCAGCAGCATCGTCTTTGCATCGTCTTCATGTTTTCTTGGTGATATTTCTTTGAATTAGAGCAAATATTAAACAGACATTACCAACTCTCGTAACCTAGCAACAATGAGCGCTGGTGAGAAGCGCTCTGTAACGGAGGTCGTGGGCGCTGCTGTGGACACAGGTCCTTCTCCTTCATGGCTGTTTACTGTACCAGCTCCTTATCTACAGTCGGCCTCCGGTTAGAGAGACATTCAAAGCCTCCCGTGGACGTGGAATTGGTCTGCTTCCTGTTGGACAGGCAGGTGACAAACACCGGCGGTTAGCTTGTGCTAGCGTGCGTTAGCTTGCAGTGTAGGTACAAGCAGTGAGGGTGAGCTTCTGGGGGCGATGAGCCCAGGAGGAGGGGCCCAGTTTGAATGTTGTGTTTACATTTCTTTAATTCATTTATAAAAATATGAATACGTCACTGTCACAATAAGAGACACCCTTCTTCTATAAGATGTTGTGGATATGTGCAGTTGGATCCAGAGAATATTGAACCTAACTCTGAGCTGTTTTATTCCTCCTGCAGTTTTCTCCGTTCAGTGGGACGATGTTGGCGTCCTGCTCGTACGACTTCACTGTCAGGTAAGAACCACTCTGCTCCTTTCTATTTCTTTCCTCGTTCCTTGTTGCTACTCGTCTTTCCTGAGTCCTGAGTCCTGATCATGACACCCTGTTTGAATTCTCTTCTCTGAAAGATCTTTGAACGAGTTAAGATTTCAAGCACTTGTGTGTAACTGGTTCAGGATTAATGATCCGTGGAAATGAACGAGGTTTAACAGTTTGAGATTAAACGTGTTTGCACAAAGTCATCGCTGTTAAACATTAGAGAGGAAACACAGAAGCAGAAACCCCGCAGAGCGTCTTCTGAAACATCTCAGAGGGAAATAAAGATGACACACATGAACAAACTCTGTCACTGACACTGATGTCTCTCCGCCGTGATTAGATATCCTTCTTCATGATTCAATCTAATGTGTCTCTCGCTCCACACATCCACTGGTTTTCATTTATTCTCCTGCAAGCACCCTCTTTAAGTAAATGGAAAAATTATGCTGAAGTGTATAATCCTGCAGTTCGTCGAGTGTCCACTAGAGGCTGGCTGCAGAAGCACAGGAAGTCAAAAGAACAAAAAAACAAATAGGTCTGATTAGCTCATGTCTCGATCAGCACACACTGTACGGGGGGTGAATGTTTTGATGACTCATCAGTTTTGATTTGATGAAGGATAAGAGTTATTCACAATAAGGCGTGTAGCTGACCTGATTGACAGGTGGGCGCGGTGTAACGGTTTGTCAGGAGGTTTAAAACCCGCCTCAGCTCCAGCTCTCAGCCTGTCGTTAGGTTGACTGAAAGTTAGACTGAGACAGCATTTCCAGCATGGAGACCGCCATCGATGGGACTCCAGCGCCCCCTGCAGGAACAGACGGGTGAAGTCACTCAGGCTTTGTCCACAATATCTACCCCCGCCCCCCCCTCCCATCTGACAGGGATAGTCTCCCGCTGTGAGATGCATATGTGAACAACCAGGTCAGGAGAATATCCGGAGCAGTCCTCCTGATATAATCTAGATATATGTGAAATCGGTTTATGTGTGTTAATTGTAGTGGCGTTAGTAAATCCCCCCCACTCCCCGCAGGTCCATTCACAAATGAATCAAAGTCTTCCTGACACCTAAAACCGCATCTTAAAGTTTCTTCAGAACCACATCTGGTCATTAAATGTCTGTGGAGGTGGATGAGGTTTCCAGCGTGGAGTCGTGTTTCTGCATACGCTCTTTTTCTTTCAATTTCCATCCAGAGTGGATGGATGGTGTCGGTGTAGAAGAGGTGATGAGAGAGCACGCTGAGGGTAATGTGTGATAAAGTGAGATTTGTGTGTGAGATGGAGAGGGAGAGAGAAAGATGGAGATGAGATTTTCCTTTATTGAGCTGTAGAGACTCAGTTAATACAATCTCTAATATCAAGCACGACTGCCCCTGAATGTCTTATTATAACACGTTACTGAATATTCACACTCTTTCTCAATCTCAGCGGGGGGTTCTCATGAGTTTTCTGCAGCCGTTGGTTAAAGGGGAATTCCCTTTTTCATCTCATACCAAGGTCGTGTTTGACATATTTAGGGGTTTCAGTTCTTCTCAAAGGGCTCCAGGAACTTGTCCTAGATTTGGAGCTGCTCTTAAAGCAACAATATGAAATAAATCCACCTTTAAATAGTCGTTTTAAAGGTGGATTTAACGGAAGCCAGGCTCTCGTGTAGACGGAGCTCCCCTACCTTCAGTGAGGTAACCCGGCACTACTACCACCCGACTTCCCTGACGCCAAGCCACCATCATTTGATTGTGCCGTCCCCACAACCACCGCCTGACGCCCAGCCACCACCATCGGACTTGGAGTTGCCGCTATACAAATAATAATGGATTGCTGAACGGTGTGATAAGTTTCAACAAGCTGAATGGCGTCTCTCTCGTGTCCACAGAACACCCCGGTCATGTTTACTGCAGTTTGTGACTTTGGCAGCGGGCCGAGGTCATTTCATGAGAAGTGTGTACTTCTTTACAGCACGAGTTCACTCATCAGCCTTCAGCTACAAAGCAGCCAGTTAGCCCGTCTCTGTACTGTTTGATACGACGGCTGAGGCTGAGAGGAAGAGGACGGTGACGGATGTAGCCACCAGACAACCATTGACTTTCCTTGTTGGACACAGTCGTCGATGCCTGGATCAGTTATTTCAGTGAGTTTTTTGGTGCTACACATATCCTGTGTTTGCTGGGCTGATTACAGAATATATTTAATATTCATTTTTAGAAACCCATCAGGTATTAAAAACATTCTCTATCTCCAGTTTGTGAACATGTGACGCTCGTCTTTGTTGATGGATAGATTTAAGATCTTTGGGTTTTGGTCGGTCGGGCTCAATAAACGATTTAAAAAATGTCACCTTGGGCTCTTGAGGAATGTCGTGGATTATTATCTGACAGATCAATCAATAATGAAAACGATCTTAATGGCAGGGTAATGATGTAATAAATGTTTTTATGTTACCTAAAGGACCAGTCAGTGTGATGTGTAGAGAGTGAAATGATAAAGTGAGCTTAGTCTATGATCAGACATTAAGGAAACATGCTATGTTGAAGTGCTGGCTTCTCTGACAACAATGCAGCAGCCAGTATGTCCTCCTTCTAACTTTAGATTCTGGTCCTGAATGGTCTGGATTTGTTTGGACCAGAGAAGGTAGGCGGTTTTAAGGCACCCCCACACGGCCGTTTTGGACGCCCCTCGGTTTGCCAGATATGAGAGCAGTTATCAGGTCAAACCAACAGGTGTTGCAGCGATGGAAGCGGGCAAGAGAACTGGTTCAGATAGAAGTGATTGTACCCGACCTAAAAAGCCTCTGCATGTTTCTAATAAGCTCCACGAGCAGAAACGTGCTCAAACTAGGATCAATATTGGAGATGCTTTTGAAAAATGGAGAGAGGTTAGAACACAGAAAGGAACACAGACCGATGCAGAGCTGGATAAACACTGAAGCTTCAGAGTCCACCACATGGTGACCTGCGTGAGCATCCACTCTAGAGAGGAGGGGGGGGGGGGGGGGAGACAGCTCTCTGCAATGTTTAGAATTTGGACTATACCCATTTTAAACACTAGGTGTCAGAGTTACAGATTGCTCCTTTAATTCACTGCCTTCTTTAGTTGACAACTTTCTTCACAAAAGATGAAGGGTTGATTGGTGCGGAGCTAAAAGAGAGGGGATAGAATAAATAAATGTCAGGTCTTGGTTATGTCAAACGACAAAGAGAGAGAGAGAGATGGAGGACGTAAAACGGCGAAGGGAGAGAGAGGACGGCTGAAAGATGAATGTGCTCAGAGCTGGCTCTGTGCCAAACGCTGTGTTTTATTGATCTGTGCTTTCATTGGCTCAAATACTCTATGCTGAGTACTGATTTCATTACAGGCTGCCCCGACACACACACACACACACACACACACACACACACACACACACTGGGACATCACCACCTGCCATATTCTCGTAGTTTTACGCCTGCAGCTGCAGAGAAAACAGAATCTGTATTTATAATCCTTAGAAACAAATCAGAAAATTCAGAAACAGCCTTTTTTGTTTTCAGAGAAGAAGCCTGCAGGCTGCACTAACAGAAATGATTGCGGGCATAAATTGAATTCTTAGACATAATTTATGAGAAGACATTATTTGTAATCCTCTGGGAGGTTTTTGTCTCCCTCTCACTGATGCAGCTCCACAGTAACATCTGTGTGTACGACAGAACAGTCTGTCAGAGATGGTCTGAAGGATCAAACCGCACAGGTCACCGTCTTACAGCCCAAAAGCCGGACCTGGAAAAAACTGATTTTGAACATGACACCGCTTTATTTTGTTTTCAGTGTTCTGGTAAGAGAGGTCAAGACGGCAGGTGGTAAATCTGGAGGCACTGACACACTGAAGTTTGAGGCTCGAGGGGGGGGGGAAGGCGTAGCTCCGTGAATGGCTGTAGTGGTTGCGCCCTCTAAATGCTCCCACTCAATGCCCAGTTCTTAGAGCATGCTGCGTCATTTGCAAACATGCTAATTATCGCTAAAGAAAAAAGAAGAATGTGCGACATGTTCCACATAAATATATCTTAGCTAACATTGTCCGCCGCTTGTGCTTGACTCCTTCCTGTGAACGTGAGTGGAGGGGGGTTGGAGGTGTGTCTCTGGAGGAGAGCGGAGGCTTCAGTATGGAGGAGGTGTGGCCAAACAGCAGTTTGTTTTGGTTTCATACTGGAGCTCAAGGGCGACATCTACTGGATCAAAAAGTTACACATTCTTCCAAATAGTTAATTTTGGCTCTTTCTTCTTTGTCGCTGTTGTTCTGCTGTAATTCAAGACCAAACTAAAGATAGATTCAAACTACACAAATTAAAGGTTTCATTCCAATTAAAAACAGGATTTGATGACTTGCCCGTAATCCTTTTTCTTTTTTGATTGACCTTCTGATCAGGAGGAAAGAGAGAAAGTGACGTTAGAGCTGGACTTGTTGCATGTTCAGAAATTAATCCAACATGCATGTATTGATATTATTAAATGATATCTGCAGAGTGTCCATTCACTCGGCTTTGCAGGGGCCCGGCCATTTGTGTGGGCGGGCCCGCCTGTACTGTACAGCACTTAATGTGACTTATTGCACATTTCTGTGCTGTGTGTCTGAACTGTTTCAGCCTCTGGCTCAGTGTGGTTGAAGTACCTTTGTTTTTCACTTGAGCTGTGGACTATCTGTGGGTCTGTATTTCTGATGCTGTCCTTTGTGGATGTCTGCTAAAGGTGTGACTTCCTTCTGGATAATTATAAAGTTGAAGTTGATTAACCAGCTAAATACCCTGATACCCTTGTCGGGAGTTGGATGAGAAATGGCAGAAACAGCGTTTAAACCAAGCAGCAACCTCTGGTGTTGAAAAATGAAGCCGATGCTGAAGTGTAAAATCCTGCAGTTCCTCAAGTGTCCACTAGAGGCTGGCTGCAGAAGCACAGGAAGTCACATACACACCCATTCTAAAAAGTCTGTTTTTACAGCAGACATTAACATGTTTACAGCCTGGTTCAAAAAACCAAATAGGTCTGATTAGCTCATGTCTCGATCAGCACACACTGTACGGGGGGGGAATGTTTTGATGACTCATCAGTTTTGATTTGATGAAGGATAAGAGTTATTCACAATAAGGCGTGTAGCTGACATGATTGACAGGTGGGCGCGGTGTAACGGTTTGTCAGGAGGCTTAAAACCCGCCTCAGCTCCAGCTCTCAGCCTGTCGTTAGGTTGACTGAAAGTTAGGATGAGACAGCATTTCCAGCATGGAGACCGCCATCGATGGGACTCCAGCGCCCCCCTGCAGGAACAGACGGGTGACGCCACTCAGGCTTCAAACATTCATATTCACAGTCTATGGTGTAAACCCCAGACAGATCACTGTCACAGAGCTGCCCCTGAAACTGAAAAATAAAGAGTTAATAAAATCTAACACAGAGTAAGTTTCCTCTCAGTTACTCGTCCTCAGCGGATTTCATCACAAAGTCGTGCAGAGAAACTTAAAGCGCTGAAGAGTCCTTGTATCTTTAATTTAATCTCACACTCTGTCTTCTCCGTTATTAACCCGCCTACTGTCGGCTCTCTGAGATAATCCTTAATCCGTTCATTACTGCAGTGAAAACACACTTTCAGCCGGTTGACTTCATCCCATGTTATCTGATTGAAACATTATGAATGGGACTGAGCGAGGGCTGCAAATGATGCTGCAGTGTTTCGTGTTTTTCGTGCGTGTATATGTGTGTGTAGGTGTGCGTGTGTGTGCTTCCTTCCATAGCAACATCACGTACCTTTGTTTAGTGTTCAAAAATCCAAACACATACGGTACCCTGCAGCTCATTATCACCTGTTCTCCACTTGTGTCCAGCGTGAGTGTCCGAGTGTGAATGGGTGTGTGTGAGGTCACGTATGTGTAAAGCTTCTAAGCATCGATCACGACTGACTGCAGGATGCTCTAATTACAACATTAACTCGTCTCTTTACATCATTAGACACCAGTCTCTTCTTTGTAAGTACGTTAGACATCTTTCTGCACTTTGTGCTCTCAGCTCTCCTTAATGTTTAGGATTTAGACTGCAGTACCCATTTTAAACACTAGGGGTCAGAGCTACATATTGCTCCTTTAAAGAAAATGATTTGAAAACACATTATTGATGTGATTTGTTGATTCTAAGCTCAGTAACTATTGTATACGGTGTGGACAAAGAATCTCCTCCTCTCGTAGAAAAGTGACATCCTTTAAATCTGAGTGCCCACTCATCCACCTGTTGGTGTACTCAGCTTGTTACACCTTCCACTGTGTAAACTCAGTGTGCTCACACACATACACACACACCTGCTTCAACAGGACTTCCTGTGTGTTTAGACGCAGGTTGTGACACGTGCACACACTGATCAAATCCACCTGCACACACAAAGAACAAAGCATGAGCGCGCATACAGAACACTCTGTTTATCCGCTCTCATACCTCATTTCCGCTCGCCGCCCCCTCCTTCTTTCTCCTTTGTTTATTTAGTCGTAGTCTTCACATTCTGAGTTTGGAGTGAAGCATTATGGGAGAATAACCCGACACATGTTGTGCTCCGTTTCTGTGAGTGTGAGGAAGCTACAAACACAATCTTTGATTCCTCAGCGCTCCTTAATGCTCTCTGATGTTTTCAGCTCAGAGGTTTCCAGAGTGACTCACATTTAATGAGTCACTGCATTTGGCACAGAACAACGAGACCATGAAACACAAAGTTTCAAACAACAACAAACACAACGAGATAAGACTCTGCGAGCACCAACCTCCGTTAAGGCTGAAAATATTGACATGCAAGTCCAAACAGACCCACCCTAAAATGCCTCAAATACCATCGGATAGATTTCCATAGAGTTGAATGTATTTGTTCTCCAAAGAGAAGGATATTTGTGAATCTTTTGGGGATGACTCGCATGTAATCCATTGGGATTGTTTGGGTCAAAATTATACCTGTGTAACTACGACTAAGGCTGGCTTCACCAGGGCTGGGAATCTTTGTCTCACCATTTGATTTGATTTTGATTCTTGGGGTAACGATTCGATTCAGAATCGATTTTCGATTCAAAACGATTCTGGATTCATGGATTCAAAGTCTATTTATGAATGATTACATACTTCAGGATCTACTCTAGTCATCTGTGAGATTGGCTGAATTTGTTGTTGCTCTATTTTGGCGTTCTACTGACTTAAAGAGCAGGGAGTGAGTGATTAGCCCCCCTTGCTTCACACAACGTGGGAGACCAGAAACATGAGGACAGTTTCAAGTGATGTTTAACATTATAATCCTCTGAATGCACCCACTAGACAATGCAGCCAGACCGCGAGACCACACGGCTGTGATTTCACAGAGATCACAGTGTCGTCCTCTTGGCTCGGGGCTCAGATGTGTTTATGTTTGCTGCCATGTTTGTGAGCAGTAAAAGTGACGCAACTATCTGAAAGACCGAGACAAAACCGATTAAAAATGCTTTTGATAATGAGACGAGACTGTGACGACCCCTCCACACCTATTGGTGTTCCCGTGCTGCTGGTTTGTCTTCTGTTGCAGGTTCCGGTAAGGCGGGGTCGTAATCAGGGGATGCGCTACACCTTGGCCCGGTGTAATCCTCGTCCATTTAATCCCCTTCTGAGGACAGACGTGGGTCTCTCTCATCTTGATCACACACTCTGTGTGAACAATGTGGTGTAAATGTGGGAACCTCGTCTTCGACTCCTTGTAACAAGACTGAGACCTTCAACACTAGTGACCTCTTGAAGGTTCTACACACATGTAATCTGTTTGGATTGTTTGGGTCAAGTTTGTCGAGTTAAACTACGCCTCGCCCTGTTTTATACTCGTCTCCCTCTTTTCTTCGCCTCCATTAGTGAGAGAATACAGCGTGTATGTAGATACCTGTGGACACGCCGCTCACTGAACACAGTAACTGAGGTCATGTTTTCTTTTTGAACAGCAGGGTAGACGTCCCCTGTTTGCTTTAGATAACACGCTCCGTGCCTCCCCGCAGCCTGCGTGTTTGTGTGACTGTTAACATTAATTTCCTGTTTGTAATAAAAGCATCACTGAGAGGACCGATAATCACTTTCTGTTCTTTACTCTTCTTCTCACTCTCTCTTCTGGAGTCACCCCGCCCCCGTATCCTCTCTCACCCTCCCTCGGCTTTTCTCTCCACCTGCTGCGACTTAATGAGTTTCA